>OZ024902.1:33687675-34145175 GCA_964017125.1 Flabesymbios commensalis
CTTAAAAAGTGATTTGCAAGGTCGTTTAGTCCTTTAGAGAGTCTGACTGATAATGTTTCAATTAGGCAACTCGCTTTTTATTTTAAGATTTGACGGAGTCATATATGAACTCATTCCAATGAACTTGGAGTAAAAATCATTTATTTCAATAAGATCGTCAGTGATGACAGGAACATGTTTGTTTAGAGTGATCATACGCTTTTGTAAATTGAAAGTCGATCAGCGGTGAATAACCCGGCCTTAATACCCAAAGTCCCTTATTATGATTATCAATATTGTTTGATTTTTCTTTAATATAAATTGTTTTAAATTTGTTTTGAAGTGACATTTATTCTGTCAAGTCAAGCTGATAAAAAGCAGTCTAGCGAATTATAATCTTCTCTAATTATGATCATGTTATAAATATGATAGTCTGTTTGTTTGTATTGCTTGTATTAATTGTTTCCTATTTCAGTATCTATGTATACGCTAGGTCTATCTGTATTAGACACACATAGCTCTTACATACCCTGCGTAATTAAATGATTGTTGCACGCCGAATGTTGTTTTTTTTTTGTTATTTTTAAAGTATATGAAGTTGACTTAAATTGTGTTGTTTTATTTCAGCAACATACACTTTCACACTTAAGCTGTCATCGTAAGTTCGCGCTCTGTAAATTATTTTGAGCTGTATTAACAAACAAAGACTGTCGTAGGACTAAAACACTACACAGTTGAGAATCAACCAACCGACGAGGCGCGACTCAAGGAAGGGCCATGACATGATAAGGCGACTGATTGCAATTTGCACTGATGACAATGTTTAAACGTCGAATTAACATTGTATGATTTATCTCACCAGCGATAATCCTTTTCGTGATCCAATCTGAGCTCAGTGGATCCAGCCAGCGCTGGCCACGTTTGTAGATCCAGCCAGTTCCGGTGTATGTGGATAATTTATATTATCGTTACCCCGTCGTGCGAGAAAATAGCTTCTGTCCGTCCTGAAGCTGCTATTTAAATTTAGATTGACGTGTCTATAAAATAATGCCTTTATCATGTTTATTGTATTTTACCGTAATGCAATACGTTCCTTAGAAGTCAAGGTGTTGTATTCGACACCTAATATAGGAGTTGCACATGCGACACTTTTACTTCTATGTGACTATTTATACACGTGTTTTTACATCACTATCCCAGCATGAACGCAACATTGTTATTCAATTGATCAAAACCGTTATGTTACTGAAAATCGGGATCTAATAGCCGACCTATACGTTGATTTATATTGTAAATTAAAAACAACTTCACTTATTAATGCAGAATGATTAAATGTATATGAGAATATATAAAAAATATGTGTGTCTTACCTTGAGTTGCCACATAATGCCTTGTTTTACCTGCGAAGCTCTTTCATAAACAGAAGCACCAAAATTAATAATATTGAACAAATTATTATATTGCAAAATAATTTAAAATAATTTATTATGTTAACTGTGATAAAAATATTACATTGGACGATTTCTACAGCATCACTGAACATATTTTATTAAGCTCATTGCAATCTGCTGTGTCTGTTATATCATAGTAACTCCTGTCCACACACATCCCTCCTCTCTACACTAGACCAAGATAGACAACAAGCCAAATAGCATGCGAAAAGTGCCTGTCTTTGGCCTTGCTCTCTAAAACAATCCACCATGACAATATTTGTCATTACATAATGTATTTTGCAAGCAATTATTGTATTATTCAACAACATTTTGTTAAAGTAGCCTATAATTTAAAACAGGAAACAACACATACTTGCAGGCGACATATTCCATAAATTTTGGTTGCAACTGTTTGGATGTACAATGCCAAGTACTGAAAAGCTGACACCCTGGTGAATCTAGATTCATCACCGCTAGAGGACGCTATTCACCAGATAGGAAGGGTGATGATCAATTATCAAATACAATTTTGACAATTTTTGAAAAGTTCTTCTATTTTGCATTGTGTGCATAAACCACATTCGTTCAGTAGTAGTTCGCGTGAGGTTTCTTTCTTAATTCCTGACACAAGATGTAACGTTGAATATTGCAAGTTTTTGTCATCATTTTTAAAACAATTATCAAAATGTGTATAATAGAGATATGGAAATTACTAAATTAAAAACAATATGTGAATGTAATCATGGTAATATATCAATTGAAAATCTACCATGCCTTAATTGCAATGGGTTTCTGTGAAATGTAATATATTGACAAATATGGACTTTGACGCATATACATGCTCTATATACAACAGGTACTTCACTCCTCGGACAGTGCCGCTCACCTGCCCTCCCCCAACAAACCCCCCCTCCCCCGCCGCATGGGGGTCAGTTTGTTGCGTTTTCCTATAACTGTCAGCTGTCTAATTGCACAGCCACGTTGACAATGACCTATCCGCCAACATTTTTTACATGTGTGGTCTGAATTGTTGTGCGAGTTGAAAAGGATAGTGCAGTGCAAATAATAAATGCAAGCAAAATTAAATGTATTTGTTTTCGTTATAACATAGGACATCATGACCAATTTATGATTTTAGGATAATTGTATGTGAATTAAGCTGATTGGTTGATTGATATCCAATACAATGATCACACATACTTCTATATATGAAGCGTTTATATAATCCGTATGACCGTCAGGTTCTGTTGAGTCCAGCATCACACGGTTCTTATCATCTGAATAAATAAAAACAAATACAATTAGTAGCACACAATTAAAACTAAGTCAAATAGTTAAACATCAGAAAACAATCACATACAACAACATATTCTTCTCACATGCTATGATGTTCTTAAAGCGGTTTCGTTTCAGGTGGTCCCCACTCTGCCCGACTTCATAACTGAACTGTAATCCTGCTGGCAAACACTGTAGAAAAAAAAATACATTATTAACAATAAAAAATATATCATTGTCATACATTTTGTGTTAATTGATGCTTATTAATAGTGATCGTTACGTATACTTGATACGAAGTACAATAAATAATATACCATGTAACAGTGATAGCATTATGAAGAATGTTGAGCTGGGTTAGGGATTCTATAAAAATCATTAAGACAAGTGCTGTTAAAAAACGTACGATTTTAAAAATGACTTTCGTTAAATAATGCATTGAGATTGCTATTATATTTGAATATCATCAAAAATATTATTATAATTAGAGACATTACTACATAATATCGATGTGCAAATCAAATATTAGTAGCCTACTATGTGCAGAAACAAGAGGAAATAAAATACCGTGTATTCTTCTTTGAAAGCATCAGGTTCTGACTTTTTGATTTTTATATATGTGTGTATGTCTGTCATCTTGATAAAAGTATCATGAGGAGTATGTAAAGGCATTGTGTTCTCATATATAGCCTCGTCACCATCAACCGTTGTAACTTCATCTATATGAACAAAATAGCAATGTGCCTTTAAGGAGACTGCATATGTTGACACGCTGTGCTATCATTCAACCATCCCTTAAATGTACACATAGATTGTTTGGGTGATATCTAGAGTCTTAGTGGAGTTGATAGAACAGTTTTTTAAACATTTTGAAAAAAAATGAAATGATGATATGCGGGATACACTACTTCATACTAAACTAAATACAAAAAATTATGTCATCCCATGGAGCCCAATCTTAAAACACCAACATATTTGAAACAATGTAATTATTCAAATATCTGTGCAATCGTCATTAGTGAAATTTGCCACATACATGTATGAGCACCTATTTATGGACAGCATCTTTAAAAATATGTCCAAAACTCTGAGACTGTTGCGCGAATTGATCACTCTAAGAATTGTTTATGTTTATATGTATTCATCAGGTGGCTCTTGTTGGCGTATTCAGAGTATCACACACAACATAACGTCTCTAAACTCACCATTTCCATGATTAACGATGTTACCATCTATCTCATCAGGTTTTATTGGATCAGTGTGATCAAACTCGGACGTATATATGTTTTTATCTAATGCAAACTCTGCAGGTTTCTTATTTCTGAAACACGTCAAATTAGTCAACTATTAAATATAGCTAGATATTAAAGCAACTACCAAGTAACTATTACATAAGTATGACATACACTACCCTCGTACATAAAGTGTCACTCCTCCCCCCCCCCCCCCCCCCAGATGACCATTGGGCGTTGCTCGTCTTCTCAGATGAGAGCAGATTCAATCTGCTTTGTCGCAAATCCAGAAGCACAGTGTACCAAATCCGTGTTATGGTGTTGGGAGCATTGGCAGGGTAATGAGACTTTTATGTACGAGGGTAGTTTAATTTTTTTTTTCCTGTGACAATAAATTATGTGTGAGTCATAACGAATAGAAGTATTGCTGAAGCATCTCACCTAAAGACGAGGAAAGCCACCAGAATCCCAATACATATCATACATATTAATGTAAGAGAGATCACCACGGCAATTCCCACGGAACTTAGATAAGTATTCTCCTCCCCTGTGTTTAGTTTTTCAGTCGTATCCTCAACACCAGTAGTGATTATAGGCATAGTAGTAGGTTTGATAGGTTCTGTAAAATAACAGACACGTTTCAGATGACATATTTTCATTTTTACGTATATGTACAAATATTATAAAAAGCTAATTAGACTAAAGGGTAATAATAGGGAATGCGAGTTAAGAAATATACTTTCTAAAAAGTGAGCATGGGTAAACGAGGTGAAATTCAAAAAAACAACGGATTATGTAAACATATTTTAAACACACAATCTGTCATTATCATGATTATAAGAATATATGTTGTATTCAAAAATATGTATTTGTTAAGATACTTCTTACCTTTTATAGTGACACAGTCATCAGTAGCTAGTGATGTGGTCAAGTTATCATTATTTTGCAGCTGTACTCGTACATGATAACAGCCAGGAAGTAATCTTTCCAAGATGTAAAACGTCTCGTTCAAATGGCCTACATCAATCACTTGCTCGACGTGGTCTTCCCTTTTGTAAAGTATTTGTGTTTGTGTGATATAATCACACCCAGTATCAATAATCTGAGTAATAAATATCGTGACATTGATTTGCTGGGTTTACATATTTTAAAGACAAATCTTAGTTGCATTCTAGATCAAATGATACAGACAGGTGAGTGGGCCATCCAAGTTGCAATTAAGTCAACTAACTGTACCATACTTTACATAAACACACACACACACAAACACACACACACACACACACACACACACACATACACACACACACACACACACACACACACACACACACACACACACACACACACACACACACACACACACACACACACACATACACACACACACACACACACACACACACACACACACACACACACGATGTGTCTTGGTAATTTTGAGGATGAATAAATTAGATATTTCAGGTTGCAACATGCATGTTCTGACTGACTGCATTCCAGTTTGACAGAATCGCCGACATTACCCTTCAGAATTTTACACAGTCAATTATTTCAAACAGAATGGCAAAAATGGACCAACTTTTGATTGAACAACAACTATATTAGACATGGTTCCAAATAAGTCACTAAATGCATTAATAGAAACATATACTTTCAGATCAAATTTATTAAAAGAAAGTGCATCCACTGTATTGTCATATAATTGGTCAATAAACATAGTGAATTTAATAAAGTATATATTTTGCGGGTCGTCTAGCAAAAGTTACCTGCCATTGTATACGTAGCTGTCCATGCAGTATATGTAGTTTTGCATGCTGAGGTTGTGGATTTTTCATTGATATTTTTGGCACTGGAACAAGTTGAACAAAAAAATATTGTGGGGAGTAGTTAATAAATGTTTTAAACCTCTACTTAATAGGGGAGCGATAATACTCAACAAAACTTGTTTGAAAAATAGTATGCTGCAGTGATACTGACCTACGCAGTCTGTTTTGAATGTGATGTTTTCGCTAGGTGTTCCTAATTCTTTGGTGCCATTAAATAACCGATAAGGCCGTACATTGATGATGTAGTTGTTGTTATGTTCCAAGTTTGACAGTCTAAATGAAGGTCTTTCCACTGCACCCTTCATTGGCGTTGTCTCGTAACTATCATCACTATATAATTTGTACATTATGTCGTGTGCATAGTGCTCCAATAGCCTGTTTTCAATATATGATGCATTCCATGATATAATAGCAGTTGTTGACGTTTTCTCAAGAAATACATTCGTTCTTGCCATGTCAGGACTTTCTAATAATGAAATAATAGAAAATATTTTCTCTTAATTAGTGTTCACTTGTTTAATTTGATTGTTAGAATAATCTGTATTTTTTCGGTCTCACAAAGTTAAAACACCAAACTACTTGACATATATATATATAACTCACTTATATATGTGACACATCTGTCACCCAAGTACCAGGTTTGGCAGTTATTTGGACAATATCCATCCGATACATTACATTGGTCATTTTGGAAGCAATTTCCACAAGAGTAGCTGCATCTAGCACCATTATATCCCACGTCGCAATCTGTCAAAGTGCATCACATTTGTTGTCAAAATAGATGTGTAACGATGCCTTTAAGCAAGTTTGGACGTTTTAAGTGTGAATATGATGCTGTTGCTACACCGATCCAGAAAAAAACGTACCACAACACAAACTCCTATATTTTTTTACATGAAAAGAAATCCACAAAAAATAGAAGTTTTTAGTCGGTTATGTAGCATGTTTTATAGTGTGAGTTTGCATTTATTTGGTAAGCTTTTATATTTGAGATCAATTTGAGATCATGTGACATCTGTAACACCGCACCTGTTTATAGTTTTCCGTCATCTGTAATTCACGAAAGTGACGCCACGTTCAGTGCTTGTCAGGCAATTAGTTATAGTCAATTAGAGGTCGCCTATATTAGGTCATATTTACCTTTGGTGACATGTTTATTTAAGTGAAAAATAATGCACCAAATATAAATGACCGAGGACAGTTTTTGAACATTTTAAACAAGATCTAATCTTTTTTCTCAAATAATAAACTTACCTCTTTGACAGTCAGGCAATCTTTTCCCTGGAGGACATTCGTCACAGCCTTCTACCTTATTACATTTCGTGTTGCACTGTGAACAATCTGTGAGTGATTGATTAGCTTAACAAATAACAACTACACACCGGCCGCCGTAGCATTGTGGTTAGAGCTGGGGACACAATGTCGAAAGATCGTAGGTTTGAATCCCACATGAGCATGATGGGGATTTTTTGTGACCGGCCCTAACCCAATATGAGCTCGACACAGACTCAATGAA
Organism: Flabesymbios commensalis; assembly: GCA_964017125.1. Taxonomy (NCBI): domain Eukaryota; kingdom Metazoa; phylum Annelida; class Polychaeta; order Terebellida; family Flabelligeridae; genus Flabesymbios; species Flabesymbios commensalis. The sequence continues at coordinate 33,694,940 of OZ024902.1, forward strand.
TAGGTGAAGCCCCTGATGACCACCCACTAATGGCTGCGTCACAATTCCAATTCAGCCGCCACCCGATGATCGGCTGACGAATATTTTCTCTCATCAGGCCAATGATACCACGGACATCCGTCGGTCGATCATCGGACGGCGGCTAAATTAAATTTGTGACGCAGACATATAATGATGCGACACTGGAGGGAAAGGGGAGCGTTTCGGAGCTGTGACCAATTTGGGGATGCTTAGCTACCCAGGGCCGACAGGTGCTTATTATGGCAAGGCTCAAGTAACTCAGTAGGATCGAGCTCAGGATGATTACATCCAGACCGAATGGTTTCAAATCCAGCCATCAAGTAGTTCCACGACCAATACAGATATGATGTGTCATCCCTTATATGGTTAATGATCCATTTGTCAATTCTGTGTACACATGTAGTCTTTTGGAGTGTTTACACCTCCCAATTTTATAGTTTCAGTCAGACTCTCTTCTTTGAAGGTAAGCGGGTGGATTGTAATATAAATATGTTTTCAATTAGAAATCACAGTTAATCAGAGTATTTTATGTGTTTTTTTTTAAAGAACTAAGTGCATACGTCAGGTTATTATAGTCAACTTACATGTTTCTGATTATGAGTTATTTGAAAAAAAATCATAATAATAAATATAATAAGTAGATGTCGTTACGGGACAGGAATATGCGTTAAGCACACACATTTTAGTTGGATCCAAACTAGTGTTTACACCTGGATTTGAAACATGCAATATTTTAGAAGGAAGTTTTTTTTTTATTAAATTTTGCACCCTGCATAGATACATGAAACTGGGTGGTCGACCTTGTTACACATGGTAAAGGTAAAATTTTGTGAAGCTTGAATATACATGGATGTAAAAATGATACTTACCTATAACATCAGCTCCCATAACTACTACCTCACATAAGGCTAAGAATTCATTAGGAGAATCATTCTCGTCTCTGTACAGAGTTATATATCGTCCAGTAGGATTTCCATCACATGCAATGCTGCCAGTTTGGTCTGTTGGAAAGCTTCCCCACCAGGAACCACAGCGTGTACTTTCACTAAGTGTTGTATCTTCCTTATCGTGTACATGTAACTGTAGGTAACCAGCCGCCAGATCATCTAAATCAACACAGTATAATTTTATCGGGTGGATATGTCACATAAAAAGTATGTTCTTATACCATTATGCAAAAAAGAAGTGGATGATGGGGTCGATGCTCATAGTATTATACTGATTAATAACCTTTGAATACTCAGTCCGTCATCATTATCGTCTAGTCCAACGTAGTCTCTGTTGAACAGTTTTATCATCCCCTTTTTAAAAAACTAAGTTCTACATCTCAGGGATAATAGTGTTATCTTAAATAAATAGTTTTGTTGTAATGTAGATTTACTTGTTTACATTCGCTATTGTGAAAAATGTATAGACAATTAATTCATTTGACATGTTAAATACAAAATTGTTGACAACATATTTATTTGGTTTTCCTAAATGGTGATAATACAAGTCATAATATAAAACAACTATATTATCTACATATCAATTCTTTTTAAATTATATTATTTGATACTATCTTAGCAAGTGCCACAAATCATGCTATCATAAACAATTTTCATATAGTAATTAAAATAAAATATATATCAAAATTCATCGTGATATTGATATATATTGTATAATTATTATTATTTACACGTTAGATAAGCAATTGTTGTCATTGTTGACGCGTAGAAAAAAAAATAGGTTATATAACCATCGATATAACTAGAGTACGTATAAAAACAGTAATAATACATAGTTATATGGTATGTAGTAGATTACCTACATGTATAATATGTTTAAATAATCTAATAAATAACTTTAAAAACTTCCTTATTTACACCAACGTGTAAATAACATGCCAGATCAAACAATCTTTTTGTGGCTGCAGAAATATATTATACCAAAGATAAACGTTTTATATTAGGCTATTTTTTCACTAATTTGGGGGTGTTATCAAGTTTTTTTTTATATTGCCAATGATAATCTTCATGGTGTGCTATTCAACACACTACTGCATCCAGGGTAACTATTTAAAAAAAGCTGTGTGGATATAACTAAGATGTATTTACAGATTTTTTTCAATTCAATATTTACACTAAATATAATCTTTCCCAATCTGATAAAGGTACGCTTACAGCATACGTCTGTACAGGTGATAAGCGAAACGTTGTAGATAGTGTACGTCTGTTGAAGATCCAGTCTCCACCATGGAGACGAAATATATATGAACGTACACGGATATGATCGACTAAAACGGCTCTTAATCCCATCTACTGCAAGACGTGGGTCGTTAAGTTTGCTGAAGCCATCTCTCTCACTATTGGGTGTTAGCGATCCTGGCTTATGTAAAGCCACATTTCCTGCAAAATACATACAAAGTACGTGACAGTTTTTTTTCCGATTTTACCATTTTAGTCAAGGAGCATAGCATACGGATTTAAAATGCTGTGTGATTTTCATGAAGAAAGTAAGTCACCTATATCAAAGTGTTCAGGACACCCTAATAAACAATCAAAAACATGTTGGCCGTCTGGCAATTTGCTCTGAGCCGAGACATATCCGTATATGCTTTATCGTGTATTTGAAAAAAAATTCGGCCAATTTCAGAAACAAATTTCGCAGAAGGCATTATGTAGATGTCAAAATATATCAAATTGCTCTCGAAATAACATCTAATGTTATTTTTGTGAATGAATATACATATGGTAACTCAGAATTTGTTTGCAGGAAATGCACCAAAGACAAATATTTAAGATGGCCGCCATAAAGATCTCATGCATATAACTTATTAGCGGCTTCTTCGAATGGCATATGTGATACATGGTTTCTGAGGGTTTTCTGCATACTAAGTGCATCTTTGGAACTATTTCGTCGATTGTGAGCTGATTTAGGTTGTTGGGTTAAAGGTCAAGGTCAAAGTGGTTCACCATGTAGACCTACCCAGAGAGTGATTGATCTACAGTACTCTATTGTCATTATAATTTTGCCGCAATGATTCTGACATATAACTCTCATATTTTAATGCACAGTACGCAAAAGTGTTATTTATTTATTATTTAAATATTTTGTAAATGACTCACTATATTTTTCTAGAAATAGTGTCATTGTTGTAATATTTCTCTGAAGGATGAGTGACAACAAAATCAAGACAATGTTATGTTGACTTTATTATGTTTAAATCAATTAAGCACAGTCAGCAAATATAAACTCATCAAAAAGTATATAAGCTATTTCTAATAAAAGTACTCAAATTAAAACGACTTGTCATAGATACACTAACAAAACCACTGAATTGCTAATGTTCATATTCTAAAAATAATTGCAAAATGAAAACATTGTGGTTTTTTTACTTTTTACTTGTGAAATAGTTTACAGCTATATGTGGACTGTCAGCATGGTCAGTGTCATTGTGTGTTAAAAGTGTACGTACATTTTCAAAAAGAAATGTGAGAGATATTTGTGAAAATTCAAAATTCCATTACTTTTCCATGACGTTTTGCCAAATTTTATTTTCCATGACTTTTCCAGCCTGGATTTTTTTTCATTACCCATGGTTTTCTATGATCTTCCATGATCGTGGTAACCCTGTTTTAACCATTAGTAAACATTTATATTTACACGTAAGCGAATAACATCAAAAAATAATATTACAAATTAACTGACTAGCTGTTGAAAGTAATGAGAAGTATTATTATTCTTATGATAACCTTACTCTCTGAAACTATATAAGTTTAATAGCAAAATACATGAATGGAATATTTTGTGGTCATAGATGTTAAACTGGGTCAGGAACACCAGCTGGGGACAATATGCTGTGATGCAAAAAATCTAAATTAATTTGACCAGTATTACAGAAATAAGTGATCAGAGCAATGCATTAAAATTTCAATTTTGAAAAAGAAAAAACGCAGATAAAACCCATTGAGATTAATCGGTGCCTAATTCACTACTACAATACAAAGAATCTGATTCGGAATAACGTACATGGTCTCTTTATCTCCTGCAGATACATCCAATGTAACAAAAACAGTTTCATTTGTTGTACATAGTGAGGCCTAATAGTAAATGCACTTTTACAACTAGTTGATATGCTTTGCGGTTTGCTGAAGTGGTCAATGTTATTTTACATGTTAACGAAATGCATCTTCTGATGGCGGTAGCTTACGGAATGTTAAGTAAAGCAATCCTTTTTAGTAATTTGTAAAAATGACTTTATAGCATGCTGTTAATCTCATTTTTTTCAAATACCGAAAGATCCACCTCCTTGCTGCAACCCCCCCCCCCCCCACCCACTTTCTTGTCTATAAAAAAGGAAATTCGTTGTATCACACCAACTTGAGACATAGCTCTGCGCTGCGAAGAGCCCAATGTGAGCGGTAATTTCATCGATCCTCAGGTGATTAATAGTAGCTCTTCTTTCAATAGCTTCACACATGTTCTTTGTGATTGCAAAGTTACATGGGTATATACCTCTTTCTTGGTGGAATTAAATCCTCTACTAATATCAGTTCCATTATTTAATCTATCCCCAAGGCATATATTCTATTTTTTTGCTTTATTATAAGCCTTGCCATAATCTCTCTCCATCCTGGCACCAAGTCTCACTTTAATAAAATACAGTTATGTACACTGAACTAGACTAAACACATATTTATTGTTGACATAAACTTTTGTATCTGTAGTGATCTTGTGTTATGTGAGGTAACATAAATTGATACAAAATTAAGGTATATTATATACTGTCATGTTTATATACTGCATTTTCTATTGATCACCAACGAATAGCATACACATTTGTAATTTTATTTTGGTAAGTCAGATCTATCCGATATAATTGTTGGTATAATCTTTAGGTATAATAATAATAATAATAATAATAATAATAATAACATTTATTTGGAACTAAAAATTGAAATATATTACTAAATGGCATGCAATAAATCTTTAAAATAAACTCATTTACGTATTAAGATTAACGTAATAATATAAACATAAGAAGTGTAAAAGTGTTATAAATTATACATGATTTCAATATAAACAGTTAAAAAAAAACAAGTTAGTTTCATTCAGTTATTGCCAGTGGACCAGTTATATCTTAGAGAGCTTTAGTTCTTGCTCTGGGAATTTAGTTTTGTTTCTGAAATTATGAGCAGCACACGTGGAGTAGGCAACATATGATGCAGTTTGTATGTGTTAGAAAATATACCCCTGACGAAACGTAGACACAGCTCTTCACGTAGGGTGTGTAGGGTATTGATATTGGTAGGCTACGGGTGAGGGCGCATTCGTAGCATAGCTCTGGGAATGCGATCTTCATCGTCCTCTTCCCTTCCAGATTGTCAGAATCTGAGACAGTGAGGCCCGTGTGCCACACTTGGCTTGCATATTCCAAGAGTGAGAGGACAAGTGATGCGTACTATATCCTTACGATATGGATGCTTTCCACACCTGCCCGCTTTAAAAGATATAGTATTTGTGATGGATCATCGTTGTGTTGCTTATTATCACACCCATGAATTTGGTAGATGTAACTCTCTCTCTACGGTTTTATCTCTGATTGTTATAGCTGGGAAATCGGGAGGGATACGCCTCAAAAACACAATAAGCTCTTCTGTCTTATCACAGTTCATACACATTAGGTTGTTATCCTACCATGTAACTGTTTCAGTTGCAGTCTGTTGAATCTGGCTGTCAACTGCTGATGCTGCTATGATGAGGAATATACTTCCCACTCAGTGCTGTCATCAACATATTTACGTAGTAGTAATCTAGTCTGCATGTCATTTATGTCAACAATATAACCAACTGGACCAAATATGATGCCATGAGGAACTCTTGCATTGATGATACACTACCCTGTGATATCTCCAATTTTAGTTCGTTGTTCCTAATAACACAAGAATGAAGTGACCAGCAGACATTTGTTTCATTCAGAGCGAAACCATAATCTCCTGACATTTTCCCAGTTTCAGGCATGCTTCTAACAGATCAGATTATTATGATGTTGTCAATTGTATAACCTTGATCTTATAATAATCCGTTTTATCATTGCATCAATCCCAATATTTATATTATCTTCCCATTTATCAAGATGTACAAGTAATTGCTATACACCAAAGAAATAATGTATTTCCAAGTAAAAAAAGAGTGATTTACGACTGATGACGTGATGTTGGTCAGCCAACTTTTTTAAATTAAATTTTAGTTCAAACTTACTAATCAATTACTTCCACAATATTTTTCATTCATTTGATTTAATAAGCACAAATCACGATATACACCTGCATAACATTAGACAACGACATAGCCTTTGCATTACCAGAGTAAAACACGAATTTGCAAAAAGATGTATTAGATATCAATTGCCCAGTCAAATAAATGTAACTCCAACTCTAATTACAAATAAAATAAACACTCACAGTTTTCGTGGTTTCAGTGATTACGCAAAAACGTATTTGCTTGTATTGAATTGTTATGTTTGGAATCACATATGCCATTTTGGCTACGATAATCCATTTGAATAATTCATAATGCATATATAATATTATAATTTATGTCATGATTAATCTGTATCATTTTTTTGGTCTTGTGATTAAAGATAATACATAGTTTTTGTTTTTAGTATTCAAAACCAGCAAATGGTGGCCACCGTGCTAGCGACCATAAGGTCTTAACGGTGGTCTCCTTACTTTATTTATTTGCTAATATTGAATATGTACAAATTTGGTTCTATATATCAAATAAAATTACTGAATTTGAAAAAAAACATTCATTGGGCATGGAGGTCCACTGAAAATTCTCTTCACCCACCTCATAAAAAAATTGAGCATTTCCCAGAGTGCCAACAACCATTTTCTGATTGTCTGATATGTGCTGAACACATATAAATATGTGGCTTACTTTCTTCATTACAATCGCACAGATTTTCAGATGCTCCTTGACTATTTTTATTTTTTTTTGGCAACGGATTTGGCAACGCACATCATACATCACCGGGGGACACGTCCGACTGTAGTCCAGTTGCCAGCACCATAATTTATGTTGTTTCAATGACAGATGAAGATCTCAACTCACAAGTGATAGAAGTTCCAGCTCCATCGCCTATATCAGTAGATCTAGACCCTGAACGTTCCGACGTTCCCAAAATTTATATTAAGCTTTCCCATTGCATCATGCCCCCTGTGTTAACCAGTAAACAACATTACCAGAAGTAAATTAACGGAAAAATATGCAGATTTATAGATGATAGTTAGGCCCACCTACAGATGTCTTGTAGGCCCTACATGTATTTCTGTCATACGCCGATTATTATATAAATTTATTGGAAGTGTCTATTTACCCCGTCACGGGGTGTGCAAGAAGACTAAAACCCTTATTTAACCCGACAATGACAACCAATCAAAATCGTTCTTTCAATGCCCTGCTGTCAATGTTTGTTTTTGGCGCTCATTCACGGAACTGAATAGCCTACACCAAGACTTTATCAAAATGAACAGGTAAGTTATGCCGCGTAAAATAAACTTGTACAAATGTAAATATATCCCTGACTCCTGACAACTATTATCGCTTGCAACATTTACAAAAGATATGAAAGCTGGATTACCACCAAATATTATGTGAATTGGCAACTACACGTATTATCGTCCGTGGCCGCAATTGATTTATGCTAAATTTCCATACAAACAGTAGTCGCAACAGGTTTGATTACGACGCCCGCTGTGCATTTTACATATCCTGAAAAACAACCTGGGCTAAATAACAATACAAACTTTCTTATATAACCCACATAAAAACAACTGGGTCATAAAGCTATTTCATGCTTCGTCTTCAACCCACATGAACTCACCCGGAATAATATGTGGCCCACTTATTTAACCCACTAAAAAGCATCCAGGCTAAATAACTATTTCCACATCTAACAACCCGGGCTAAATAACAAGTCCAACCTTCTTATTTAACCTGCAATTAAGAATCCAGACTATATACCCATTTCAACCTTTGTATTTAGCCCACAACAAAGCATCTGGGTTATAAACGTTTACAGCCTTCTTATTTAACCCACAGAAAAGCAGCTGGGTAATATAGAACTATTTCAACCTTCATATTTCATTCACACAAAATCCACCGGGCTAGATAATTATCCCAACCTTTTTATTTAGCCCACAGAAAATCACATACTGGGCTATTTACCTATTTGAACCTTCTATTTAACCCAAACAAAAGGTAGTAGGTTTTATATCTTTTCAACCGACATAATTAACCCACAGAAATATCCCGGGCTAAGTAACAATACAAACCTTCTTATATAACCCGCATAAAACAAGTGGGTTATAGAGCTATTTCAATCTTCGTCTTCAACCCACATCGAATCACCGTGAATAAATAACTATGTCAACCTATGTACCTATGTACTTATTTAACACACAACAAAGCATACAGGCTAAATAACTATTTTCACATCAAACAACCCGGGCTAAATAACAATTCCAACCTTCTTATTTAACCCGCAGTTAAGAATCCAGACTATATACCTATTTCAACCTTCGTATTTAGCCCACAACAAAGCATCTGGGTTATAAACGTTTACAGCCTTCTTATTTAACCCACAGAAAAGCAGCTGGGTAATATAGAACTATCTCAACCTTCATATTTCATTCACACAAAATCCACCGGGCTAGATAATTATCCCAACCTTCTTATTTAGCCCACAGAAAATCACATACTGGGCTATTTACCTATTTGAACCTTCTATTTAACCCAAACAACCGGTAGTAGGTTTTATATCTTTTCAACCGACATATTTAACCCACAGAAACATCCCGGGCTAAGTAACAATACAAACCTTCTTATATAACCCACATAAAACAAGTGGGTTATAGAGCTATTTCAATCTTCGCCTTCAACCCACATCAAATCACCGTGAATAAATAACTATGTCAACATATGTACCTATGTACTTATTTAACACACAACAAAGCATACAGGCTAAATAACTATTTTCACACCAAACAATCCGGGCTAAATAACAATTCCAACCTTCTTATTTAACCCGCAATTAAGAATCCAGACTATATACCTATTTCAACCTTCGTATTTAGCCCACAACAAAGCATCTGGGTTATAAACGTTTACAGCCTTCTTATTTAACCCACAGAAAAGCAGCTGGGTAATATAGAACTATCTCAACCTTCATATTTCATTCACACAAAATCCACCGGGCTAGATAATTATCCCAACATTCTTATTTAGCCCACAGAAAATCACATACTGGGCTATTTACCTATTTGAACCTTCTATTTAACCCAAACAACCGGTAGTAGGTTTTATATCTTTTCAACCGACATATTTAACCCACAGAAACATTCCGGGCTAAGTAACAATACAAACCTTCTTATATAACCCACATAAAACAAGTGGGTTATAGAGCTATTTCAACCTTCGTCTTCAACCCACATCAAATCACCGTGAATAAATAACTATGTCAACCTATGTACCTATGTACTTATTTAACACACAACAAAGCATACAGGCTAAATAACTATTTTCATACCAAACAACCCGGGCTAAATAACAATTCCAACCTTCTTATTTAACCCGCAATTAAGAATCCAGACTATATACCTATTTCAACCTTAGTATTTAGCCCACAACAAAGCATCTGGGTTATAAACGTTTACAGCCTTCTTATTTAACCCAAAGAAAAGCAGCTGGGTAATATAGAACTATCTCAACCTTCATATTTCATTCACACAAAATCCACCGGGCTAGATAATTATCCCAACCTTCTTATTTAGCCCACAGAAAATCACATACTGGGCTATTTACCTATTTGAACCTTCTATTTAACCCAAACAACCGGTGGTAGGTTTTATATTTTTTCATCCGACATAGTCAACCCACAGAAACATCCCGGGCTAAGTAACAATACAAACCTTCTTATATAACCCACATAAAACAAGTGGGTTATAGAGCTATTTCAATCTTCGTCTTCAACCCACATCAAATCACCGTGAATAAATAACTATGTCAACCTATGTACCTATGTACTTATTTAACACACAACAAAGCATACAGGCTAAATAACTATTTTCACACCAAACAACCCGGGCTAAATAACAATTCCAACCTTCTTATTTAACCCGCAATTAATAACCCGATTATATACCTATTTCAACCTTCGTATTTAGCCCACAACAAAGCATCTGGGTTATAAACATTTACAACATTCCCATTTAACCCACAGAAAAGCAGCTGGGTAATATATACCTATCTCAGCCTTGATATTTTATCCACACCAAATCCACCGGGTTAGATAACTATCCCAACCTTCTTATTTAGCCCACAGAAAATCACCTACTAGGCTATTTAACTATTTGAACCTTCTATTCACCCCAAATAAAAGCAAGTAGGTTTAGGCCTATAACTTTTCAATCGACATATTTAAAGGTACCCAGATTCAAAAACAAATATGTTCTATTTGTTTTACTCTACATAATAAAATTGCTAAAATTTGATTTTTTTAGTTTTAAACATGTTCAAATTATTTTTTTATTTGATATATTTCTATTTCTCGCTAAATAGGAATAACAATTGTGTAAATGGGGCGTTTCTGTGATGAACGTCACAGATTTCGTCACATTATATTTACACAAATGTTCATTTATGGTAACATTAAGAGTACCAGTTCACATGTACACCCCATTTTCAATAATAATTTGCTATCCTGAAATTTTTGTTCCCATGATAACCAGATAAAAACATTTCTCACAATGTTATAAACGTTTACAACATTCCCATTTAACCCACCGAAAAGCAGCTGTGTAATATGGAACTATCTCAACCTTGATATTTTATCCACACCAAATCCACCGAGTTAGATAACTATCCCAACCTTCTTATTTAACCCACAGAAAATCACCTACTGGGCTATTTAACTATTTGAACCTTCTATTCACCCCAAATAAAAGGATATAGGTTTTATATCTTTTCAACCGACATATTTAACCCACAGAAACATCCCGTGCTAAATAACAATACCAACCTTCTTATTATAACCTACATAAAACAAGTGGGTTATAGAGCTATTTTAATCTTCGTCTACAACCCACATCAAATCACAGTGAATAAATAACTATGTCAACTTATGTACTTATTTAAAACACAACAAAGCATACAGGCTAAATAACTATTTTCACACCAAACAACCCGGGCTAAATAACAATTCCAACCTTCTTATTTAACCCGCAATTAATAACCCAGATTATATACCTATTTCAACCTTCGTATTTAGCCCACACCAAAGCATCTGGGTTTTAAACATTTACAACATTCCCATTTAACCCACCGAAAAGCAGCTGGGTAATATAGAACTATCTCAACCTTGATATTTTATCCACACCAAATCAACCGGGTTAGATAACTATCCCAACCTTCTTATTTAGCCCACAGAAAATAACCTACTGGGCTATTTAACTATTTGAACCTTCTATTAACCCCAAATAAAAGCAAGTAGGTTTTAGGCCTATAACTTTTCAACCGACATATTTAACCCACAGAAAACATCCCGGGCTAAATAACAATACAAACCTTCTTATATAACCCATATAAAACAAGTGGGTTATAGAACTATTTCAATCTTTGTCTTTAACCCACATCAAATCACCGTGAATAAATAACTATGTCAACATATGTCCTTATTTAACCACAACAAAGCATCCCGGCTAAATAACTATTTCCACATCAAACAACCCAGGCTAAATAACAATTCTAACCTTCTTATTTAACCCGCAATTAATAGCCCAGACTACATTGTATATACTTATTTCAACCTTTGTAGCTTCCAGACACAGAAAATATATTTAGCCCCAACAAAAGCAAGTAGGTTTTATAGCTTTTCAACCGACATATTTATTTAGCCCACAGAAAACAACCCGGGCTAAACAACAATTCCACTCTTCTTTATGCCTACACATAATAAAGATCCAGACATATTTTAATCTCATTTAGCCCGCTACAATGCACCTGGGTTTTATAATATTACTACCTTCTTATTTAACACACAGAAAAACAGCTGGGTTTCAGAATGATTTTCCAATCTTCATATTTAATCTACAACAAATACACCGGGCTGGATAACTATCCCAACCTTCTTATTTAACCCACAGAAAATCACCTGGGCTATTAAACTATTTAAACCTTATTTAACCTACAGCTGGTTATAGAAATATTTTCGTATTTAATCCACACCAATTCCATTGGGTTAAATAACTATTCCAACCTTTCTTATTTAAACCACAGGAAAGCAGCAGGGTTATTTCAACATGTCTGAGCAAGTTAATCTACAGTATATCTGGTGCAAAATGCTCGCTATGAGCGGTAGAACATAAATCGTTGTTGCTACACAGTACACCTACGTAGCAGAATTGCGTTTTCGTAATGATGAAATTGTGCTATAGTGATATTTGTTTTTGTTTTCTTTGTACAGGATAAAGGTACAGCGATACAATTTTTAGATCATTCTCCTGGAGACACGATTGCCCCGTGTACAGATGATACAGTAGTGTATGAGAGATAAATGTAGGTATGACTATGTACCTAATTTATGTGTTACCCAACACATATTTAAGTTCTTGTAGTTATTATATTGTATTTTTTTTATCAACATATTAAATGCAAATTTCAAATTTAATTACCACGAATAGAACATATTAAAAAAATAATTATGTTTCATTGATCCACTCATTATTTTATTTTCAGCGAGACGCCAGTGGTTTTAGAAGAATATATATGGACACTCTATATGAACACTCAAAGTCACTGGCTATTTTTGTTTGATCTGTATAAGAAACATAAACAAGATCTACATTATTTTATGTGTAATATGATTTTCTTCGTGTTTAAAATTTAATAAATGCAATTGCAACATTTGTAATTATTATTATCTCATCATTAACTTTATAATATTATTGAATGTGTTCACATGGTCGCAGAGTGACACAAAAGTTATCCACAAAAAGATTACCTACTTCTTGTCTGTACATTATCAAATTCTCTAGTAGCTATACCGACTACCATAATATCGTTCCGGGACAATTGTAAACAGAACACTAAATTCTAATACTTCCATTTGTATCAATTAAACAGGATAGTAGGCCTACCCCCTACACTTTTCGCCACCCAATAGAATACTAGTAAATGTACACAGTAGTAAAATACAGAAAATATGTGCCCCTGAGCCCTTGTTGAAAGGAAAATAAGATGTGTTTTCGCTATGAGGCGTAAATGAATGCATCTCTGCCAAGTATTTTAATTGACAATCACTACAAATCATTACGCTATGACCAAAACCTTTTCATTTCGTACTCAGGCAGGTAAGTGCCTACATACAAAAGTATGAGGAATACGGACTAGCGGTACTTAGGATTACGCTTTTGACTTTTTGGAAAAAAACAAATTCACCATACATTCTATAGTTCCTCAAATATTATTATAAATAAGTATAATTAACATAATGCTATTTTAAAACTTTTTGGTAAATCATAAATGGTACCTTAGATAAAGGCAAGAATAACTTAATTTAAACAACCGATGATTATAGTGTTCACTTTGCCTTAATCAGTCTTAATACAAGGACAAATTGAACAGAATGTTACTACTTCCAGAAACTAATAGTCGTCACAGACAGGAGGAGGATAAACCATGGGCCTACTCATAAAACAGAAGGCGAATAGTATAAATTCATTCACAAATATGTATTTTTTTGTTTATAACTAAATGTAATAATGATAACAGTAATTTGAAACATGTATTGCAGTTATATCGTGCGCTCACTATGTGACCTCAGGAAAAAGTCATCGCCATGGAGTGGTATAAAAAAAATATACTTTAGGACTAAAATCTGATTTAACCCATCAACATTGCCTAGTTGAAAACAGGTCAGACGTTTCACTAACTGATTAAAAATATTCACTTTTGATGACCCACATACCTTAGAACGTTGGCAAAATAAATATGAATTCATTAATGTCTAGATAGTTTAACACTTACAATGCTGAAATATTTGCGTATCAACCATGGAGACCAAAGGGTTGTTCCAATTTGAAATCATCACAAATAGCTTAGTTAGCTCTTTCTGCTTTATTTGAATATCTATGTTATGGGTCTATGGTCATTACAATTTGCTAATTCCTTCAGCGCGGGGGTCGTTTACGTCTATAGACGGTCCCCGCACTGAAAGGGTTGAGAATAATTTAGGGAAAATATCACGGTAAAATATAAGCTCCGTGCGTCCCCACCATAGCGGTATAGTGGCCAAAATTAGACAGTATGTCAAAGCTAGTAGGCTATAGACTGAACCAACTGAGAAGTTTCGCTCACTTATCAATAATATTTACCTTGACGACCCAACCTTAGAACCATACTGCGCATGCGGGTGGTCCTACGACATGTGTTCAGTAAATAGTGACGACTCGCCTACTTTAATATTGGGTGGTCGGCGTTGCAGATGCTGAAATGCCTACTGGTCGTGTTCGCTGGGAAGAGACGGATGGAGGGAATAATGTAGGTGGGTCGTTGTGATTCGCTGAGTAAACATTTAGGGCGCCTAATACAAAGACAGGCATGCGCAATAAGGTCAACTTCGACAGGAGTGGGTCTATCGCAACATAAATATTTTGATTCAGTGAAGTATAGCAACCCACCAACTTTAAATCATAACTGACATGTGAGTAGACTGAATAATAATCGGATAGGATAGATTAATTTATAGGCCTACACACATACTTGACCTCGCTTAGTCTTGGTTAGTTTTGATAATATTATGTAATATAACATAAAAAACACTTAAAGAATCATTCAGCTTCAAAACGCGCATGCCTGGGACGGTCAAGTGTAGGCCAACAGTAGCCTATTGAGTACAGATTGACGGCATTAATATAGCCACTGAACTGATTACAAGATACTACTCAAACGAGACATTGATCCAATGCTGTTTTAATGTTAGGCCAACGTCTGCGATGCTGGCCCAACATTGAACCAACATTAGATAAATGTACAATGTTTGAGGGAAAGTCCTCCTGCCCAGCAAACGCAAGACATTTGTATGACATTTATGCAATGTCGGCCCAACGTCTTCGACGTTGGTCCAACATTGCATAAAGTCATACTAATGTTTTGTGTTTACTGGGTGACAATACAAAATTGGGGGTCAAGCAGTTTCCAAATCCCCGCAGTAATACAGTCAGTTTGTTTGCAAGTAGGCGACCAAGTAGGGGAAAAAGACAAGGGCTTTGAATTATTAACTCATAGATGTCGCTCAAGTATATATGAACTTGCTGTGATTTGAGAACTTGCTCTTAATGAGGCTTTGGGTATGAAACGCATATTTAGTATTATTATGGAATAGGGCCTTGGCTTACCCACGGGCACTATTGCCTTCTGGGGGACCCTTGTCCTGCGAATTTTGACAGTTGACTACACCTTTAAAGGGACTGGCCCAGGCTAAAATCATCAAAAAATCGGTGATTTTATTTCGGGTTCTTAATATGACCATATGATGTAAACATGTACATAGACTAGAACTGCAAATTTTTATAATTTTTGTGCTGCGGACTTACCAGTTAGACTAGATATAGAGACGAAATTCCCGCATTTCTTATTTTTGACATGGTTGTCAATAATTACAAATCAGGAATTTCGTCCCTATATCTAGCCTAACTGGTGAATGCGCAGCACAAAAATTATAAAAAAATTGCAGTTCTAGTCTATGTACATGCTTACATCATATGGTCATAATAAGAACCCGAAATAAAATCACCGATTTTTTAATGATTTTAGCCTGGGCCAGTCCCTTTAATATCATATTCCTGGTTATTATCAGAAGAGTGGACAGGCATGTACATCGATCGAGAGATCATCCACAGTCACTCGTCATACGGACCCTCAGGCCAATGCACAGGCCCACGTCTTGGTGCAGAAGCGTTCATTATTTAATTCGAAATAAACATATTCAGTGTGTAACAAGCCCCGTCTTCTCATCCCTGAGAGATGAGGTTTACCCAGTGTGCAGTGGGCCCCTCGTCCCAAACTGGGCCTAAAATATGAGGTTTACCCAGTGTGCAACCAGCTTCTCATCCATCCTAATTATCGTATCCCTGTGCATGCACTAATATTTGAAAATGCACTTAGTTTTCAAAAATAAATGCATGCACTTATATTCGAACATAAAGATAAATTTTAAATTTATTCCAATTCGTTAAAATCGTAATTCTTTGATTTCTTCCAATCCAAGGTAAACTGAGTTAACGCTAGTAATCACTGGGACAGTTACTTTGAAGTTACCTTGCAGGAGTGACTCCGGGAAATAGATGTTGACACTACCTGAACTGTTATATAACACCTCATTTGTCCCCACTTTTCAGCTATCATACCCATACCCTATCGCTTTGACGCCTTGAACTGTTGGCGCATATCTGTATTATGGGGCAATTCTCTCCTAATATCTTCCCGTTAATGAATAATAAAAAATAATATTGTAGTTTGTGTTTACGATCAACATTTTTTTAAAATTATTATGGGCATTAACTAGTGATAGTCTATAAGTCAATATACTCATATTATTATTATTCTCACCTGATGTCTTGAGTTACACCGTGGTACGCGTAGTAATTTTCGAATATAAGTACATGCACGTAGTATTCGAATATAGTTGCATGCACTTATAAACGAACAAGAATATTTTTGGAGAAATGACATTCGAATTTCACTTATAAGTGAATGCACGTTTATGCGCAGGGATGCGGTAAGGATGAGGTTTAGCCAGTGTGGAATGGGCACCTCACCCCTTCTAATATATGAGGTCTACATAGTGTGCAGTCAGCCCCTCATTCTTGACACTGCATCAGAGATGATGTTTACCCAGTGTGCAGTGGGCCCCTCATCCCTGAGAGATGAAGTTTACCAGTGTGCAACCTGCCCCTTCTAAGGATTAGGTTTAGCCAGTGTACAATGAACCCCCCCCCCTCCCCCCTGAGAGATGAAGTTTACCTTCTGTGCTGTAGGCCCCTCATCCCTTCCGAGAGATAATGTTTACAAATCCTAGTGTGGAGTTGGCCCCTCATATCCACCTGAGTGTTGAGGTTTACCTAGTGTGCATTGGCCCCTCATCCCTCCTGAGAGATGAAGTTTACCTAGTGTGCAGTGGGCACCTCATCCCTGACTCTGCCTGATGGATGAAGTTCACCCAATCTGCAACCAGCCCACCCTACAGCCCCTACTTCTCCCTGAGATGAAGCTCACCAGTGTGCAACCAGCCTTTCATCCCTCCTAAGAGATAAGGTTGTTCCAGTGTGCAATAATAACACAATAATAAAACAATGATTTTTAAAACTTTGATTACTATCAAAGTATTTTGCTAATTTTCTCTCTAACTCCCATTTATCCACCTAGCTTTTCTAGCGTATATAGCGTTGGGCCTAAGTTTCGTAAATATCTGCTTTTAAAATTCATCTGTCTAAAAATATTTCAATTTGTTGCATTTGCTGGGTCTAGCTACAGAAGAAAATATATCATACACATGTGTGGCACCAGATGGTTAACATGGTTAATATGGGAGCAAGTTCATACTCTAGCCACCAGAGGATTATTATATGAGACAACACTTCATACTCCAGCCTCCAGACAGTTAAAGCGACGCAATCAGGCTAAAATCATAAAAAATCCTTAATTTTATTTTGGCTTCTTAATATGGCCATAATATGTAACATGTCCATAGACAAGTATTGAGTATGTTTTTTTTAAATTTTGTGTTGCGCATTTACCAGTTAAGCGAGAAATAAATACGCAATTTAATTTCAAACATGCATGTTTAAAATAAGAAATACAGAGATAACTGATAAACGGTGTTTTCCGCAACCTTGCTACGTTGCCACAGCAACCCAAAATTTAAAAGATTTCCGTAATTCTAGTCTATGGACATCTTCACATATGAAGGAAGTATATTAAGAAGCCAAAATAAAATTATTGATTTTTTGCTGATTTTAGCCTGATTGTGTCGGCTTTAATACAGAGGACATGTAATATGCTAGGCAACAGAAGGTTAACATTAGATAAATATAATAGTCTAGTCGCAGAAGATTAATAGTTGAGACACGTGATACCCGAGACCCCTGAGGATTAATACATGTGTTACTCTAGTCCGGAAAGGATTAATAAATAAAACATATGATACTCTAGGTATGACAAGGTTAATATAGAAGAAATATGATAATCTAGTCCACATCGCAGTAATACACGAGACACACGTGATACTATCGACCTTCTGGACCTCAGAGGGTTAATACATGTCAAACTCTAGCCTATAGAGGGTTCAGAAATAACATCTATGAAGCTCTAGGCATGAGTAGGTTAAAAAAGATAAACATGATAAGACATAAGAAACGTGGAACTCCAGAGTGTTTATACTTGCGAAAGTCAACAAAGGGTTAATAAATAAGACATGTGATACCCCAAACACAAAAGGTGAATATAGAAGCAATTTGATAGTCTAGTCTACAGAGGGTTAGTATTTGAGACACGTGATACTATCGACTCTCTGGACCTCAGAGGGTTATTACACGCAATACTCCAGCCTATAGAGGGTTAATAAATAACATATGTGATGAAATAGGTATCAGTGGGTTAAAATAAGCTAAACATGATAGTGTAGTCCACATAGGATTAATATTTTAGAAACGTAATACACTAGACCACAGAGGGTTAATACTTGAGATAGTCTAGTCAACAGAGGGCTGATAAATAAGAAATGTGATACTCCAGATATCAAAAGGTTAATATGTAAGAAATGTATTAATCTAGTCCACATAGGGTTAATATTAGAGAAACGTGGTTCTATCTACTCTCTTGGCCTCAGAGGGTTAATACTTGTCATACTGTAGCCTATAGAAGGTTAATCAATAACATTTATGATGCTATAGGCATCAGTAGGTTAAAATAAGATAAACATGATAGTGTAGTCCACAGAGGGTTAACACATTAGAAACGTGATACTCTAGACCAAAGAGGGTTAATACGTGTGATACTCTAGTCCACAGAGGCCTAATAAATAAGATATGTGAACCTCTAGGCATCAGAAGGTTAACGCAGAGAAAATATGGTAGTCTAGTCCACAGAGGGTTGACACATGAGACATGGCATACTCTAGACCACAGAGAGTTAATACATGCGATACTCTAGAATGGAGAGTGCTAATACATAAGATATGTGATATTCTAGACATCATAATGTTAATATAGGGGAAATCTGATAATCTCATCTCTTGGGGATGAGGGGCTCACTACACACTGTAAACTTCACCCTGAGAGAGTGAAAGGTTCGCTACACACTGGGTGAACCTCATCTTTCAGGCCCAGTTATGGATGAGGGGCTCACTGCACACTGCCGGCTAAATCTCATCTTCAGGATGGATGAGGGCTCGCTGCACAATGACTAAACCCTTATCTCTCAGAAGGGATGAGGGGCCCACTACACGCTAGGTACACCTCATCTATCAGGAGGAATGAGAGGACCACTGCACACGCTAAACCTCATCCTTAGGATGGATGAGGGGCTGGTTGCACACTGGGTAAACCTCGTCTTTCAGGGCCAGTCAGGGATCAGGGGCCCACTGCACACTGGGTAAACCTCATCTCTCAGGAGGGATAAGGGGCTCACTGGACACTTGGTAAACTTTATCTATCAGGCAGAGTCAGGGATGAGGGGCTCACTGCACAATCGATAAACCTCATCTCTCAGGAGGGATGAGAGGTCCACTGCACACTAGGTAAACCTAATCCCTCAGGAGGGATGAGGGGCCCACTGCACACTAGGTAAACCTCCTCTCACAAGACGGATGAAGGGCCCATTGCACACTGGGTAAACCTCCTGTCTGAAGAGGGATGTAGGGCCCACTGCACAGTAGGTATAAGCCTCCTCTTTCAAAAGGGATGAAGGGGCCACTACACACTGGGTAAACCTCCTCTCTCAAGAGGGATAAAGGGCCCACTGCACACAAGGTAAACCTCCTCTCTCAGGAGGGATGAGGGGCTCACTGCACACTGGGTAAACCTCCTCTCTCAAGAGCGATGAAGGGCCCACTGCACACTAAGTATAAGCCTCCTCTCTTAAGAGGGCGGAAGGGCCCACTGCACACTAGGTATAAGCCTCCTCTTTCAAGAGGGAGGAAGGGCCCACTGCACGCTGCGTAAACCTCCTCTAGCAAGACGGACGAAGGGCCCATTGCACACTGGGTAAACCTCCTTTCTCAAGAGGGATGAAGGGCCCACTGCACAGTAGGTATAAACCTCCTCTCTCAAGAGGGAGGAAGGGCCCACTGCACACTAGGTATAAGCCTCCCCTCTCAAGAGGGAGGAAGGGCCCACTGCTCACTGGGTAAACCTCCTCTCTCAGGAGGGATGAGGGGCCCGCTGCACACTGGGTAAACCTCCGCTCTCAAGAGGGACGAAGGGCCCATTGCACACTGGATAAACCTCCTTTCTCAAGAGGGATGAAGAGCCCACTGCACAGTAGGTATAAACCTCCTCTCTCAAGAGGGAGGAAGGGCCCACTGCACACTAGGTATAAGCCTCCCCTCTCAAGAGGGAGGAAGGGCCCACTGCACACTGGGTAAACCTCCGCTCTCAAGAAGGATGAAGGGCCCACTGCACGCTGGGTAAACCTCCTCTAGCAAGAGGGAGGAGGGACCCACTGCATACTGGGTAAACCTTATCTCACAACAGGTATGAAGGGCCCATTGCACACTGGGTAAACCTCCTTTCTCAAGAGGGATGAAGGGCTCACTGCACAGTAGGTGTAAGCCTCCGCTCTCAAAAGGGATGAAGGGCCCACTACACACTGGGTAAACCTCCTCTCTCAAGAGGGATAAAGGGCCCACTGCACACTAGGTAAACCTGAGGTAAACGTCCTCGCTCAGGAGGGATGAGGGGCTCACAGCACACTGGGTAAACCTCCTCTCTCAGGAGGGATGAGGGGCCCGCTGCACAATGGGTAAACCTCCGCTCTCAAGAGGGACGAAGGGCCCACTGCACACTGGGAAAACCTTCTCTCACAACAGGTATGAAGGGCCCATTGCACACTGGGTAAATCTCCTTTCTCAAGAGGGATGAAGGGCCCACTGCACAGTAGGTATAAGCCTCCTCTCTCAAGAGGGATGAAAGGCCTACTGCGCACTGGGTAAACCTCCTCTTTCAGGAGGGATAAGGGGCCCACTGCACACCGGGCAAACCTCCTCTCTCAAAAGGGAGGAAGGGCCCACTGCACACTAGGTATAAGCCTCCTCTCTCAAGAGGGAGGAAGGGCCCACTGCACACTGGGTAAACCTCCTCTCTCAGGAGGGATGAGGGGCCCGCTGCACACTGGGTAAACCTCCGCTCTCAAGAGGGACGAAGGGCCCACTGCTCGCTGGGTGAACCTCCTCTAGCAAGAGGGATGAAGGGCCCACTGTACAGTAGGTATAAACATCCTCTCTCAAGAGGGAGGAGGGGCCCACTGCACACTGGGTAAACCTTCTCTCACAACAGGTATGAAGGGCCCATTGCACACTGGGTAAACCTCCTTTCTCAAGAGGGATGAAGGGCCCACTGCACAGTGGGTATAAGCCTCCGCTCTCAAGAGGGATAAAGGGCCTACTGCACACTGGGTAAACCTCCTCTTTCAGGAGGAATAAGGGGCCTACTGCACACTAGGTAAACCTCCTCTCTCAAGAGGGATGAAGGGCGCACTACACACTGAGTAAACCTCCTCTCTCAAGAGGGATGAAGGGCCCACTGCACACTAGGTAAACCTCCTTTCTCAGGAGGGATGAGGGGCTCACTGCACACTGTGTAAACCTCCTCTCTCAAGAGGGATGAAGGGCCCACTGCACACTGGATAAACCTCCTCTCTCAAGAGGGTTGAAGGGCCCACTGCACACTAGGTAAACCTCCTCTCTCAGGAGGGATGAAGGGCGCACTACACACTGAGTAAACCTCCTCTCTCAAGAGGGATGAAGGGCCCACTGCACACTAGGTAAACCTCCTTTCTCAGGAGGGATGAGGGGCTCACTGCACACTGTGTAAACCTCCTCTCTCAAGAGGGATGAAGGGCCCACTGCACACTGGATAAACCTCCTCTCTCAAGAGGGTTGAAGGGCCCACTGCACACTAGGTAAACCTCCTCTCTCAGGAGGGATGAGGGGCTCACTGCACACTGTGTAAACCTCCTCTCTCAAGAGGGATGAAGGGCCCACTGCACACTGGATAAACCTCCTCTCTCAAGAGGGTTGAAGGGCCCACTGCACACTAGGTAAACCTCCTCTCTCAGGAGGGATGAGGGGCTCACTGCACACTGGGTAAACCTCCTCTCTCAGGCGGGGCTTGCTACACACTGGATATGTTTATTTCGAATTGAATATCAAATGCTCCCTACACTAAGATGTGGACCTGTGCATTGGCCCCTCGGGGCCGCATGACGAGTAACTGTGGATGATCTCATGATCGATGTACAAGCCTGTCGGCCTCGGAGTGCCAGATGGAACATACACCACTAATCGATGTAGTTGCTTTTGAAAATTAGAAATGCGAACATATTTATTGTGCTAGTCGAATGGACCCAATGTAATGCTTCTTTTGACAACCAATAAGAAACCCCGTTACATCATTCACGGGGTGCCCAAGGACACTTTAATTATCTTGCATACACCGCAGCGGGCTGTATAACTCTAATTTTCCTTTATTTCGGCCGCCACGGTGTATCGAAGGCACAAAATCAACGGTTCCACGCCCCGTCACGGGACATGGAAGAGCATTATTTGCCCCGTCACGGGTTATCCAACACACTTTTCTTGCCTTGTGTACCCCGTGACGGGGCAAATAGACCCGGCCAACTTTATTATTTCGCACACTCTGTGTTGTTGTTTTCACCATGTTACCATATATTACGTTTAGTTTAATCTTGTCAATTTAAGTCTGGACTATTACACACAGAATAATTGCTAACGCAATTATACTCTCTTTATAGTTGAAGATGGCTGCAATATTGATTCAGGCTATTAGGCCTATATTTACCCAGCAAACACAAAACATTTGTGTACCATTTATACAATGGTGGGCCAATGTTATACAAATGTATTCTGTGAAACTCAATGACATCGACCTCCTTTGTTTTCACCGAGCTGACTAGTACAATGAAGTATGGGGGAGGTTTCTTATATAACTTTGTTTTCACCGAGTGACGTCACTGCGTTTCACAGAATGAAGTATTGGGGAGGGGGTGATATATAACCTTGTTTTCACCGAGTGACGTCACTGAGTTTCACAGAATTGTGTTTGCTGGGTAATTGTCACACCCGTGCTGCAGTTTGAGCGGCAATGTGTGTACATGACTTATAATCTAACATTTTCTATAAATATTCTAATAAAAACTCCCAAGTACGCACGAGACGTTGATAAAAAGAATGAAATGAATCGCGTTTTAGGCACCATTGGTGCACATATCGTCTAAACTGGGCCAGAGAACCTCCTGAGGATGGTGAGATGAATGAGATGACCCTGCTCTCCAAACTTCGAACTTTGAGCCATGGAGGTCAGACGCCGAGTACACCATCCCTCTGTCACAGAGTCTCCCCACAATACTGTGTTCAACGAGTGGATGGGAAGAAACATTTTTGTTTTTATAAACCGCCGGGACCGGGAACCGAGCCCCGAACTCTAGCGTGAAAGGCAGCGGTGCTAACCACTGCCTCAGGCCAGGGCCCCCGCCCACGTTGATAAACAACTGGTCGATTGTTGAGAAACAACATTAAAACTAAATCGGATCAACGTAGGCCTAAGCCTAAAGTGCCTACGTTATATCTGAGAACTCGGAACACATGTGGGGAGCCTCCGTGACCGAGTGGTAGCGTACTCGACCTCCGACCGACAGGGCTCGCATTTCGAATTCTGTGTCTGGAAGGCAGTGTCATCTCATTCATCTCACCATCCTCAGGAGGTTCTCTCGGCCCAGTTTAGCCTACATGTGCACAAAGTTGGCCTAAAACCCCATTCATTTTATTTTATTTTTGCAAGTATGATATTTCAAGACTTCGTTGAATGACGCCAGCGCCACAAAAGAGAGTGAAACATTAAATCTACACAAATCCCTGTATATGTACTATCGCAATTGTGTTTTCTGATAAGATGTTGGCTCAGCATTAGACTGTCTGTTGTGGTTTACCTTATGGGGCGCAATAACGTGCAAGTAATCAATCTCCTGTAATTCAGGAATTAACAAGTAATTCACAAGTAGCAACATTTTATATATTTTGACAAAAAATCACCATGCGTATGATATATATTTTTTTTTTACAAAATGTTGTTTGAGGCCGTCACACATACAATCACGCACGTCCAGCGCACAAAAATGAAGCATTTTGGTCATTGCGTTGTGAAGAGCGTCAGACTAGCGCCAATTTAACGTTAGGCACAAGTAGAGCACACGCTCTAAATTTGTTTTGTTTTCGTTAACCGTGGTTTGTCCCAGTCACAAATACAAATACACATTACATGCACGAAAAAATAAAAATAAAAATTTTAGTCCGGATTTTGAAGAACGTAGCAAGTTGGTAGCGTATGCACAGCGTGTTGCCATCCCAAAGGGCGCATGAACAGCGCTGTGATAACGCGTTGGACAGTGCACAATAAACCCTATAGAACACTAATGTCGACGAAATATAGTAACTTCTATCAGTATTTTTGGTACACATGCATGTAGCCATTTTTGAAAGAAAAAATTATGTCCTAAATTTATGATAACATTATATGCATGTTTCGACTTAATTCCCACTAAACCAAAAAAGTTTTCTTTTAACGCCCTGTATCGTATGAAACATCACCTGAAATGATTAAAAATTGAATGTCGCTCTTCAGAGTTCTAAGGGTTAGGTAGCAAAAATAACACAGTCACAGCCTGTTGCTCGAGCGCTGCGCGTATTGCCGGCGTGTTGCCAACGTTTGCTTCGAACGCTCATGCAGCGCAATGCAGGCTTGACAGATATTCCGTCTCTAGCGGCTCGCTGGGTGTCAGTGAAAGAGCCATGAAATGACTGACATTGCACAGGCTAAATACAGGCGCATTGCCCGCGACTTCCCGGTGCCATTAATTTCTGAGCAGCCATGTGATACAAAGCAAACGTATCTTAAACGTATCCTAAACGTATCCTCAACGTATCTTAAACGCATGTCAAAGCAAACGTATCTGACGCTAATATGACGTTGTTCTAGCGCGCCCTGCTTGTTTCTGGCGGTCTTCTAGCGTGTACATTGATGCGTTCTCATGTGTTGAATATTAAAATAATATATAAAAATGTCCAACTTCTCCTGACGCTAACAGAGTGCCCCAAAGATGCGTATGGTTAGTGAAGCGCACTCTACGAAACAATAACGAGTGCAAACGCACGACCAAAGCTCTAGGAAAACATTAACAATTTTAGTGCGTCGGTCATGCGTATGTGTGACTGAGCTTTACATCGAGAAAATAGGTCAAAAACAACGGCACTGAGCGAGCATATATATAGCACCCATCTAACCTGTTTCTAACGCATGTCCAGCGAACACTTAGCTTATATCGGCGTGCTAAGTGACTCCCTGATTTATTCATCCGAAGCGCTAGCGAGGCGTTGTAAAAATGAAATGAATCGGGCTTTAGGCCGCCTTTCTGCACATATAGGCTAAACTGGGCCAGGAGAACCTCCTGAGGATGGTGAGATGAATGAGATGACACTGTCCTCCAGACACAGGATTAGAAATTCGAGCTCTGGCGGTCTGAGGTCGAGCACGCTACCTCTCGGTCACGAAGGCTCCCCACAGCGAGGCGCTGTGCCTTCATTAGCTCCATTGCCCTGCTAACGCGCAGCCCATTAGCAAAAGGCTGTACATTCACTGATTTGTGTACCTGATTTAGTTATAACACGCTTTTGTCATAAGCTCGCTAGCTATTTTCATATCCTGACACAATTCGTGGACACACAGCGACACACTGCTCTCATTTTTGTCACCCAGGCGTGGGCGGTGCGTCGTGTAAGTGTGACTGGGGTATTAACAATTATGCTGGTGGTATCAAAGCATCTCGCTTTTTTATCCACATTCTGCACCTAAGAAAGTTTCCGCTCGTTTGCTAATTAGTACAGAAGCAGAGTGACCAAATTTTCGCGGTGCCTAAACTGGCAGTACAACATGTCTAAAATTGTCTAAAAAAATCAACATTCCCATCAACATTAAATTCCCGTTTCAATGATGTATTGCATGGTGCAGTGGATCAAAGAGTTATCGCTGCAAACACGTTGACACATGTTTTTTAGAACAAAATAAAACTAGTCAACATGGCCAATGGAAACGATTTAATAAAACATAATAAATGACCGTATCTATTGTATATTTGACCTATGCTTACTGAGTCCAGATATGTATATGCTTAAAACCGAGTGGTAATTAGATTGGTACATGGCATATATATATTTAAATGAGAGAATATTGTGGCCTTTTTTTCAAATGTCTGTATTTATCCTGGACTGAAATATGAAACATTGAACATTGTTCGACATTTGAGTGCAGATTTTTTTTGCTTGTTTTTACATAATTTTTGTGTGACGAATTCTAAACTGCCGGAAAACATTCTGTCTTTTGTGTCATTCACCTTTAAAAAAGCAAAAACAAAAACCACATCTTTTCTATATTTTTGTTGCACATTAACGCTCAATTTTCGGTTTCTGTATGATTTTATGTCATGTAATTCAGATAAAAATGACCTACCATTATATTTGACCTTAAAATTCAGTATGGTTCCCAACAAATATAATGCGTTTTTATGCGTCTGAACTATAATATGGACAGACAGACAGACAGAATGTTTTATTCGCCATAAAAATTACAAACATGATGATTAATAATAAAACAGTGAAAAGGAAGGAAATCTCCATTAAGATTGAAACAATCGCTGACATGGAGACCACCTTGTAATGTACATATTATTGTTATATAACAAAAAACATATTACAGGCAAAATCAACAACAATGACAAAAATATAATTTACATAGAAAACATGTATCAATGAATAGACGTACTTTAAACTATATTGTGGATTAATTTATAAAAACTTAAAAATAAGACTTATTATAAATGATAACTACTTTTGTAAATATAATGAAGGCGTTATATTATACTATATATGGATGGAAATCGTCGGGGTACATTTTCAACATATAAAAAATAACATTTGCTTAATGTAAATGTAGAAAATAGGCTAGGTGATACGGCAGATTAGGCTACAAGGCAAGTTTAAACACAGTGTTTTTTAACATGCTTTGATTTTTTTTAACATGCTTTGATGTGCTTGGTATATAGAATGACGTCGTTATTTTTATTGCAAGTAGATAAAATGACGTCCTTCTTGTATTTTGCGATAGAATATAGGTCTGACGATACAAAATAAACATCAGAAATGTGTGTTTCAACCTCCAAGTTATACACAAATCATAAATTTAGCAATCTTAGCAAATACTTGAACGAATGATCAATGACTCGATGAATCAAGCATTGGCAACCTGATTCTGACTGAAAGGACCAGTCACACATACAGCCACGCACGTCCAGCGCACAAAAAAAGAAAAGTTTTGGTCAGTGCGTTGTGATTTGCCGGGTGTGCGTCAGAATTCGTTGATGAATTGACAAGAAAAAAGTGAAATGAATCAGGCTATAGGCCACTTTTGTGCACATACACGCTAAATTGGGTCAGGAGAGCCTCACGAGGATGGTGAGATGAGTGAGATGAAACTGCCCTCTAGACACGGGATTCGAATTTTAAACCCTGGAGGTCTGAGGCCGAGCACGCTACCTCTCGGTCATGGAGGCTCCCTACAATACTGAGTTTTACCAAAAATGCATAGCCAGAAATGTATAGCTCCGGCCTGCTGATTTTAGACAGTATGGTCACCAAATTGCATGTAACTCAAAAACTATTTCACCCATAAACTTAGTTCTGGTGTCATCAGAAAAAGCGATCATGTATCTTTTAATTGCAGCTTTTAATAATATTAGTAATGTTGTATAGTAGTTGCTGGATAGTAATATACATCAAATATTGAGTTAAAATTGACATTTTACATGTATGTTCCGCCTATACATGTAGACCTAGTTCACTTTATTGGCACATGCGGCGCTCCTGTGCTTTATTTACATGTTGACCAAAACATGAGCACGTGCCATCTGTATGTTTTCTCACAACATTGCCATGTGGTTCTGAGGACATACAAGCCGAACACAAAATTTCACCAAGCATGACAGGCTACACAAATTCATGAAAATTCTATGATGGCTTGTTCTTGTCGTTTTATTACTAAACGAGAATGCTACGCTACCTTGAAATGAATGTTCCTTCATGGCAACATATAGCTAGACTAATGTCCCTTTATGGCAACTTATAGCTAGGTTAATCGATGCCGTCTTATTCAATCCTAATTTATTAATTAATTTAAATAATTAATTAATTAATTATTAATTTTAATTAAAGGGACTCCTTGGGATGAGACATTTTCAATGTTGTCAATTTTGAAAATTTAATTTATATGAAGCTATAATTATAGCCTACTGATCTTAACTGAAAATACGAAAAAGTCAAAAAACAATTTTAAAGCACCGAAAAAGAGTGAAATAGTTGTATTTCCAGGTCGTATATTGCCATGTAAACAAAACAAGTCAGCAATATTCAGCACTTTACATCACATTCCCACGTATCAGACGGCAAGATCAGGGCAGTCGCCGCTAATTGGTGTCTTATAGTCAGGACACGGGAGGACACACCTGCAGCACTGATTGTCCACCCAACGCTGGGCCGATGTCACCAGCATGTGGCCCAATGCTGTGAAAACATTTAATCGTCCTTCAGGTATACAAATAGTTTGTTTGGGATACTTCTGTTTTCATGTAAATGTTGATTAAAAATATTTGTAAAAATATGAAAATTCTGAAAAAAATAAATACATGATCCGTGGAATACTCTACTTCAGTACGGAATTAAAAACAAAAATTGATGTCATCCCAAGGAGCTGCTTTAATTAATTAATTAATTAATTGAAAAAAATATCACCATTATTGACTGATTGATGAATTGATTGATTGACTGACTAGCTGACTGACTGACTGACTGACTGACTGACTGACTGACTGACTGACTGACTGACTGACTGACTGACTGACTGATAGATTGATTGATTGATTGATTGATTGAATAATTGATTGATTGATCGATTGTTTGATGATTGATTGATTGATTGATTGATTGATTGATTGATTGATTGATTGATTGATTGATTGATTGATAATTTAATTTATTGATCGATCATACGTGGTCATTTATAATCTCTCTGTGTAGTACATAATAATCACGATAGTGTATAAGTGCTTATAATAGTTACATCTGCGGGCATCCTCCTGGCAAACACAAAACGTTATATCTATGTTAGTTCAATGCTGGTTGAGCTCCGTAGATGGTGTACCAACATTATAACAGCATTGGTTGAGCGTCTTCTGTTAGCTGTCAATTGGTGTAGATGGGCGTGAATATCGTATGAGCTCCCACTTCCCCTTCATCATGAATTTCAGGGTGATTTTTAGTTTGTTTAAATTCGTTTATTTATATATACATGTAATTGCAAACCTCCACATGACTACTACTTGTTTTATAAAATATACATATAAAAGAAAAAATAAACAATGTACACTGACGACATTATTACATAGTTTATCATTTATCCTAGAACAACATCAAATTTTATGTTAGTCGTGAAAGGGTTAGTTATAATGTGCAAAGGTGATTTGTCGTCTGCACGGAGATGTGGGTCAATAATAGATCTGAAATAATGTAGTTAACGAACAACAATGAGTCAAATAAAGAAACCTAGGACACTTACTAATAAAGATTTCTTATATGACCCATTGTTTGCCATGGGCAATATTATATAGTAGGCCTACTATTTAGCAACCCGACAACAAAATTATAGACTTTAATGCAATCAACCATTAATTTGCTAATAATGTAGAGTAACTGTCGATCAGTTATTATGGCCACCATTCACACCTTTTCAAGTACAAATGCCGAATTTAATTTTCTGGTATATTATATGCGTGGCGGGATTTTTAGATGTCGAGGGAGGGTGCAATCTACCACTCCGCCCGTGGCCACCCTGCCCGCGGGGTGCGGCACCCTGCCCTTGGCCACCCTGTCCGTGGGGTGCGGCACCCTGCAGAGCGGTGCGGTGGGGTGGTCGTCCCTTCAGAGTGTGTTTTAGACCAATCTGTGCAGGACGTTGGGTCTCGGTTTTAAATAAAAACCTTTAAGATTATTTTAGTATTAGACTGTCTACTGTTCTGTATCCCAGATAATGAAATGAATGGGGCTTTATGCCACCTTTGTGCACATGTAGGCTAAACTGGGCTAGGAGAACATCCTGAGGTGAACGAGATGACACTGCCCTCCAGACACAGGATTCGAAATTCGAACCCTGACGGTCTGATGCCGAGCTCGCTACCTCTCGGTCCCGGTCCCCACAATATGGAATATATACGAGTGAGCAGGGAAGAAACATTTGGTTTCTTTGAAACTTGAATGCTAGAGCGGGGTTTGAATCCGCGATCGCCGACTTTCCAAGCAGGCCGGCAGCTTTAACAACTGCACCATGTCCCCCGCCCTGTATCCCAGCTAGAGAACGTTCCAGTCAATGAACATAATTAATGGACACGAGGCGTTGAACCAACGCTGGCATGATGTTGAGCCAGCTTTGCAAATGTTTGCTGTTAATGAATTAGTAATACATTTGAAATTTGAGTGTCATAGAAATGTAGATTTTTTCAATCACAGACGTATTTCAGCTTTTACAGCTCAGTAACCCAGTAAACACCAGACGTTGAACCGATGCTGGTTCATCGTTTGCAACGCTGGCCCAATAATGTACCACGATTAGTTCTGAATTTTAGCATCATTGAATTTATGTTCTTTTGATGGCTCAATGTTGTAGATGGTGGTTCATGATTGAACCAGTTTTGAGTTTTGTTGTGAAATGGTTAGAATAGTTGACAGGCCTACAGCACCATTCATTCATTCATTCATTCATTCATTCATTCATTCATTCATTCATTCATTCATTCATTCATTCATTCATTCATTCATTCATTCGTTCGTTCGTTCGTTCGTTCGTTCGTTCGTTCGTTCGTCGTTCGTGTTTGTTCGTTCGTTCGTTCATTCATTTATTCATTCATTCATTCATTCATTCATTTGATGAACTGATAAATTTCGCTATTTTATGGTTTATGTAATTCGGTGTGATAGTGTAGTACAGTGCAGTACAGAACATTTCACAGTCTGAAGTTCCCAAGTTCCGAAGTTCCCAAGTTCCCAGAACTTCATGTTCCGAAGTTCGCAAGTTCCCGGACCTTCAAGCTCCCAAGTTACGAAGTTCCAGGAACTTCAAGTTCCCAAGTTCCCGAAACTTCAGGTTCCCAAATTAAATTGTTGATATTACTGTTAAAATAAAAGTCAGAATCAATGTCAGGTCAATGTTGACTCACCGACTGCGTCTACGTCTGGTATAGACATGTAGCAAAAAGATAGCATTGCGAGCACTTGCACCAAACACTGGGCATTCACCCAATGCTGTTTCAATGTTGGGCAAGCGTCGAAGACGGTGGGCCAACAACACTGAAACAGCAATGGGTGAATGACTTTCCCACCATGCAAATAGCCTGGATGTAGGCCTATGTTAACGTCAACTTATTTCTATATAACATCGGCGTAACGTCTGGTGTTGGCGTGGGACAGGCCCCTACATTTTCTTTGGTCTGTCAGAGGCAGGATGTGAAATCTGTTAGGCCCAACCCTTTAAGCGCTAAGCACGACTATTGTACATTTAATAGCATTGGCCATTTGCAACCGACCACTACGGCCTACGTTGACAAGGTGTTGATCTGATGTTTGACCATTGCTAACGGTGGCCAACTTAAAACTAATGTTGAGTCAACTTTCAATGCTGGGTTCACAAGTGATGGGTCAGTCACAAAGTACGTTATTCCAATGCTGGGCCAGCATCCCAGATAAAACAAATCCACTGTCTGCTTTTGCTGGGCGGGGGCCCTAGGGTAGTGGTTAGCACCGCTGCCTTTCACGCCAGAGTTCGGGGTTCGGTTCCCGGTCTCGGCGGTTTGAAAGAAACAAAACCCCATCCACGTGTGAAAGTTAGTATTGTGGGGAGCCTCCGTGACCGAGAGGTAGCGTGCTCGGCCTCAGACCGCCAGGGCTCGAATTTTGAATCCTGTGTCTGGAGGACAGTGTCATCTAAATCATCTCACCATCCTCAGGAGGTTTTCCTGGCCCAGTTTAGCCTATATGTGCACAAAGGTGGCCTAAAGCCCGATTCATTTCTTTTCATTTGTCTGCTTTTGCTTGGTAGGCAAGTGCTCACAATGGATTATTTTTGCTCCCGCTACAAGCCTATACCCATCCACGTGTGAAAGTCAGTATTGTGGGGAGCCTCCGTGACCGAGAGGTAGCGTGCTCGGTCTCAGACCGCCAGGGCTCGAGTTTCGAATCCTGTGTCTGGAGGACAGTGTCATCTCAATCATCTCACCATCCTCAGGAGGTTCTCCTGGCCCAGTTTAGCCTATATGTGCACGAAGGTGGCCTAAAGCCCGATTCATTTCATTTTATTACACGCCTATAGGCTGTATAAATTGTGTACCAGACGTTCAACAGCGCAAGCGGGGAGCCAACATTGACCCGACATTGATTAACGAATTAAAAAACATGCAATTTCAATTAAATATTTATTTGAATTTTAAGTCGAGGGTCGAGGAGTGAGGGGGTCAAGGGGATTTTCGTGATGTAAATTTTGTGTTGCGCGTTTACCAGTTGGTTAATATTAAACGAGAAATAGCCTAAGGATGAGATTTAATTTCGGAAATTACTCAACGTTCTGGTAATTTTTACTTAAATTTAAAAAACAAGAAATTGGGAACTTGAAGTTCCGGGAACTTGGGAACTTGAAGTTCCGGGAACTTGGGAACTTGGGAACTTCGGAATTTGAAGTTCCGGGAACTTGGGAACTTCGGAACTTGGGAACTCACTCTCGGGTGTCCCCCAAGTTCTTGTTCATCTTGACCGTGGGGGTGGGGCTGAGCTGTGGGGTCTAGTGTGGACTCATGTTTCAATGTATGCGGGATGCTTGTACTCTACATGTGGCCTATCACATGGAACACCTTAAATAAATTATTGTCAATTCTCAGCAAACACGACGAATTCAAACAATGCTGTTTTAATGCTGGCCCAACGTCTGAGACGCTGGCCCAACATTAAAACATCATTGTTTGAACGTGCCGTGTTTGCTGGGTAATTACCCC
Source organism: Flabesymbios commensalis (assembly GCA_964017125.1). NCBI lineage: Eukaryota > Metazoa > Annelida > Polychaeta > Terebellida > Flabelligeridae > Flabesymbios > Flabesymbios commensalis. Next base: position 33,728,438 of record OZ024902.1, read on the forward strand.
ACGCTCATATCAGGCGTTAACTTAATAAATGTTGGGCCAGCATCGGAAAAGCAAAGGAAAATGTCAACTTGAGACCACCATTGAGTTTGAGCTTCCAAGATTCAAATATGCTGGTATCGCGCCTGGACACATAGCATTGGCTTATGATTGAGCCAAATGTTGTTCCAGCATTGTAGGTGGTTGGCCATCAATAAACAAGATAATTGGTTCAACGTCTGTTATTTATTTCAGATTAACTCTCATTTAAGTAATATAATGCACCTAGACAAAAATGACAACCATATGATTTTCTTAATCTTCATGATGTTTTCAGTGACATATGAGCCTGTTTAATTATTTTGGGCAAACCAATTTGGAATGTCCGATGAAAACATAAGATTCCTAAGAGCAAACATATGTTTCTCTATATGTACTTTATAATAATATTATGTATGCTTAGCTATATGCGTGATTTTTATCTGCTCTTTTCTGCTGCTTGGATGAGAGCTTTTCGGGACACTTTCATCCAGGTGTTGGTCGCTAACACACAGCATTTTGTGCCTCAAGCCATCTTAGATTTTCTACCCAACATTATACAGACATACCGGATATCTCGAAAACCCCCTCGACCCCCTCGCCCCACGACCCTCGACCCACGACCCTCGACCTTCGACTGCAATTTTGTTCTTGTTTTTTTTTATGTCTATTTATAAAATTCAGGAAACAATATCAGGTCAATGTCGGCTCACCGTCTGCGACGCTGGCCTAGCATTGGCTGAAGCCTCATGTATATTATTTTGGATAGAGGCACGATGCGCAATATATGCGGGTACTTGATTAGGGTATACATGTATAGACTGCCATCTGAGTCCCACCACTGTCTTACATTAAAGCTGGCCCAACAATGTTCCAGTGGATAGCTAAGCACAGAAAACACTAAGCATTGAACCAATGTTGGATTATTGCTGGCCCAACTTCTGTAACGCTGGCCCACCGCTTGCGATGCCGGTGCCAAAGCGTGTGACTGAATGAAGCTGGGGAGTGATATGCCGGGTGATATGACTGGCAAGTGTTTTTTCACGCACCAAAAAAACAAGAGGCATTCAATCCCATGCTTGGGTTAATATACATAACAGTTAAAGTCAGACAAGCGTCCTAAACAGTGACCCAACATTAAAATGTGTTTGGCCAGCTGTAGGCCTACGTGTATTCATAAAACTATATTCCATGGCCACCCATTAAACAAGCGACATTAAAGCAACGTCGGGTGAATGCTGGACCAGCGTAGCAGACGGTCAGCCAACATCACTTGATAGCCAGGTTAGCATCACAGTAGGTCTATATAAATTTCTCGAATGTTATTATTATACAAAATTTATAATTATATAAACAAACAAAAACTGTTTTTAAAATTAAGTCGAGGGTCGAGGGTCGTGGGTCGAGGGGCGAGGGGCGTGGGGGTCGAGGGGGTCGAGGGGGTTTTCGAGATACCCAGACATACCAGTATATTTCCTGTGTGCATTGCATAACTGTGCAATTGTATTCGTTTGAAAGCCACATACTGGTAATAACACAACATTTTCTAGTTCTCCACGAAGAGGTACAACAACAAACCCAGAAAAGTATGTTGGTTGTCACAGCTACAAGCTAATTTAATAATTATGAGCTACCACTTTATCACAAAGGACCCCGGGACATACATGTGGACAGGCAGTTCCAGCGTGTTATCTGATGGATATTACCATCCAGCGACTACCATGTAACATTTAAAATTGTATTAACAATGTCCATTTAAAGATAGATTTTCGCTCTCTTTCTGATGACACCAGAACCAAGTTTATAGGTGAAATAGTTTTTGAGTTACATGCAATTTGGTGAACATACTGTCTAAAATCAGCAGGCCAGAGCTATACATTTCTGGTTATGCATTTCTGGTTTTACGAATGAATGGTGAAGAAGAAAGTGTGTTTCATTCAAACCGCCGAGACCGGGAAACGAACCCCGAATTCTAGCATGAAAGGCAGCGGTGCTAACTACTACCCTAGAGCCCCCGCCCACCACCACGATGAATATATCAATTAATTACAAAAAGTATCACATACTACATATAAAAAATCGTTCCAGAGAATATGAAAAAATATGTTATGTAATTAGTACATTGAGTTTGTTTACATGACAGGTCATGTGAGTTGCTTTTCAAAATATTGATTTTAGTTCATTTGAAAAGCATTCACGAATAATATCATCAAAACAAGACTTTCTTCTATCACTTTTAGAATGTTTAGACATAATCTGGTGGGGCCCTGGTGCAGTGGCTAAATCTGCCTTGGAAAATGGGAGATCGCTGGTTCGTCACCCTGCCTGGCATTCAAGTTTTAAGGAAACAAAGGCTTCCTTCACGCTCACTCGTGAATACTCAGTATTGTAGGGAACCAATGTGACAGAGAGTTAGCGTGCTTGACCTCCGACCGTCAGGGCTCGACTATCGAGTACTGCGTCTGGAAGGGTAGTGTCACCTCACCATCCTAAGGAGGTTATCCCGGCCCAGTTTAGCCTATAATATACACAAAGGTGGTCTGAAAATCCATTCATTCATGTTAACTCATATTAATTAGCATCTTATATTTATCATAAAATTATTAGTTTGCTCAGGATAGGCGTGGTTTGATAGCACAAAATAAACCACAAAATAATACTTAAAATTGATTTTAAAGATACTTGATAATTTTATAATGGACTACCACGTATCCGTTCAGTGGCTGCTCATACGAGTTGGACCAGTGGTTCACGACCCTAGAACTCGTACTACAGATTTACATAACTGTTATGACATTTCTTAATAGTTACCATGGTTACAGGGTATCAAGAAGTGTGTACTGTTATTAGTATTCTTATACGACAGTATAGGCTATGGCTCCAGGCAGATTATAATTTTATGTATTTATCTTGTTTACTAGTATATGTAACTTGTGGTATTATATCCCCAGGTGGGCAGATGTGACGTGGTATGTGTTACGGTGATGATTTATGTGCAGCCGTTCGGAACGCAACACTGCACTGCACAATATTTTTGCGCTGTTCTTAAAGTTTGCGCAAACGCGAATTTCAAAAAAAAATTAACACACAGCACAACTCATAAAATTACGCAAATCTGATCACACAACACTGTTAAACACGCAATTTACATTTTTCATCGTAGATCAGTAACTTTGTTGTGGTCAAATATAGCCCATTTACGGTATTATCACGTATAACTATCTTTCCGGTGCATAGCCTAATAATTAACACCAACACTGATACATAGCGGTCTGTTGATCTAAACAAATATTATTTTATTTTATATGGTAGGCCCTAATGCTCACACGAAACAGCTACTACTGTTAGCGATAGAACTCAAATCGCATTATAGTTGCATTGAATAAGACAACCTATATTAACAACTGCATGAAATTATTATTTTTGCTACTTTTTGGAATTTTGTTCGTGCATAGTTTGTGCTTGTTCACTAGCTCGGACAATATCCCTTAATATCATACCATGACGCTAAAACCCAATGTTACGGTGATTTTGTTCATAAACGAAACCTTTATATTGACATTTATCATGATGGCAGCATTACTTAGTGTTTGTTTGTATTTAAAACATCATTACCCCAAAAAAATTGAATGTCTGAATTTACTGGGAGATTAGATGAAAACGTCATTCTAGGTTGAACCATATCGTGGCGCAGATAAGGTAAATGGAAATTGTTCTTTTTGGCAAACTACACTCAACTTTACCATTTCACAAGTGACCTTCTTGTTGGAACATTTTTTTCGTGTAGCTCTAAGTAATCTATGTCATATGTTTAAAGAACATGTTTCTTGCTTCAACGTGCCTTTATTATATGTCAAATATATCACGGCCATAAAATACAAACTAAGATTAGCCCAGTGTAGTTGTTTCCTTGAAATATAACGAATGAATGTGTTGAGTTGTTAGCACCATGACACGAGCGATAATCGACTACCTGCTCGCCATTCTTTTTCAATTGAATAATACTTTGTAATTAGATGACAATATAATGTCATGGAATGACACAGCCAGCGGACCTTGACCAAACATGTCGTCTGTGTGGGAAAGATATGCTTAAAAACTCTGCAGAAACTATTCCATAATCTTCAGCTAGGTCAAATCGTGGAAATATATTCAAGTTAAACGTATTTCCATAAATGATAATGAGACTGTCATGACATGACAGGAAATAGTGTCATTCCATGACTTCCATGACTGTATTTTCATTCTATTGCTAGGTAAAAAAATCTTCTATGATGATTTTTTATTCTTTCAAAGGTCATAATATCAAATAATGTAAAAATTTAGCTTGAATATCTACTAAGGCAGTAACAGATATCCACAGCCTACACCTGAGTGACATTTTGATGGAAAAAATAGTTTTTTTCTTTAGCAAATTAAAATTATAGAATTCCTCAAATAGTATGGGTGTTTTCGGGAAATAGCGTTATGTGGCTTAGAAGTGCAATCGCGATTAGCTAAAATATAACACAACTGCCCTTCCCAGCAAAACGATATATTGGGCCGGCCTTAAGTGAATGCTAGCTCCCCATCTAGGCCTATGCGGGGCTGGCTATTAGTTCATTGTTTGCTGTGACACAGTTACAGACACAGCGGTTTGTCGCGCACTCGCTGAAGTCATGTGGTGTGAAAGGGTGTTGTTTTAGCATTAATTTGATGTTGTGAATCATAATCACTGTTGCATATTCTATTGAATATTGAACACATTCCTAGGTCATTTACTAAAGGTACAGTAATCTATCGTAATATTGAAAATGTTCTTAGAAACCATTCATCACTTGATATACAATATTTAATTTATTTTTCGTTTCTTTGCAAACATTTCTATACAAAGGTTTAACACAAATATCAGTATTGACGTAGTACATAAACACATGCTATAATTTGTTTTATTTAATTTCAAAAATATGTTAAACTGTGCGATATAATTTTTCCAAAACTACATAAACTGGACGATATCGCTGTCCATGATTTGACAACGTTATTGTGAAAAGCTTCCCGAATTGGATGTGATTACTGGTCGAAATTACTATTAGAAAACAAACAATGCCCGAGATCTGTAGCCGAAATTATTTTATTGCAAAACCCATCTGATCGTATTAAACACATTTAGGCTATATTACCATGATTACTGGCCGATATCATCCTTAAACATCCGAATCGTAACTGTAATTTACATGGTTGACGATTTTCTTTGTTCCAATTTTGAGGGACATAAGCAGCGTGGTGAGAAGTGGTATTATGCCCAGGAAAAAGCGAATGCTGATGTAATGTTGGTTCGCAGTCTTCGACGCTGGCTGAACATTAACCCTTTCAAGCCTGAATTTACCATTGTCATCTTCATCGACTACAAGCCGAGAATTGCTATCGCAATTCTCGACTTATAGTCGATGAAGACGATTTGAAGGGGGTGAAAAATTGAAGAAAATTGCCATGTGCTGGTAAACCAGTTTCATGGTAATTTTCGTTCTAAAATCCTTTGTTGTAGGGAGATTCAGTCTGTTTTCAGCGATGTAAAATGATGCTTTAATGCATCGTGAGGGCTTAAAGGGTTAAAGCAATTGCCCCACATAACCAGCCTCTGTTGTTTGTAAGGGTTACGCTAGACAGATCAAGCATATCGCTTGTTGACAAATCAGAGCGCATATTCCCCTGTGTATATTGTCTAACCTATTAACCGCACAATAAGCATGATCAGTATTTCTTGACTGACAAACATTTCAACCAAATCACGGGAGTGTCGGCTACGTTAGCATTAAATGAAGAGAGGAGAAGAGTGGACATATACATATTCAATTTTGAATAACACACTGACTTGAACACCAGGATTCTCAGACTTCATTCGTGTTGCGCATATGTGTAGCCTATCTAACGCATACTGGAGACCACAAGGCATTCATCACAAGTGAGCTAACACTTTTCGCACGGATACCGATTTTAAACGTCAGAATGTGATGTCTAAAGTCGATCTCCGCACTGAAAGAGTAAACTATTTATTATGGCCTTAGACCTATAACAAATAGGTATTCAAATGACGCTAACTAAGACATTTATGATGATTTCAAAATGAAAAGACCTTTGGTCTCCATGGTTTATACGAACATATTTTAGCGTTGTAAGGGTTAAAACTCTAAGGGAATGCGACAAGTTGCTGATTGTACTCGTAGATTTACATTTCTTGATATTTTCCGCAAACTAAACATAGTCCGCTATAGTTTCGTTTGCTTATTATAAAACACATTATATTGATAGTATAAATATACCGTAGGCATAAGGGTAGCCCACAATAAAGAATTTTCGCCCCTGTTAAACGAAATAAAAGTAAAATAATTACTTAACAAATAAATTCCTATATGAACGTGATAATATACAGTGCATATTTTTGTTACAAAATTTAGTGGTTATGCCTAAATCGAAATATCAAGCCTAACTAATTATGTATGAGGTGGTTCTAATGCAATGTCTGATATCGAACCACAAAAAGAGTAGAATTATGTTTATGTTACATTAATTCCCAATGAGAGTCTGACTGAATATGTTACAATCATAAGAAACTAATATGAGCATTCAGGTTTTATAAGTCATCATGATTAATATGTACCTGTATTACTTGTCTAGCATGATCTCAACCTCTAGAACTGTGCTTCAAGCATGTGACTCTACACAGAATATTTTATGACACTTTGCTTGAAGGGAAGCTGTGGGCTGCATGGTGAGCAGGGGGGGGGGGGGGGTAGGTGTGTTAAGTTAGAATAATTATAACGCTTGCGGTATCTGAATTGGAGTAGAATACATTATAATGTTGAATAAACCTTTCAGGCCTGAATTTACCATTGTCATCTTCATCGACTACAAGCCGAGAATTGCTGTCGCAATTCTCGACTTATAGTCGATGAAGATGATTTGAAGTGGGTGAAAAATTAAAGAAAAGTATTAGTAAACCAGTTTCATAGAAATTTTCATTCTAAAACCCTTGGTTTCTAGGAAAATTAAGTGGGGGCTTGAAGGGTTAAAGCGCCCATCATAACGCATCATGTGCATGTCAAACCTGCTGATAGAGATGGAGGGATTGTCGCTCATGTCTTGAGTCATGCATGTACCTTTTATGTGTATCTTAAGTCGCAAAAAGAAATCGATTACAATAGAGTCGTAGATCTGAATAAAATCGTATAGTCATTTATGAAGTTAACAGTTAAAAGCTAATAATTAATGCTTTGGCTGAAGTGTGATATGATATGAAGCAGACAATCTATATGGATGTGTAAACCTATGTATAGACTCTTATATATATTGGAGCAAAACTTTTTTAACCCTTTCAGTGCGGTGACCGACTTTAGACGTCAGATTCTGACATCTAAAATCCACTCGCGAGTGAGATATGTATAATGGACGTAGACCCATAACATAGGATATACAAATGAAGTTAACTAAGATATTTATGTTTTTCAAATGAAAAAAACCCTCTGTTTTCTCGGTTTATATAAACCATGTCAGCGCCTTTATGGTTCAAGGGTATTTTCTGCATTGTAATATAAATAATGTTTGCATACTTCTACTGGTGGGCCGTATGTGGAACATTTCTCCTTCAATAACCTTTAGTTCCAATAGTGTATGTACATACATGCCTATTACACGAAGTGGCTAACTTGTCATATGCATGCTGTTATATATCTGGCATAAACACACACAAAATTATTAAGTGTATAATAGTACAATACAACCACAGTGCACGAGTGAAGTTCTAAATCTACAAAGTTGTTTGCGAAGTGGAAGGTGTGACGCTTTTGGTGGCATCCTCCTCTTACCAGTTAACCCCTAGAGCACTGATTTATTCGATCTGAGTTTTCAGTCACTTGAAGGTGTGTCTCGCTACCGCGATTCACAACTTCAAGTGACTGAAAATTCGTGTAATTTGCGAAATTCTAGTCCCAACATAGGCCTATATCAGTGTTTCAAGATTGAACGTATATTTTACTTTTCACAACTGATTATACAGATGCTAGTGAAACACAGAATGTCTACTGTAATCTACATCAGTGTTTTTACCAAAGAACATTGTCACTGGTAAAAGTGTTGAAGCCTGGTCGTCAACATTTCCGAAAAATGTTACAACAAAGGACGATGTTCAAAGTGCGGACATATTCTAGCTATCTTGTGTGAAAATATATAATGCGTTCATCCAATTTGTCTGTTTGAACTATTATTATTATAGATATGTCTGGGTATACTAATGAAACTGACACGGTAATTATTTAACTGAAGTAATGGTTGTGATCAAAATAATGGCTGTTATATTAACCATTAAATGGCTTATTTTTTAATTATAGTTGTACTTCGCTACCACAACTACCAGTGGATAAAATTAATCACGCATGCCTACAATTTGATTCAAAACATAATATTATGTCAATCCCGCAAATGCAAAGCCAATCTCTTCTTCAAATGCTCCGGTTTGAAAGATCATCCGAACATTTCAAACGGCTATAGACGTGATTATGTTTTTTAGGGCTAATGTCTCATTTGTGGTATTTTTCTGTGATTTCAGGGTTCCAGATGAAGACACTCAGACGCTATGCTGGAGGACTTATTGTGTTTATCGTTCTTCTTGTGGCAGGATTTACATCAAATTATTCACAATCTAATTCAGAGAAATACGTCACTGAATCATCAACTGTTCATGGTGACCTTTCAGCAACGCATACAGTACATAATATCACAAAAATACTGCACCAGGAACCCAAAGGGACTGATTTCAAAATTGTACCAAAGCCGGAGAATAAGGTAGCGTCAATTAATACATTGAGAAAAGGTCCTATTATAGCGTTTGATGGCCGTGAGCCACTTGAGATTCAAAAACTTTCACCAGGTGTGGCAAACTGTTCGTCTTGTCCAGTTGAAGTGAGAAATGGAATATTTTGCCTGAAGGAAGATGTTGGTATTTACGTTAGACACCTGAGTAATAATGTGTCATGTCTGATAGAAGGCACAGATTGGATGGCTATGACTACCTCACTCAAGTGTATATGTATCGAAGGCTGGCATGGCAATCATTGTAGTATACCCAGCTCAATGTATTATGCTGACTATTTACCCCACAACTTATTGAAAAATATTAAACTGAGGGAGAAACCACGGCGCATCATCACTGGATTCCCGTTCAATTTGGAATTTGATATGCTGGAAACTCGTTTCGCGGAAACTGGAGACTTGATAGATGTGTTTGTAATACAAGAATCGAATTACACTGCTTACGGCGACCCAAAGGCCTTAAGACTTCTCAGGTATTTACAAGAATCTAGTGATCTAAGCAGAGACATATTATGTAAAATTGTGTATGTTTTCCTGAGTTACTTCCCAACGAAAGGTTACTACGATGGTTGGATTGTAGATTATCTACAGAAAAGATTTGTCGGCTCCCAAGGTATACAACACCAAGTAAAACACTACAGACACGATGACATTGTTATTTTATGCGATGCAGATGAAATTCAGTCAAGGGAATCGTTATTATTCCTGAAGATGCACGACGGATATCCTGAATCATTTGGTTATAATTATATCTGGCATTTGTATGGTTATTTCTGGAAGAAGAGTGGCTTAACTACACTTGATGTAGGTATGACTATGGGCATGCTGACACATGTTTTAGGGTTCGCTAATTTTGAGCACATTCGTTCATCCCGCAAAACATCTCAGTATCATCAGAATGCATTGGAGCTGTACAGAAAGTCAGGTGGGAGTGTAAGACAGTGGAGGCTGGGTACATCAGCTTACCCAGCTGGATGGCATTGCTCCTGGTGTCTTTCTCCAGAAGATATACGTAATAAGCTGACGTCGGCACAAAATGGTGATTTTCCCCGCTGGGGGGATCACCCTGAGAAACTCGACCTTTCCTACATCTGTAATTTAATAAAAAATGGGTCTTGGTTTTCTGGAAAAGAGCAAATGATACCCTCAACCGTGGATGATGCCCCTCGCTATATGTTAAAACATCACACAAAGTATAAACATTTACTTGTTAATCCATATGTATGAGAGCATATGAGGTTGTAATAACGTTGTAAGATAATAGCAAGTGTACACAAAAATAATGTTCACTTGGTGATCGGGATTGAATTCACTTTAAAGCCAGGTTACTTTCTCAAATCGAGATGTCATAAGGATTTTCTTTCCCATTCCAGCTCTGATGTCTACGTAGTATATACATGTAATAATACAGGTCTATTTTATTAGCACTTTTATAAAGTTAACCTTTTAACTTCTAAGGTATCTAATGATGTTATCTAAACAGAATGTGGCCACATGTGAACAAATTCATTCATTCATTCATTCATTCATTCATTCATTCATTCATTCATTCATTCATTCATTCATTCATTCATTCATTCATTCATTCGTTCATTCATTCATTCATTCATTCATTCATTCATTCATTCATTCATTCATTTATTCATTCACCCATTCATTTATTCATTCATTCTCATTCATTCATTCATTTATTCATTCATTTATTCATTCATTCATTCATTCATTCATTCATTCATTTATTCATTCATTCATTTATTCATTCATTCATTCATTCATTCATTCATTCATTCATTCATTCATTCATTCATTCATTCATACATTTATTCATTTATTTATTCATTCATTCATGTATTCATTCATTCTTTCATTCATTCAATAATTCATACATTTATTTATGCATTCATTCATTCATTCACCAATTCATTATCTTATCCATTCATTCATTCGTTTGATCATTTATTCATTCATGCATGCATACATTCATTCATTCATTCATTCATTCATTCATTCATTCATTCATTCATTCATTCATTCATCTATTCATTCATTCATTCATTCATTCATTCATTCATTCATTCATTCATCCATTCATTCATTCATTCATTCATTCATTTATTCATTCATTCATTCATTCATTCATTTATTTATTCACTTGTCCATGTATTTATGCATTTGTTCGTTCGCTCGTTCCTTCATCATGAATTTATTCATTCATTCACTTATTCTGTTATTTATTAAATTAATTAATTAGTTTATTCCTTCATTTCTCTGTGTATTTGCAGACAACAGTGATTTTGTAGAAACAACAAACAGCATTTAGAAAAATAAAATAATTTATTTATATTTGTTATTGTTACCAAATAAATCATTTCTGTCATTAAAATTACAGTTTTGTCACAATTTTAGATATGACCCAGGTTTTATTTAACATAATTGTTAAAGTGTAAATCATGTTGATATTATACGATATATAAACACGCGAAAGTTGTACTTAAAAAAATATACTTGTATAATCTATAATAAAATACGCATAGAGATGTTCCACCACTAGAACTTTAATTCGAATCAATGTCATTCTTTAAACAAAGGTATGAAATAAAATCTGACTAAAATAATATGATAGAAAAGAGATAAAAAAAATAGATCTAACTGATAGTAAACATGTTAATAATTACACATTAAACAGTAAAAAAGTGAAAGTGATGCTGCCCTCTTGAGAACGCCTACGTGCACCAGTGCTGCCTCAATATTGGGCCAGCGTCGCAGACGCTGGAGACGCTGGCCCAACATTGAACCAGCACTGGTTGATTACGTGTTTGTGTGACTGTTTAGGATGTGGTAGGAAGCAGCATTGTTTTGTACATATCAAGTGTATACCATCTTTATAATGAGCTATTGATATGTTATTGGTTTGATGCTGGAACAGTTAAACTAATGTTTTTATGTTTTCTTGGTGTTGGCGATGGTATATAAAATATGACCCAACATGACAAAAATATTTGACAATAGTTTTTGCTTCAAATTAACCAATTACACTGGTCTAGAGTTTAACCCTCTGAGGAGCGGGTTACACTAATAAACACGATAAAGGTACATTATTACCAATCAGTAGTCCTGAAAATACCTGATTGATCTAATATTATATCGCAATGTTTATGTGTGGCCATTCCATGTCATTTAAATGCGATTAACTGCGGCTAACTGATACATATTATCACCGAGTCGACCTGCTTCGTCAATCGTTATGCGTTTGTTTGTCGTCTGATTCTGTGGTTTATAACAAGAGGGGGATTGGATTAGCCTCACATCTGTCCAGAATTTCTGAATAAAATGCTCGAATAAAATAATTATCTTCTGGCACACGTTCCCGAGAATAGGGTTAAAAGAAATGTGCACATGTTGTTTTTCGATGTATTTATGAAGTGAGAGCAATGTAACCTTTGTATGTTAGTGACACTATTCTCTCGTACACCACCTGTAGTCACAGTTTTATACATGTATTTTTCAATACTCTCGGACGGCCACAAAATAACGATGATTATGAATTAATTCACGATGGAGCAGATATATTTGTAACGAAAACCTAAATAAGACATCTTCTATTTACATCACCATTCTGAGAATAAAAATAGTATTAGAGATATAAGAAAGTATAATCGGAAACCATCCTAGGCTACAAGGCATGTAAAGATCGCAAGAATGAAACAAACCAAACGGGTGTAAAACAAAAAAGTTTTAATATACAACAATTATGGCATTGTTGTAGTATTATTTATGTAATGTAGTGTACATACCGTGCAGATACTGCATCATATGTCCCTAATTACTAACTTAACGTTTTGTTGAATGGACATGCCCAGGACCTGGTCTAAAATCATCAAAAAATCGGTGATTTTATTTTAGCTTAATAATATGACCATATGATGTGAGAATGTCTATAGACTATAAATGCAAAAGTGTTTTTAATTTTTGTGCTGCACACTTACCAGCTAGGCTAGATATACATACGAAATTCCCGTATTTCATATTTTTGACATGGTTGTCAATAATTAGAAATCAGGAATTTTGTCTCTATATCTAGCCTAACTGGTAAATGCGCAGCACAAATATTAAAAAATCTTTTGCAGTTCTAATCCATGTACATGTTTACATCATATATTCATTTAAAAAAGCTATAATAAAATCACCGATTTTTTATGATTTTAGACTTGGGCATGTCCCTTTAAATATTTGTCACATTGTCGTTGTCTTATGTTTTATCTTTTATGAGCATAAATTATACCAAATGGAAAGAAAAAAGAACTAGAAGACATCTACTTAATGTCTACTAAAAATACAATGCATTGCAATTCTACACAATAAATGTGTCTAATGTAGGCCTACTATTAAATCATAGAATAGCTGTTTTAAAAATAGTCAGAAAAAATAATGTGCATAACCTATGCCGATGTACGCTTAACAACAACATAATTGTTGGTATGCTACATCTGCAGTATGCCTATCCAATGAACTTATCATCGACTCACCCCAGGGAAAATATCATCAACATTGTTGGCTGGATATATTATATCTGTGCATTAACTTTTCTAACCCCAGCAAACACGATACGAAAAGCGTCGTAGACGGTGGACCATTATTAACCCTCTCAGGCCTGAATTAGACGGTGGACCAACATTAATCATCTCAGGCCTGAATTAGACGGTAGACCAACATTAACCCTCTCAGGCCTGAATTAGACGGTGGACCAACATTAACCCTCTCAGGCCTGAATTAGACGGTGGACCAACATTAACCCTCTCAGGCCTGAATTAGACGGTAGACCAACATTAACCCTCTCAGGCCTGAATTAGACGGTAGACCAACATTAACCCTCTCAGGCCTGAATTAGACGGTGGACCAACATTAACCCTCTCAGGCCTGAATTAGACGGTGGACCAACATTAACCCTCTCAGGCCTGAATTAGACGGTAGACCAACATTAACCCTCTCAGGCCTGAATTAGACGGTGGACCAACATTAACCCTCTCAGGCCTGAATTAGACGATGGACCAACATTAACCCTCTCAGGCCTGAATTAGACGGTGGACCAACATTAACCCTCTCAGGCCTGAATTAGACGGTGGACCAACATTAACCCTCTCAGGCCTGAATTAGACGGTGGACCAACATTAACCCTCTCAGGCCTGAATTAGACGGTGGACCAACATTAACCCTCTCAGGCCTGAATTAGACGGTAGACCAACATTAACCCTCTCAGGCCTGAATTAGACGGTGGACCAACATTAACCCTCTCAGGCCTGAATTAGACGGTGGGCCAACATTAACCCTCTCAGGCCTGAATTAGACGGTGGACCAACATTAACCTTCTCAGGCCTGAATTAGACGGTGGACCAACATTAACCCTCTCAGGCCTGAATTAGACGGTGGACCAACATTAACCCTCTCAGGCCTGAATTAGACGGTGGACCAACATTAACCCTCTCAGGGCTGAATTAGACGGTGGACCAACATTAACCCTCTCAGGCCTGAATTAGACGGTAGACCAACATTAACCCTCTCAGGCCTGAATTAGACAGTGGACCAACATTAACCCTCTCAGGCCTGAATTAGACGGTGGACCAACATTAACCCTCTCAGGCCTGAATTAGACGTTGGACCAACATTAACCCTCTCAGGTCTGAATTAGACGGTGGACCAACATTAACCCTCTCAGGCCTGAATTAGACGGTGGACCAACATTAACCCTCTCAGGCCTGAATTAGACGGTGGACCAACTTTAACCCTCTCAGGCCTACCACTACAAGCCGCGAATTGCTGCCGCAATTCTCGACTTGTAGTGGATGAAGATGACATGATGTGGGTGAAAAATTGATCAAAATTTCCAGGTATTGGTAAAACGGTGTCAAGGAAATTGTCATCATAAAACCCCTAGTTGTAGGAAAATGAAATCTGTATACAATAATGTAAAATGATGCTTTAATGCATCGTTCAACCACCATTGGGTATATGTGTCCTGGGGGCATCTATTGCACAGTTTTACAACACATAGGTAGTATACGCTTGACGAAGCAGATCACGACAGCATTGTAGACCTACCAACTGTACGTATTATTTTAACCCTTTAAGTGCCAATCACCTTTGCAGTAGCCCTTCATGACCATGTTCATACAGTTTACCTTCTTTAATGAGCGAGAGACAAACTAGTATTAAACCTGTAATCAGGCTGAAGGGGGGGGGGTATGCCAAAGCTGATTTTTTTAGGAAACCTTCGAAATACCATTAGAAAGAACATATCGTGATTCCCGCTGGAGCCTTTTCCATTATTCAAGATGGCGTCCAAGATGGCCACCAAAATGTTGAAACCGTTATATCTCGGCTTGTAGGGCGGGGGCCCTAGGGTAGTGGTTAGCACCGCTGCTTTCACGAGTTCGGGGTTCGGTTCCCGGTCTCGGCGGTTTGAAAGAAACAAAACATGTTTCTTCCCCATCCACGTGTAAAGTCAGTATTGTGGGGAGCCTCCGTGACCGAGAGGTAGCGTGCTCGGCCTCAGACCGCCAGGGCTCGAATTTCGAATCCTGTGTCTGGAGGACAGTGTCATCTCAATCATCTCACCATCCTCAGGAGGTTCTCCTGGCCCAGTTAACCCTACATGTGCACAAAGGTGGCCTGAAGCCCGATTCATTTCATTTTTATCTCGGCTTGTAATCAACATAACTTGAGGATTTAAATGTCTACATGTACATTTATTGCCATACAATGAAGCAGGTTCTATTTAGTGAGTCACTAAATAGTCAAGCTTATAATTTATTTGCAATTTAAGGTATATTGATAAGGGAAATGGCAAGATTTTGATATGTGTGACATTTTAAAAATTATTTCAATCATTAATTTAAAAATGAAAATATGTGATATATGTGACTATGTCGTGAGTCAAAGACTGTTTCATTTTAATCCTTTTGTTAGAAAGTATATTTTGATATAAAAGTTATGAAGTTATGTGTTAAAAGGTGGTGAGAACGAGGCAGTACAGGGCGATGATGAAGCGTTAAATGGCAATAGGAAAGCGTTAAATGGCAATGGGAAAGCGTTAAATGGCAATGGGAAAGCGCTGAAGTGCGTTGAGGAGGCGTTGAAGAACACTTTATTCAGTCAAAAATAGCTAAATATTTTGATAGCCATAAATATGACAGTTAACCATTGTACTACAGAAAATACATTTTAAAAAACGTCATCAAAGATATGGATTACACTTGTTTCTATTTTTATTTGCATAAAATGTTTTTGGCGTGAGACTTTGGGTCTAACTACTACCAGAAAAGGATTTTTTTGCCAAAATAAAACTGAAACAAGGTAATTACATTGTGTTTTTTTAATTAGTTAGAATTATATTTTCGCTCCTTTGACCTTGAAATTGACTTTTCGACTTTGAAGATGAGGTGGAATCACTTAAATAATACCAGAAATGGATCTTCTAGTAGGATAGTTTGGGTCGGTTACCTCTTTTCACCAGGTATTACACTTGTAGTATGAGTCACGGGAAATTGGGATGTGTCTATGCGGTGACAGTCACTGCCATGTCTATACTTATCCCATTCAGCTGTGGTGTGAGTCATGTAATTCCGTGGGAATCTCATGTTAATTCTTGTCACCTACGTTTCTTGCCCACTACTCACCCACAACAGCTTTTTAAAGCTTTAATATGTCCAAAACATGAAATAAGATGTTACCATGCAGTTAGAAAATTGGGACGAACTTTATATTTTGACCGCTTTTATGGGGGTATTCCCAAACCCGTCTGTGATTAGGGGGTAGGGTTGCATTTACATGTAAGCGTCTGTCGTTCATGTTCTGAATAACCAATCTGCACATGCAATATAGGCCTACCATATAACAGATAATTAAATTCCCGTGCTAATAATATAGTCAGGGTGCCAAAGCTGATATTCCAGCCTAACCCTGCTTGCAAGATAAAGGTTTTTTTATGGTAGATTTTGCATCATTATTACCTCTATAATAAATATCAGGCGGATAGCAAGCGAAAATCCTTGAGCTAACCGAGAAATCTGGTCATCAAAACAACATAATAAATGATAGTTATTAGACATATCCAAATCTGGCCTTTTTTTGTCAGATATGTATATGCCTAAAACCGTGTGTTATTTATATTTGTAAATGTCATACATAATTTTTAATGAAATAATTTTGCAGCTTCTCATGAAACTAAGTCGATTTAGCCTGGATTGAAATCTGAAACATGGAACTTTGCTCGTGATTTTAGAGTATAATTTTGTATTCACTTGTTTTTACATAATTTGCGTGTGCTGAATGCGAATTTGTCGGATAACATTATATATACAAATGCATGACAATGTAAAAAAAGTATATGCTTAAAAGCAAGCATAGTCTTATGAAAGTACAATGAGCGTTAAACGGCAGTAATTATTACTATTTAAATTCTGTACATGATATATCAAAATAGCATTGATCACGATCGGGGTATCCCCGTGGACACGTTATAAATAGTATAGGTGTTATATTTGCTGACAACCTAATCGGTAATCCTTTCTTTAGATTCTGCTGATGAATTCAAAGCGATTGATATACCTGCATACATGGCATGCGTAATATGTTAGTCTAAGCATATATATGCTTCTCTTACGGAATGCGTGAAAACTGAATAAACTTCAGAATGTATACGGTGACGCAGTATGCATCACAGAGTGACGCATACGTATAAACGTGACGCATCACGTATAGCAGAGTGACACATAAGCTCAACCCTTTAACCACCGGTGTCGCATATATTCGGGTTTTCGTTTTTTTATTAGCACATTAAGTACCACCTTTTAAACATGTTAAAGATAAAATATGACATCAATCAGCTATATTTGAAAACAGTTTACCCGGTACCTCCATTTTGTCAAATCTGAATAATTTTCACTCACTTTAAGTTGTGGATCGCGTCAGCGAGACACAATTTCAAGTGGGTGAAAATTCAGATTGAACAATTTGGCGACTAAAAGGTTAACGCTAGCCATTACGCGCATTACGCATCCCACTTAAACATGCGGTAATTTGTGAAAAGTGAATTTCGGGATAACATTTCTCAGCAGTGTCTAATAGTCCAGGAGCAGGGACACACAAAAAAAATGCATTCAACCGGCGGACTATCTCGAATCTGAATATTGACAAAATGGTACAATGGACCTTCGGCAACAACCCCAGGTAGTATGTACAAACGAATTGTGGTATCAGTTTTTTTGTACAGCTCATTTCCTAACATATATAAGGGGTGTTTTTTGCTATGTTCTTTAAAGTGGAGGTCAAGTTAGGAAACAGCAATGAATAAACCAATTCTTACACTTTTGGTATCACTACACTCAGTAATAACTTACCTAACTTTTGGGTTCGTCTGGCCTTAGATAAGATTGTGTATTGTGAGAATATAACAACGTACATCAAGTCACATCTCAATCGTGAAGACGGTATGGATTGTTTTCCTAAATCTTTACAAGAAATGAGACAGAAATTATAACTACTAAGCGTATTGGCTAAAAATGCATTATATGACCAAAATAAACAATGCTTCGGGAAAAAGTAAGATCAAATTTGATTCAATAGGTGTTACTTTAATGGGACTGAGCTCACCTCATGCTGCGTACGGTCCTGGTGATTATTGCAATATTCTAGTTGTCATTGAGACCACCCAAGCCTGTTTAGATTTAGGGGGTAGAGTTACGTAAACGTCTGTCGCTGCTGATTTAGTTTATCAATGTACACATTGAAATTCAATTCCCGTTACAATGATATATTGCATGTTGCAGTGGAGTAAATAGTCATCTCTCCACATACGTTAAAACATAATTTTTATTACACAAGAATAGACATAAGCAACAAAAAAAGAGTCAACATAGTCAATAAAAGCGTCTAAATGTCTAAATAAAACATAATTATTTGACATATCGCTATTTGGCCTATGTTTTCTAAAACAAATATATGTATGCTTAAAAATGAGTGTTATTTGTAATTATAAATATGACATATATTTTTTTAATGGAAGAATATTGCAGCCTTTTATGAAAATGTGTGTGTTTAGTCGTAGCTGAAATCTGAAATATTGAGCATTGAACGGTATTTTAGTGTATATTTTTCACTTGTTTTTACATAATCTGGGTGTGCTGAAGTCGAGTCTGTCGAATGATATTCTATATTTGGTGACCTTCACCTTCAAATTAGCAAAACATAAAATGGCTGTCAAAATGTTAATAACACCCCGTATTTTCTATGGTTTATCGCAAATGAAAGCACAATGTATGGTTTCTGTAAGATTTTTATTCAAGAAATTTATAGCGAGTGTCTTTGGAAAGAAATGACCTTTATTTGACCTTCAAATTCAATACGTCCGCCGTTTTTAAATATTTACTGTTACTATAATTATATCGCTGAACATGCTGAAAATAATACGACTTATTTGAAGTAACTTAGTGGACCAGGAATAAACATTACTGACAAGTAAATTTTGAAAAAAAATTCAAAATGGCCGCGACATTCACCCTCAAATGAACAAAATGGCTATCAAAAATGTAAATTCCACCTCTTTTTTTGGTTTATCGCACAGAAATGCTCAATTTATGTTTTTTGTATAACATGGGGACCGAAACACTCATGTCTGATGTCTATTTATCATCGTCTGACCTAGATTGTATCGCAAAATCCAAGATGGCCGTCTTTCTGCATATTTGCCATTAAAGGGACTGGCCCAGGCTAAAATAATAAAAAAAAAGGTGATTTTATTTCGGCTTCTTAATATGACCATATGATGTAAACATGTCCATAGACTAGAATGACAAAAGTTTTTAAAATTTTTGTGCTGCGCATTTATCAGTTAGGCTGGATATAGAGACGAAATTCTAATTATAGTTCTAATTATTGACAACCATGTCAAAAATTAGAAATACGGTAATTTCGTCTCTATATCTAGCTTAACTGGAGAATACGCAGGACAAAAAATAAAAAACTTTTACAATTCTACTATGGACATATTTACATCATATGGTCATAATAAGAAGCCGAAATAAAATCAACGATTTTTTAATGATTTTAGCCCGGCTAGTCCCTCTAATATCATAACGTCATTCTAAATATGGAGCACATCAAAGCATGTTAGAATTACTAAGTCTTTAAACTTAGTTTTGAATGTCTTATAAGTTAATTTGTCCTTTGAACTAGTCTATTTTTTAAATTTTCATTAAATAATGTTGTTTTATTATATTATAGTTTAAATGCAAAAAACGCTATATTGTGTGCTGGTGGTAATCATTTTGAATTTGAAGGTCGAAGTAAGGTCATTCTAAACGAAAAACCTGAGACATACATTTCTCAACTCCAAATCATACAGAAACCAGAAATTGTGCATTTATTTTTCGTAAAAAAGTAGAAGATATGTGGCTTTGGAGGCCATTTTTTGTTTTTGAATTTTTAAGATGAAGGACACTAAATATAGAACGTTATCCGACTGATGCGAATTTAGCACACCCGAATTATGTAAAAACAAGTGGTTAACAAATTATATACTTATTTTGCCGAGCAAAGTTCAATGTTTCAGATTTCAGCCCAGTTTGAATACAGACAATTTCATAACAGGCTGCTATATTCTTACATTAGCAAAATATATCAACATTTATAAATCTAAATACCACTGGGTGTTAAACAAATACATATCTGGCTTCAGAAAACATCGGCCACATGGGCAATAATTATGGGCACTAATTATTATGGCGATAATTATGTTTTATTTAGTCGCTTTCGTTGAACATGTTGAGTATTTTTTGTTGTTGCTGATTTCCATTCTTGTGTAATACAAAATTATGTTTCAACGTATGTGGAGAGATGACTATTTACTCCACTGCAACATGCAATATTTCATTGCAGCGGGAATTGAATTTCCATGTGTACATTGGTAAATTAGAACAGCAGCGACAGACGTTTACGTAACTCTACCCCCTAAATCTAAACAGATTTGGGTGGTCTCAATGACCACTAAAATATATCAATAATCACCAGGACCGTACGCAGCATGAAGTGAGCTCAGTCCCATTAAAGTTACACATATGGAACCAAATTTGATCTTACTTTTTTCTCGAAGCATTGTTTATTTTGGGCATATAAAGCATTTTTAGCCAATACGCTTAGTATAATTTCTGTTCATTTCTTGTAAAGATTTAAGAAAAAAATCCATAGCGTTTTTACGATTGAGATGTGACTTGATGTAATATGTTATTACATGTATTCTCACAATACACAATCTTATCAAAGGCCAGACGCACCCAAAAGTTAGGTAAGTTAATACTGAGTGTAGTGATACCAAAAGTGTAAGAATCGGTCCATTCATTGCAAAGATATGGCTATTTTTCGATTTTGATCTCCACTTTGACGAACATAGCAAAAACACCCCCTATGTTAGAAAATGGGCTGTACAAAAAACTGATACCACAATTTGTTTGTACACACTACCCGGGGTTGTTGCCGAAGGTCCATTCCACCATTCTGTCAATTCAGATTCTAGATACTACGCCGGTTGAACGAACTCACTAAATAGAGCCCCTGCAAAAACTAACTCCTGGACTATAACCGATCTCTAGTATAGCCACGCAACATTTCACATCGTACGTATATGTACAGACAATTCGACGCACAAGGCGTGATATTACACTCGGGCTATAATCATGATAATGTAACTATATAACTTGAACTTAATGGCACCTCTTTTTACTCGTTCACTTCCAGGCGGAAGCAACTTCCACCATAAACTGAATGATAATGGCCTAAAATACCCCAGTATATTATATCGAATTGAAGTATCAGAGCAAGCTCATTGATATGGATTATACCATATTATTAGGTCACTTATTTCGCGATAACAGTGGCCGATAAATGTGAGGAGGAAACCTATAAGGTTTAGGTACCCGGTATGACTGGGGCCGCCTAACTCATTTACTGCGCGAGGCCCAGTCACACTGACCACCATTTTGTTTACACAGCCAGCTGTGTAAAAACGACACTCGCACTGCCTACCATAATAAACTCGGATGCCAAGAAATTGAGACGAATATTTCAAGTGCCTATGAGAACTAGGCCATTTTCAGCAGGAGTAAATTTGTGATCGTATTGGAACTATTACATTTAAAAATGGAGGTCACTGTGTCAGAGCCTTGCGATGTCATCATGGTAAGGGTAACATTAAGAAACTGCACTGAATCGTGTCCAGTAGACGAAAGACGATCTCCCAATATTGGATCCATTCTGGACCAGCGTCGTGGATAGTGGTCCAGCATTGATTTAACATTGGTTTATAACCTAGTATTTTATGGGGATACGCCTTGTCGTTGACGGAGAAGAGTGGTGCGGTTAGTCAGTGACTAGGGTGATCGGGGTAAGTTATACCGAGATTATGTTAATATATCATTCAATTGTAGGCCTATACTTATGTTGTTTACACGGAATAATTTACACCTCTGCATTTGAGGCTCATGTAGATTAAATCCAGGGCATAATGTCATTGTGGACAGCACCTATACATGATATATATATATGGCTACTTCAAATTTGGCAGAATTATCACTAAAGTAACCCAAGGCCGTGGGCTGGAACAACATAAGGTAGCTTAAGAATACGGCCCAAGGGCACTGACATGTTATCCAATCACTTAAAGGAAAGAGCCCACCACACAGTTTGATCATGGTTATCACAAAATCAAATATTGACAACAAGTTTAACAATTATTGAATTGTAACTTTGTTGAATTATCATTGGATATACCAGAATAGAAACAAAAAATAAATTATATTGAACATTTTAAATATTTTACTCAAACCTCTATCCCCTCAGTGCCTCTAGAACAAAGGAATCATTGGCATCACACAATGCTAGGCTCATTTCCTATGGAGTTATGATCTCTTCGAGAAAGATATTCCGCCACAGCTAGCCCTGGAAACACTTTTCCCCACCACTGGTATCGATGCCACCCTAACGGACTGGTACTGAGAGCGAGGCTGACTATACTGCTGATAGCCACACATTTAAAGCTTAACTTTAAACAGCTACGGTACAACTCAAACTTGGATTACCTAAACTATTGTATAACATGACAATAATTATCAGTAAATAATGACAGATACAATCGTACGACTATCGTGGCAATCGACTCAAAACCATAAAAAAAACGGCACTAATATTGCTAACATCGACCGAGTATTAACAGATATACAATATTGTTTACGACAGAAATAGACGGCCATTTTAGATTTTCTCTATGTGTGTCAAAAACTCGCACAACTTTCAGTTTAAATAGCTACTGTACAATTCAAAGTTGAAGTACTTGAAATATGTTTATTATGCAATTGTCAGTAAATAGTACATACTTTCAACCAGCTCATGATCATATCAAACGTATAAACCACTAATATGTTAAAATCGGCCAAATAGTAGCGGATATACAATATGTAAGAAAAGCCTTACCTGGCGAGCTCGACCAATTAAACCTTAAACCACTAAATTAAATTAGGTAAATTGTCACCCACTTTTTGTGTCTCGCTAATGCGACCCATAAGATCAACTTGCTGAAAATTAATCATATTTGATTAATTTGCGAAAAAAATCATTCGGGAATACTGGTGTTTAAACACACATTTCGTTCCCAATCACTGCGATTAAATCATGTTGAACAACTAATAAAACCGTTTAAAACGACTAAAGCGTAAGAGTTACTACGCTTGATCAGAACTTGTGGTAAGGGAAAGTTAAGCGATTTTTTAACAAAACCTAGAACAAATTCCTTACCAAATTCTTTTTTTACCATTGTATAGTATAAAGTCTTAACTAACTTCTGACAATTTTGTCATGGCATGTTAATTTACCGTATATTTTATCAGCGGTGGGTAGACAGTTACGTTAAATGTAGTAATATTTTTAAAGTAAATATTATCAAGAGGAGAAAAACCAACATGGCCGCCAAAAACAGCAAAACACTATAGTGATCAGTAGATGTTCACGCTTGACTTTTTGTTTGAGAAGGGCAACATGCAAATCTTATGTTACCGATATTACATGTTAAATGTGAACAGGTCTGCTTTTTGTAATTAGGAATAACATTTTCTTTTGTCTCTATTAGATGTATGTGTAATAAATAAAGTGTATGTGTGGTGCATGTAAAAACGTAGATTGGCGTTAGTTAGGAGCTTTGTTGAGTGATAAAATGCTCCAGACAGTCGAATGTACTAATAACATAGATGTTCATCTGAACTGGGAATGTTGGCTCTAGTGCTAATGATGATGCTGTTAAAACATGTGTACCCAAAACTACCATAAGAAGATCAAATGTACCCCTAGGAATTTACCATCTTGGATTGACTCTGAAGTGAGACGTCTAAAAAAGACGCAAGCTTGGACAAAAGTTATGAAGTTTAATAGAGCTCATCATTGGAATAATATTTAGAAAAGTAAGAAATTAATTACATTTAGTATTGCAGTTCAAGCACAACCAGTTCATTACTGATTTGCCTGACACACTAAAGGGTAACCCAAAACGATTCTGATCTTATTGTAGATTGAAAAAAAAAAATACATAAAACAAATGGTCATGAAGGTATAAGCGCCACCAATTCCAATGATAATTAAGTTCAATACATATTTTGAATTAGCTTCTAATAACAACACTGGTGAGTCAATATATTTTGTAGTGGCTGAGATAACTTTTGAAAAGGCTGTGATGACTTCCTCAGTGGCCAACATCAGTTTTTTGTGGCCAATATCACCCTTGTGGTGGCTAAGTAGCGTTTGAAGTGGCCGTGATGACTTCTTCGGTGGCCAAGATCACTTTTGCAGTGTCTGAGATCACTTTTTAAGTGGCTGACATCAGTGTGTTAGTGGCCAAGATCACTTTTGTAGTGGTTGGCATAATATTTAAGAATGTCATCACTTCTTCAGGGGCTAAGATCACTTATATAGGTTGAGATAACTTTTAAAGTGTCTGTGGTCACTTTTTCAGTGGCCAAGATCACTTCTGTAGTGAATGAGACAACTTTTCAAAGTGGCTGTGACAACTTCTTCAGTGGTAAATATCATTTTTGTAGTGACCGAGATCATTTTTTTGTTGGCTGACATCAGTTCCTTAGTGACCAAGATCACCTTTGTGGTGACTGACATCACCTTTGTGGAGGCTGACATCAGTTTGTTAGTGACCAAGATCACCTTTGTAGTGGCTGGAATAATTATTAAGGAGGATGTGATCACTTCTTATGTGCCTAAGATCACTTATATAGTGGCTGAGATAATTTTTAAAGTGGTTGTGGTCACTTCTTTCGTGGCCAAGATCACCTTTGTAGTGGATTAGATAACTAAAGTAGCTTAAGTGGCTGACATCAGTTTGTTTGTAGCCAAGATCACCTGTATAGTGGCTGAGATAATTATTGGGGAGCATGTGATCACTTCTTCAGTGGCTAAGATCACTTATATAGTGGCTAAGATAACTTTTGTAGTGGATGAGTGAGACAACGTTCATAGTGGCTGTGGTCACTTTTTCAGTGGCCAAGATCATTTTTGTAGTTGCTGCGCTAACATTTAAAGTGGTTGTGTCTTTTTCGGTAGCCAACATCATTTTTGAAGTGGCTGAGATTACTTTTAAGTGGCTTCAGTGGTTGACATCAGTTTGTTAGTGGCCACGATCATCTTTGTCTGAGATAATTAATAAGGAGGATGTGATCATTTCCCAAATGATCAGTAAATTATCTGTGATATTGACCGAGCTATAACTTTTTAGATTTTTCGGTAATGGCGGCACAAATTTACATAAAAATGGCACGTGGGACATGTTTTCAGCTTGTGAAAAAAAACTAATCGTTTTCTACGGTTTTTTACAAGCTAAATACACCAATTAAAAGTATATTTACGAGGGTGCACTGGAACCCTATTTTTCGACCAGACTAATAAGCTTATCAAAGTCACATCCAAAGGTTATAAAAATAATTGCAAATAGTAGCAAAAATAATGTGAAACATAGAAAATTAAAAAAACACAAAATATAAAGTGAAATGAAATTTAATTTGACACATAGACTACACATAGGCGAAAAAATGTTCCATCAATAAAACATTTGGCGGCCATTTTTTTTTTCATGTCATTTATTTATTGCAAAACAACTTCCAATCCTTTAATCAGCACATTTGTAAACAGATTGATGATTAATTATCATTCCCTATGTTATTTCTGTGAGATAGTCGGCCATTTTGGATTTTACCCTCCTAAAAATCCTCCTATGAATATCCAGAGTAAACAAATTTTGTGTGGCTAGTTCAGACCTTATACAAGACCGTGGTACAAAAATATTTTGCTGAGGAGTTTGTTTTAGGTTTTTTGCTAACTTCCCCCGACTATTGGGTAATTCATAACAATTTGCTGCATCAAAACTATACCCCTGAATCCCCGACCCCCGGCAGCTTTTATGAATCACCAGTTGTTGGAGATGGACAAACTACATCCTCGTCACATTGACATTAAAACTATGTTGATTTAATGTTGGGCCAGCGTCGCAGACGCTATATATGGGCTTGGTGAACTTGTTATACAGTCAGGCACTGATGATGATGCGGCATCAGAGCAGGCTAGGAAGCTAATTTCTACCTTGTATGATCAGCGAGGTAAGGAATACAATCACCATTATAACTTAACCAAGTTGAGGACTCGCATTGGCGATCAAAAAAACTTATCTCTGTCTAAAATATCACCCTGTGAAGCCAGTTTTCTTCAACATGTAAAACGTGCAACATAGCAAGCCCGGGTATGGAAAGCAGCACATGTTGGGTGTCCTGATTTGGGTACAACTCTTGATTTTGCCTCTATACAAGAGATAGGTATGTTACATGTCTCTCCAGTACACTATGGAGGATGTAGTGCGTCTGAGCTAATTTACAGTTTGACGTGTGAATGTGGTCATAGGCAAATGTGTTCTATTGGATGCACTTGCAATCAAAGTGAAATGCCATGCATTGAATTTTGCTCTCACGGACATATGTAATAATGTTTTAACAACTGTCGTAGAAAATATTGAAGACACTGACGAGTAAAGGTGTTCAAAGTTACATTGTATTGAGACAACTATGCTCATACGTTTGTTTAGTAACTTTAACATGTTTAATGGTAAAACGTGTCCTTAGTAGTCGATTGTATTACACACTGAGTCTAGTCTATAACAAATCGTAATTTTAGTGATGTTGTGTCATGTGATACTACTTATTAGATTTAACTGATTTGGATTCTATTCTACTCTAAATATATAGATTTTTCTTTTCATTTTTATTTGTTACAATTGGTTATGAGCCAAATGTTGTTTTTTTTTGAAATGGTAAAGGGATATTTGTGGATTTATGTGTATTAGGGCGGAGTAAAATAGGCCTAGTATGGACATTGAATTAACTATTGTTATGTGTTATTACATTGGTAGCAATTGATGCCAATTGTGTAGAATGATAAGGTTAGTAACATATTTTTGGTGTTGATTTGTGTTCATAGAGAAATGTTTGGTATGGATGTAATTGGTTCTGCATAACAGATTCAGGCGTTACATAAACATGTTAATTTATTTTACAATAATTTTATACTATCGGTAATGACATTACGC
This sequence comes from Flabesymbios commensalis, assembly GCA_964017125.1. Taxonomy (NCBI): domain Eukaryota; kingdom Metazoa; phylum Annelida; class Polychaeta; order Terebellida; family Flabelligeridae; genus Flabesymbios; species Flabesymbios commensalis. The sequence continues at coordinate 33,755,973 of OZ024902.1, forward strand.
TTATATAGTCCTCTCTGTTATTGTTCCGTGTTTTAGTTTGATAAATGTAGAATTGTTGGTCTTTTTTGTAATTTGCCCTGCTTGTACATGTTGTATGCCTGAACATTTGTGTAGTTATAAATGTAAAACATTTATGTAGTTATAAATGTGAAACTAGTCTATAAAAAAAAATATTTTTCATCGTAATTGATGTTGGGTTTAATGCATCGACTAAAACAATATTTGTTATTATAGTAGGCAATGGACTGATGGTTTGTTATTTGTGTTTGCTCGTGTTTGATCATAATATGTATTGCATTGATCAATAAATCGAACTCAAAATAGTATCGATGAACGTTGAAACACACATATATATCAAACACAAATTGATTGAGTTATAATTATTGGGAACTTTAAATTTGTTCTTATAATATTCATGGATTCAGCAAGGAAATACAAGCCCCAGACTTTTTCAAATACTATTTATGGTATATTTTTTACGACTATATTTAATATATCATATTTAATTCACCCGTACAATCTTTAAACCTGATTTTCACATTTTTGTTATTAGAATATAACCCCACATGAGACACTTTTGGTATGGGAATTGTGGTGTTTAGTGTGAAGCTAGCTATGATGAAGGTGTATCAAGGTCAAAACGTTCACATTGTGGACATTGTGGACACACAAGAAATTAACCGCTAGGTTTTCGAATACTTATTTTTGAGCCCAATTTAAACCGATTTCTCCCAATAATACAGCTCCACATCAACCACCATTAGAAATGTGAGAACATTTCTTACAAGGTAGACTATAATTTGCCCCTATTACATTCGGAGCCTTAAAGTCGATTTGTATAGCCACCAGTTGCACGTCTATCATGTCTATGGTGCATTCCACTGATAAACTTTTAAAATTTTCACATCGGATTTAACTCCAGTATGACTATTCAATATAGACAAACGAACAAAACATTTTATATATACATTATTTATTATGACCTAACTAAGACATGTGTGAGATTAATTGTGGAGATGTTGGAATGGACCTCTCGATGGCATTGAAACGTGGAAATAACATTTTCAGTGTCATCAGCGTACTTAAATTAGTCGAAAATATTACAAAAGATCCTAAGCCTATTATGTCAAAAGTTTGAAATTCAAGATGGCAGCTGATTGTGGTTTTGACCTCTAGATGACCTTGACACACAGAACAAATAATTCCATTTCAATCAACACCTTTATATTGATTTAAAATAGGAAAATACATTTTATTCTTGATCTATTATTTTAAAATATAAAATGAATAACAGTCATTTGTAAAAATGGGAGATTTTCATGCGGGATATTAGCAGCCATCTTAGATTTCACCACTTGAAACGTAAAAAACACATTTTAACGTAATCAGTGTACCCAAATTAGTCGAAAATGTGGTATTACATCAGAATTTAGGCCTATTATTTAAAAAATTAATAATCCATTTTAAATGTATGCGAATAAAAAAATATGTACCACTTTCCAGAGTGACACCTTTCTTTTTTCCTGATGGCCAATTCATATACTAACAGGAAATCAAAAGTTATTCTCTAAAAAAAATGCACGCTGGAGTGTAGCTGGGTCCCAGACTAGTATGTCTACAATCAGAAGTAGGTTAACTTAATATGTAATTTATGTCTTTTTTAAATAGTCTTCAGAGTAGGTTACATAAAAACAAAATGACATAAGATTTAAAAGTGACCAAGGTAAATTGTTGTATTAACTGGCTCAATCAAGCGCTACCGTCCTTGAAATAGCAAAACATATATAAAGAACAGGGATGGTGAAAATAAATATTAGGCCCCTATGCGAATCGTAATTTTGCTCCTGCAATATTGCAACAAGTAACAATCATGGTGGTATTAAAATCTTTAATAAATATTTATTTTCCTGACGTCTTGCTTTGCTGGCTTATTTTTCAATTGTTTAATAATTTTGTGTCCGCGATGACATGTACTTGCCAGGTAAATGCAGGAGTGTAATTAAGGGTTTGTGCAGTATGTTGTTATTCTATAATATTTCAATACATTTAGTGTGCATACACAACAGAAACAAATTTAAACATAATTAGGGGAGGGCATAACCCATTCTGACCTCAGAGATTATATCTCTGATACCACACGCTCATTTCGCCGTATGCACGCATGGCGATTGACCAAATTTATCAGCCGTTAGTGAGCGTTACCACGTGATTTTATAACCATTCCTATAACCACGGAACTATTTTGGTGTTCACTTTAACTCATTACTTATCCTTTTTTTAATATTTAATTTGATTTTAGAGTTTGTTACAGGTAAGGGCTATTTATTCTGTTTAGTAGTGGATAAATTGAACCAGCACAATTCGCATGTCATTCAGCAATTTATATTTGCCAGTGTTTTGAAGCCGATTGTAAATTCTGTCAGAAAAACGTAAACATGGACCTTCTCACAGCAGCGCGTAGGCAGAAAAAGTAATCCATTGAATGTTTTCTATTTCTATGTGAATATAAACTCATATGTGGCGGAGTAGTGGTGTTTTATATTTGCCATATATATTCAGGACACTCAAGCGTGCTTATAAGCCTACAAATGTTATATCAACAAAACTGCTCAAAATGAGCAGTTTTTGTCGAAACATGGCGTGTGGTTACAGAGAGAGAGCGGGGTTGACCTGAGCGACATCTATGTGTGGAGAATGGGCATAACCAGGAATACACACATCTAACTGAAATATTATGTGAGAGGGCGCTTAATAAACTTAAGTGAGACTGGATGTTCTCTCGGTCGTTTCTTGTAATAGTCTATGAGCCAGGTAGGGTCATCGGTACCACACAAAGGTACAAATCCCCATTCATGCCATGTTTTTCTACATGTCATAATAAACAATATTTGGTATGATAGCAATCTCAATGTAGTAGCTTAAGGTCTCACACAACTATTTGAAGTTTCTCAGTGTGACATGTAGGTACACTTTTTAAGGCGGATTTGTATAGCTTAGGCTCATTTTAAACACAACAAAATATATACCAGTTTTTGGGGACACGTCTCACCATGTCAATAATTGAATAAAAATATGTGGTTAAACACTTGCATTTTTGATGAAATTCAAGATAATGCGTAGGTAATTTTATTTGCTCCAGAACGACAATAAAATTGCAACCTGGTGAGCCCATGGAAAAAGACATTAGGTGTTGAGGTGTGTGCCATGCGAGACACTGTTCATAGCTTGTTTTTTCGATGCTTTCCCGGACATAAATAACTAGACGAGATTGTGTTTGGTTGCGAACCCTCAAAAGCAATAAAACGTCAGATGGATGTGACGCTAATGAAAAAAATCACCAAGTTAAGATTATAAAATGTAATCAAAATAATGTAATCAGAATAAGGCCTACAAATATTTTGTAAGGATACAACACATTTAAATGTGTTAGATTTGCTCCTCACACGTTCATCCAACTTGATCAATAGTGTTCTGATATTTTCAAGCTACGGTAGGAGAGCATATCAGCAAGTAAAAAAACTGTTCATTAATTTTATATATTTCAAGTTATAAACAATAATTAAAATTTAATCACTTCTTTTTGCCACTAAGGGTCACACTAAGTCAAATGTAAATATGCTATTGTATGCCAATATTTTTGCACCATAAAGTCACATTACTACACAGCTCTATAAAAGTCCATCAATGATGACTATTTCCAAAAGAGAAACTGAATCTTAACTGCATGTTTCATTAGACACTTAATGCTAAGTTGTTTTTCTATAGTGTTTCCTTGGTGTTGTCCATTCAATGCGCAGTTCCTTTCAGTATACATATCTTGCGGATACTCGAATTAAATGATTTTAAAAGATGATTTTTAAAGAAGTCGTTACAGAAGTTATTATACATGTTATAGCAGACATGTGATTGAACACATAAGTGCTCACTTTGTCTTTATCTACCGATGGCTGTGGCTCATCGAATGTGATTTACCAATAATAAATGTAGGCCTAGTGTATATGAGTAGTTGAAATCGAGACATATTGGATAAGTCTAACATATAAGCCTAAGATTGTTGTCCTTCTGGATATCTTACTAGCATAATTGTACCGGTGTTGTGAGAGCCATCACAAGCCTAGAAATACAATCATGTGACATCTACCATGTTGATTTGAGTCTATTATTCACATTATCTCTCCATTTATCCTGCTGACACGTCACAACTACCAAATACATATATATCCAGAAGTTTATACCTACGTTGTATCTGGATGCTTCTGTGTATACCAAATTATTGAAGGTATAATTATTTAGGTATTTTAATTGCGTGAAAGCATAGGAACTAGCATACTACTATATCTTATCTAAAATAATATACCTATGCTGCACTATGTATTATGTTATTGGCGTGCTAAGTGAAGATGAAGTTTGGAATATAATTATATGCACAAAATGGCAAAAGTACGCTGCCAACTTAACATTTGGATATTCAGCATATAAATGACTTCCAAAGTTGCATACTCATTTGGTGTTGCTGATAATGGGATACGTTTCTAGACATGATGTGATGCACACTACTATTTTTTTGCAATATACGATTAAGATTTGTTGGCATTTTTGAAAACTAAGTATTAACCCGGATATTGTGGTATATTTGATTGGTTTTACAATAATATTAAAATACCTGTGAAATGTATATTGCAAATTTCTCAATTTTGGTCATGGTGAGTTCTTGAAACACGACCCGTTCCATTATGTTTGTATACAGTTTAGTGCTGCAGTCAGCTATTGGCTGCAACAGTAATACAAACTATTTTACTAACCTCATAATTTGCATAACAATAACTGTTATAAATCCAGAAAAGTAGGCATATATATCCGGAGATAGAGAAACTGACATCCACCGAAATAAATGCCTTCACATGACTGTTTTGCATGCAGCACACATAATACTTTCTGGTTCAAGTTTATGTATAAATGTTTGTCACGTCTTGTTCAACGAAATATCTTCAGATACCTTATAATTGAACTAAGCTGTTGTAACGGTTTAAATGTTACTATAACACATGTTTCTTGTATGAATGTATGCTGCTACTTAGAACAAGCACTGTGACCTGAAAATACATATAGGCTATACAAATATTTAGCTAGATATTTTTCAGTGTCGTAGCTCTTTCATTTGCATCAAACGTAGAATTAGAATGTTTCATATATATCAGCCTACGTCTGAAAATGAAGCTATAACATTTAGCAGCTTGCTATAATCATGACAATAACGTCTGTTGAATGGGGCTGGGTGGATTTATTTGTAGCGCTATAACATACATTAAGCTATTACATAGCAACTGTTATCATGGAAAAATATGTAGTACTTACTATATACCTTGTCAAAAGCACAACAATAATAATTTGTGCTTCTTGCGTGCTTGAGTTGCAACTCAAAACAATCACTGTTTCAATGTAGCAAATGAGTGAACACGTGTACATATACACATATTTAGTTCCATATTTATTTGCAGGAAACGTATGTCAGCTATATATCCGCCTATATTAAAAAAATTGAGCCATAACGCCTAGTAGTTTTAAAATTGTGGTCAATAACGTATGTTGAATTGGAAAACAAAATGGTTAAATCATTCAAACGAAACGTATGTCAGCTATATATCCGCCTATATTAAAAAAATTGCGCCATAACGCCTAGTAGTTTTAAAATTGTGGTCAATAACGTATGTTGAATTGGAAAACAAAATGGTTAAATCATTCACACGGTGGGTATGCTTTTTACGTGATAACACATATTAATCCACTACATAGAAACTGCTCTCATACCAATATATTTAGTACATACATATACCTTGCCAAAAACACAATAATACGTTTGTGCGTCTTGTGTGATTGGGTTAAAACTCGAAACAATATATGTAACTATGTAAGAAAAGCGTGAAATATTGTACATATACACATATCTAGTTACATAATTTGTTATGCTGTGACCATTTCATTTGCATCAAACGTAACAATGAAATGATGCAGTTATATATCAGCCTACAGACAAAAAATTCAACTATAATATCTAATAATTTAAAACTTATGGAGAATAATGTATGTTGCAGTGGAAAATAAAATGGTCAAGTATTTCATATGGTGGGTTTATTTGTGAGGCGATACCATAGATTAAGCTACTACATACACACTGCTATCATGCAAATATATTTACCACAGACATGCACCTTGTCGAAAATCTAAATGAATGATTTGTGTTTCTTACATGATTGAGCCACGCAAAACAATCACTGTTACTACATTGAAAATATATGTTAATAAATATAATATAAAATTATTAGTTGCATAATTTTATATTTTATGCCTGCTTAATGGCTTCTAGTTTAGTATCAGCATGTGTTAGATAATTATATATATGAGTCTACAAGCAAAAAATACAGCTTCACTATTGGGTAGTTTTGAAAATAAAGTCAACAACGTATGCATGATTGCTCAAATGAAATGGTAAATCATTGAGAGGGTGGGTTGATTTATGACGTGATAACACACGTTAAGCTACTACATGCAAACTGCTATCATACAGAAATATTTAGTGCATATATATATCTTGTCGAAAATCACAATAATAATTTGTACCTCTTTATGGTACCGATGACCCCCTTTTGGGGGTCCCGGCTCATAGACTATAAGAATTGTTTTTAAATAGAGGTGTCCTCAGAGAGAGCGAGATTTGAAAAATCGGTGATAATGCCTAGATCCATTCGCTGTTCATGAAATTACAACATCATTGAACGTGTATTTATGACATGGCCACTCATAATTATGCAGTGCTGTACAAGTTCATCCATATATCTTGATTCAAGGGGACTTAGGAGAGATATTCAGGCTGTTATTTTAAACGAATGACCATAGTTCCAGCAAACAAGATACATTGAAACCATGATGGTTTAATGTTTGGTCATCGTCGCAGACGGTGGTACAACATTAAACCATCATTGTTTCAATTGTCGTGTTTGCTGGGTGTTACCTATGAAACGAATAAAACAATATCCCGATTTAGACTCGTCTCGTTGGAGTTAAAAACGTCGTTGAATTGTGTCATGCTAAATATAACAAAAATCGTATTGGGGCAAGAGTATTAGGGTATATAATAATGAAAGCTGAATCAAGTTCATAACAAGCTGAAAATTTCAGAAAATGTTAAGAAAACTTTCCCCTACAGCATACTAATAGTCCCCAGGAATCCACTCTGAGCCTTTTGATAAATTCAAGATGGCGTCCAAGATGATCGCCAATTTCACTATTTGTCATATATATATCGGGCTTAAATCAACCTAGAAACGTAAACATAGGGTCTAAACATATGTTTTTAGGGGCGAGGAATTCGATTTTGACATTATATTAATTAGATAAAGAGTAGAGTTATTCATTGTTTACATTAAACAAAATCCATTACATCTCTCGATTTATGCAAACAACCACTCGTAACTCAAAAAAAATCTAACCAAAGTTTTTTCAGTTTTTTTTCAGTTTTGACTCCTACTTAATATCAGGAAAAAATTCAAATTCAATCCTAATCCGACTAAAGGAAAGGAGTTAAAGCCAAGATGGCCGCCAATGACCTTAAAAGGAGGAAATTGATATGAATAATGTAATAGTACTGTCCGAATAATAACCACACTACAAGCTAAATGTGTTTGCATAGTGATGTAGGTAAAACTTGTACAAAGTTCTTGGATATGCAGCAGTTATTCCGACATGTATAATGGTAAAAGAATATTTTTGACTCATCACCAACAAAGAAGAATTGATCCATATTGTTGGAAATTGATTTAAAGTTATTTTCTAAAAGAACTGTTTGTCCTTTCAAAAAAGATATATTTTAGATCATAAATGTCACAAGGTCCAATATCCACTGACATAAAAACGAACCCATTAAATGCTCGACTCTTGGTTTACCCCTACCCCCGCCTTTACATATTTGGGGAGGGGGGGTGAAGAACATAGACATATGTATATGCCGATAAAAAATGGAACACACATAATACCTCGTTAAAGTGTGATTTTGACTAGATAATCTAATTCTGGTAGGTTTCTAATGATTATTCTGCTATTTGTACTACTCAAGGTAAAAAGGTAAAAAAAAGGTGAAAAAATCGAGTTAACTTTTAAACAGTGTCAGTTTTAACGAGGAATTACAAGGAATAACAAAGGGGGGGCGCTAAAAGGCGGTAAAGATGCGGTAATGGGCAATGTGGAGGCGTTAAATATCGACAAATAGGCGTTCAAGTTTGACTGGGTGTGTTAACAGGTGGTGGAGTCGCACTAAAGGGCAACGAAGAAGCGATAAAAAGAGACACAGATGCGTAAAAGAGAGATTGGGTGCGTTAAAGGGCGACATAAAAAACAGTAAATGGGATGGTAAGAATTTATTTTCCAGTCAAAAGCAAATTAAAATAAGATATTACATTGGTTAAAATTTAAACATAAAAAATCATACTTCCTAAATTTTGATCTTTGAATTTACTTTTTGATATTCAAGATGTCCTTGGAATCACGAAATAAATCACCACAAATGGATTCTCAATCACATAAAAAAATGGATTTTTCAGTCGAAATCACATGAAAATTAGGTATTAAAGTCATGTTCCTGGGTTTATTTGGTAGAAATCATATTTTTGATTACTTGACCATGAAATTGACATTTTGACATTAAAAATGACCTTAAATCATGAAAGTAATACTAGAAATGGGTATTTCAGGCAAAATTACACGAAAAAGAGGTATTACATTTGTTCCTCCATTTATGATTTTGCTAATTGAGACATTGCAAGTACATATGCCACCAAAAATATAAGTTCATACATGTATGTATATGTAAAAAAAATCAGCAAAAATATTATTTTAGTGTTGACATATTGTTTAAATCGAATTCCTCGTCCCCCTAAACATATATTTAGATTTAATAATGGCATTTCTATGCTGATTTAAACTCAAGATATGACAACATGTGAAATCAGCGGCCATCTTGGTCGCCATTTCGAATTTATCAAAACGCACAGGGTGGAATTTTGGGAACTTTTAGTATATTGTTGAAGGTCGTTTTCTGAACATATCCTGAAATTTTCAGCTTGGTATGAATTTGTTGAGGTACGAAACCTAATACTCTTGGTCTATATACATGATCCAGTAAAATGGATTTTCAGGCAAATATATGTTATATGATGGGTTTTTTTTAATTTAGCAAATTTGTCGTTTCACCAAAGTACAAAAGAGGACGTAGAACAACTTAAATATGAAGGATTGTGTTGGTAGTCTGATATCAGCTGAGTTATCCCCCCGACTTTATCATTTTACCCTGTGGTCACTGGACACATGTGACATTTCAACTCCACTGGAAGCATACATCTAGCTGCCTATTTCGACACATGAACTTATCGCACACGTTTCCATCTCTGTCCCACAGCTGAATGGGAAAGGTCAGCATATGCTCATTGGTCTTCTATACAAGGTCGGTAACTCACTGAAATCTTAGAAGCAGAAATCTCAACATACTAGGCCTATTGTTCACGCCCGCACGCACAACATAGGGGCTATCCAGCTCCACTATTCTATCGTGTAAACCCAAAAGGCAGTAACTTCTCAATATAATAGTAAGCTGAATACTGCAGTGTATTATTCACGACATGTCTCATTTTGTTGGAAATAGTGCTTCTGTCAGAATCGAGCACGTAAAATGACTATTATTGCACGAAAATTATGAGATTCCCGTTCACCAATAATTTGCCACAAGAATTAGGTATGCCATGGTAGCATTTCTTTTGTAGAAAATAAAAGTCTACATAGTCCATTTCTCATTTTAAAATGACGAGGACTTGAAAGTTTCCTTCCCTCAGTAGAAGTATAGACATGGCAGTGATTGTCACGCATAGACGCATCCCAATTTCCCGTGCTCTGTCCTATCGGGTACGCCTTTACACTTGAGTCCAGTGGAGCACGTGAGGGTAAACTTCCATGACACAAACATCGAAACAATGTCACAACATAATATTTATCCGAACACCTGCCTCAAACAGGTTTGAACCCGTACGACAGGCAGCGACAATTGCAAAGCGCCACCCTCTAAACCTTACGCCACACCCCTCTCAAATTATATGCACTCCAACATTTAAGTTCTGTGTTAGTGAGATGGTAACCACAAGAATACTGTAACATTATCTCATATGACAAATAGTTTCATGGTATGTGTCAACTCTAAGAGTGCGGGGATCGACTTAAGACGTCAGAATCTGACGTCTGCAGATGTCATATTTATTTTGACGTCTAAAGTCGATCCTCGCCCTGTAAAAGTAAACATATTTCTAATGGCCGTAGACACATAACATAGGTATTCAAATGAAGCTAACTTTTATGACATTTATGACAATTTCAAATTGATAAAACCCTTTGGTCCCCATGGTCTGTAGAAAGACATTTCAGTGCTTTAACCCTTTAGCCGCCAAATTATTCAATCTGAATTTTCACCCACTTGAAGTTGCGTCTCGCTGACGCGATCCACAACTTCAAGTGAGTGAAAATCATTCTGATTTGACAAAATGGAGGTCATCTGTTTTCAAATATTGCTGATTGATGTCACATTTTATCTTTAACATGTTTAAAAGGTGGTACTTAATGTGCTAATAAAAAATGAAAACCCGAATATATGCGACACCGGCGGTTAAAGAAAGGGTTAAGGGTAAAGCACTACATTATGAGACCGGCGTGGGACAGGCTGTCAGATAAGGAAGCGTCGAAACGACATGTAGTAGGGTCCAAAACCATGCTTCCGTGACCAACCTTCTGCAAGTAACGTTTGACGGTTGTTTTGGGTAGCTTAAGGTATTTGTAAAAAAATAAGATCCTACGCCTCGTTTAAAAAGGCGGGCAGAATATTTCAGAGCGCAAAATCCAATATGGCCGCCATCGGTCACGGTGAAAAGCAAGAATTCACTTATTTCATCCACTGGTCTCCCAGTGAAACACATTTTTGAATGCATTTATGTGGGAAATGGATTTATTGAGGTCATAGTACATGTAGTAATATTTACCATATAAGTGTGAAAATGTAAGATTTATACCCCAAAATAGGAAAACGCGTCACCGAGGGGTGCAATCCGTTTTAAACGTTATAAACTTTTGATCTCGCTGACCTAAAATTTAATGTAACACCTCTTTTTTATATATTTTTGGGGTGGGAAATCGATTTGTGGGGTTATTTTTAAAATTGTGTGCTTCCTTCATGTGAAAATTCAAGATAGCCGCCGTTCAACATAAGGTAAAGCCCAAAATGATTAATTCACAGTGAATCAATTGAAATGTCATTTGCTCTGCTATTTGAGGTTACAAAAAACAATACAAGTAAGTTGTAAAACATATATTTCAACGAAAACAACATCTGATATTCAGCAAAATAACTTAAAGAAAAACAATAATTGACTCGAAATGATAAACATTAATAATAAAATCTTATGAAACTATTTAAAACTAAAATCACAATCTAAGATATCTTGTGAAAATTCATACAAGACTAGTAGGCACAGCCAAAAATACTATTATCACGATATTTAAAGGTATAGTAAACTGTTAAAATATGCAGGACATGGGTCCCCCAGAATGTTATAGTGCCCGTAGGTATACCATAATAATACTGTGTCCATTTCATACCAAACGCCGCATTAAGAGCAAGTTCCCAAATCATAGCAAGTCCATATACTTGAGCGACATTTATGAGTTGATAATTCCACAAATGTTCTCATCTGGGTGCAGAGTTGGGGTCAATTCCTTTTTATCAATTCCAAATTCTATTCCAATTCCTTTTTATCAATTCCTGAGTCAATTCCAATTCCTTTGGTTTTAAGAAAAGTCAATTCCAATTCAATTCCAATTCCTAAAAAGTCAATTGCTTATTAATTCCACCCAAGAATGAGCCTTTTGATACACATAGAACAGCTGTATAATAACTTGATATAAAATAAAATAATAACACCTGATATAAAATAAAATACATTTTATTTATTATCTTGTAAACATACTTACAAACATTTTACACTTACTAAACTTTAATATTAGTAGGGTGGAGTACATCTTCAATACCTGATGACGGAGTTGTACTCGTGTGGACGCGGATGTAAGCGTGTTATTTCTATAGACTAACTGTTACGCCACAATTGCCATCAAGACGGCAGTGTAATTAACACAATGTCTCGCGACGAGCCGTGCTACTTGAAACTCTGATAAATCTGACCCTGTGGAGGCTACGGCGTGTCGACCCACACCTCACTCAAATAAACTCGTATTAAAAATAAAACAACGTAGGATCCATTGTTGTATTTCAATTCATGCAATTATTCACATTATTTATTCTCCGATGATACTATTTTTTAATATCTAATTCTAGCATGTGGCGAATAAAAATACCCTAATGAAATATATCCGGATAACGTCCAGGGCACAAAAGGCATATTAGCGAAGTAATTGAAGGTCAATCAGAGCGCTTGGCTACGCTGCATAACTTCCTTCCAGCTAACACTGGATGTTAACCCAATGCTGCCTTAATGTTGCTCCACCATCTTCAGCGCTTTCCCAATATTAAAGTCAGCATTGGCTCAACGTCTATTGGAAACGCATTCGTTTCAAGGTCTCGATATCTCTTGTTTTCTACCAACTCGAAGGACTAGCGATAGTTATGTTCTAGGCCATACATTCACCTTAGTCTAATCATGACTCGTGATTATAGACGTCCAAATGAAAAATAAAGCAAATACGAGAACTAAGATTATGCCCATGAGACAAACATTACTTTTTAAATACAAATGTTAAAAAATGCTGCTAAGTGACACAGAAGTGCTAGTTAAACAGTGTGATCATGCTTGCGCGAATATATAAGGAAAACATGAATAAAATAATAGTACAATTATTTCAAGATCTTTAAGCCAGCAAACACGAAACATTGACCCAATGTTGATATACTGTTGGCCCGCCATTTGCGATGACGGCCCAACATTAATCCAACGCCGGCTCAGCTTCTCATTTTGCTGATAATTCGGCCACTCGATGGTAATTCTCTAACACTTTATACACAGTAGGTGTTGACACTAGTTGAGTTGTCATAAGTCGCACATCTCGGCAAGCCTGTTACCGACTGTTTACACCAGTCCGCGGGAGTAAATCAAGGGTTTATACAAGTAACAACAAGTAACAAGTATATACGCACACACCAATCTGTGATAGTTAGACTGAATTGCTACAACTTAGCAGGAGCTGTCTTGTTACAAATATTATATAAATTACACATCAGTCTTATTTAATCTTGATGGCCATTGGTCATTTAAATGAGTATTTTTACGTAACTTAAATAAAATCTTTTAATCTAATTTAGGCATTATAATTTAATCTAATTTAGGCCTATATAAGTTTATTATTATCATCATTATTATTATAATACACATATCAATCAACATGGATCAGGTAAAATTCTACTGCAATGACAAAAGTGATGATCACTCATGCGTTTAATAGCGCCTAAAAAATAAACATGGATAAAAAAGTCAATCCCTTTATCAATTCCGGGCATTTTTTGTCAATTCCAATTCAATTCCAATTCCTTTTTTTTCAATTCCAATTCCTAGTCCAATTCCTGGAATTGAGTCAGGAATTGAGCTCAATTCCCATTCAATTCCGGAATTGACCCCAACTCTGCCTGGATGTTGTGTTTGAAAGGTAACTGACTGTATTACTGTGGGGATCTCGAAACAGCTGACCCCCACGCATGTATTGACATGGGGCCTTTCCCAGCAAACAGTGTACACACACCCAATGTTGGTTTAATGTTCCCAAATCATAGCAAGTCCATATACTTGAGCGACATTAATATATTTTTTGGGGGGGAAATCGATTTGTGAGGTTATTTTTTTAAAATTGTGTGCTTCCTTCATGTGAAAATCTAAGATGGCCTGCTCCTAATATGAACTGATAATGACTAGAAAAATTATATAATTAAAAAAGTGAAAAAAAATGCCATAGGAATGTTGCTAACATGTTACATGCAAATTTTGACAGCACCATAGTATCGCACTCTCACATTGAAAAGAATAGTAAGTTGAATTATTTTAAACATGTGTACAGTCTAGTTTTTTTATAGAAAACGCTACATGAATCGGTGTCTCGTGCAATAGCATCAAGTACGTCACAAGAATGATCTTTGTAGCAACAATTGTCATCAGTCTGAGTCAGAATCTGATTCAAGTAAATCTAACTCGCACTCTGAGTCAGAGCAGTCACCCATTTGTTCTTTGCTTGGGTGTGATGGAAGTACTGCCGGGAGATCTAATTTGGTATAGCGTAATGGTCTGCAATGACCATTCATCATTTCCCATCCATAGCCAATGAGAGAAGGATGGTTTCTAAGTTCTGCATGGCGCTAAATATAGGCTAAATAATTAGCACGCTTAGGCTAATATGTAAATTTGGGCGGTCATTATCCGGTGGGAGGCGCATTAGAGATAACTGTGACATTTCGCGACACAGACCAGTGTGCCAGATGGAAGCTGCTCGTAAACCAGAATAGCAATGAGGTGGTGGACGTTTATAACCAAATTTTAAATAGGAAGTTTTAAATAGGAAGTTCTACATCGTGGCTCCCTGATGTTATTAGCGCTTCATGTAGCATATCTAGTCGAGCCAGCTATTTGTTGACAAATTTCGGACAAATACAATGGTCACAAAATGTTGTTGCTACAAAGATCATTCTTACTTGATGCTATTAAACGAGACACTGATTTGTGTAACGTTTTCTATTAAAACTAAACTGTACACATGTTTAAAATCATTCAACTTACTGGGTTTTTTGTGAGAGTGGAATACTATGTCCTGCGTATTTTAACAGTTGACTATTCCTCTAAATATCGTGATAATAGTATTTTTGGCTGTTCCTACTAGTCTTTTATGAATTTTCACAAGATATTTTAGATTATGATTTTAGTTTTAAATTGTTTCATAAGGTTTTATTAATAATGTTTATCATTTCGTGTCAATTAGTGTTTTTTCTTTACGTTATTTTCCTGAATATCAGATGATGTTTTCGTTGAAATATATGTTTTACAACTTGTATTGTTTTTTGTAACCTCAAATAGCAGAGCACATAACATTTTTAATTGATTCACTGTGAATTGATCATTTTGCGCTTTAACTTATGATGAACGGCGGCACACAATTTAAAAAATAACCCAACATATCGATTCCTCACCACAAAAATATTTTAAAAAAAAAGGTGTTACATGACATTTTAGGTCAGCCAGATGAAAAGTTAGCTGTGTATAACGGATTGCTCCCCTCGGTGACGCGTTTTCCTATTTTAGGGGTATAAATCTATAAAAACTTATACTAAGTCGACTTAACGACTTCCCAAGTCGCTATAACGACTTATAAGTCGTTATAACGACTTGTACTAAGTAAATTTGACGACTTATAAGTCGTTAAAAGGACGCATACTAAGTCTATTTAATGACTTATAAGTCGTTTGAACGCCTTATACTAAATCGATTCAACGACTTATAAGCCGTTGTCGCTATAACGAGATAGTCAGAATACTCCTTACTATCATCCACATATCCTGTCATGAAGTCGTTTGTGTCTATGTGTTACAATTATGTATTTTGAACTTGTAAATACGTGTAAAGGTAGAGAATATTTAAAATGTAAAAATACTACAGAATTATTCAGTATAGGCCTACGTAGAACCATAGAATAACCTAAAACTAAAGACTACACGTGTTGCAGTGCTGACACATAGCAAACTCAACTTATATTTTTTTCAGCGGATAAAGATTTAATTAACAAGATAAATATTTAATTAACAAGATCTGGCCTACGTACTTTAAAGGATTTTCCCATTTTTGAGCTTCATATTTTCCAGCATAAATGTGTACGTTTATTGTAGAAGGACTCGACTATCAAAGGGTTATTACAAGGGAGACGAGACCCATCAGCCCTGCTGTTTACCCAATATTTTAAAGACATTTACCGCTACACTTACCGTCGTGATGTTAATAACATTGTAAAAACTGATTATTTACCATACTACTTCATGTACCTCAAGCGAATGGGAAATAATAATGACTTGCTGGCAATAACTCACTTGAGTTACGGTGGGGTATTAATCATTGGGAGCATCAAGGGCAAACCCTGCACCCGCATAGGGGCATACTACATTAAACTTATCTACGATTACTAAGTCTGTGTTTTCGCAAATTAATACTCTCTGGATCGATTCTATCTGGATACGGGTATTGGAAAATTATCTAATTATACCACACTAGTAGTTAGTCCACGTCATCAGTTTTCTGAATAACTAATTAAGACTAGAGCCTGACGGCGCTGAAGGAAAATCTGACTTGATTTGCCCTGAATAGCCTTGACTGCCTAAAAGCAGCAACCGCTTGCTTTAAAGTTACTGCCTCCTGACTTTCTGCACCGATAATTCATTTGATGATTTACGTGTTTCCCATTGATTAATCAACAACAAACACTCATAAAAGAGATATAAGAACTGGCTGGTGCTTCGATTCTTACAGACAGCGGAAAGAATTATTTATCCATGACACATGCCAATCAATATTCACACGAACAACGGAGAAGTTCTTACCTCAAAATTTCAGTGAGTATTTTATTTGATGTTTAATACAATATTATCAGATAAAACAAACTTACTGGAGGCCTTAAAGCGCTGAACTGTTTTTGAATAAATCATAGAGACCAAGGTTTTTTCATAACTAGAAATCATCATAAATGTCTTAGTTGACTCTTTCCGATTCATTTGAATACCTGTGGTATGGGTCTACGGCCATTAAAAATAGTTTATTGCTTACAGTGATGTGCTTGACTTCTGACGTCAGAATCTGACGTCTAGAGACTTCAGATTCTGACGTCTAATGTCGATTCCCGCGATGTAAAGGTTAACAGAACACCCCTCCCACCGATGGGGAAGTCTAATAATAACTATCCATAACTATTACTTCATCAGTCCAACTGCATAAGGCAAGAAGATCAAATCACATTTCACTGAAAGATCAACTGCAATAAAATCTATTCTAGAATATTCCTCTATGTCCTCCATTTTATGCAGCGCTGCTGTATTTGAGGGTTGATCAATAAAAACATGCTAGCATGAAAGGTCATCAAGGTTTGACTATTTTATCTTCTGTGTATACCCATTATTTTTAGGTTATTTTAATGTGATTTCGATCTTTACAAATATGACTGGCTCACATTCAGGAATGATTATGTTACTCATTCGTGAGGATTTCTAAAATCATCCAAATAACCACATTTACTTTTTTTAATTTTAGCATTAAAAGTGCTAGATATAAATGATCATGTCTCTGCCCTAAACTACCCGTACAGCTATTTCTCTATGTATTATTTATATTTTTTTTTGATGACCATTGAACAAAATAACTTTAAATGAATTCTTCAGCTATGAAAAAAATAAAATATATATTTCCTATTTTATGGTATAGTCAATGGCTGTGACGTTGAAAATACATTGTTTTATCGTCTTGGCCAATAATCATTACTCGCATTTATGTATGGGGGAGGGGGGGGGGGGTTGTCTTATTGCTTCTGAGCAAAGGGTAAATTGCAACGAGAAGTGCGATATGTTGTCGAATTTTTCCGAATAAAGATAACTAAAACACTGTTTTTAAGTGTTGTATTCTCTGATATGTTTTAAGACTTCTTTGAATGAATCCTACGTTTTTAAACAATTTAATATAGGGCCTACTTTAGACCGAAATGGTTCTAAATGTTGTCCAGCGCACGTGTGGTCCTGTATAATGTGCCTGGATAGACAAATAAAGTACAAAGATCAAGCCTGGATATTTAAATAGTGGTTATTCGAATTTCCCTGATGTATACACTGATGTTGTTTCACAGAAGACTTCTCATGGGCAACGTGGCAGAAGGAACACCACAATTCCTGATTATCATCCAATGGTCCGATGCCTTGGTAAAGATTGTGTGTATGTTATAAGTGGATGTTCAACAATTCCTGTGAAGCATATGTTGTTGCTCGAGCAGGGAGATAAATTCACTGACATGTATCAATAGATAGGGAAAGAGTATACATTTTATACAAAATGACCTTATTCTGCTTTATTATAGGGAGAATTACACAAAATGTATTGGTAATAATACAGTTTTAACGAGTTACTTATTTTAATTTGCTCGTGATAATATCAAGACACTACACGCCAAAACAAACACAATTATCATTTGAATCTCACATTATCTAATATTTTGTTTTAGATAACATTAAATAGCTTCCTAATTTTTCATATGTTTATCACATTAGTACAATGCATTCAGCAATGATTTAGTGAAAGGCACGTGAATAACATATTGACAGCAGGGGAGATCACAAATGATAATAATCTATCTGCGAGCATTGACCTGAAAACACATTGTTGGGCTACCATTCCTAACTAACTGAACCCTAGAAGCCATACACCAGTCGACTTGACCTGATCAAGAGAAGTAGGGGAACTTGCCTAAGACGCCCACCCCTAAGGATCGGAACCTTTTGTAGCCAGCACGTATTACTGATTACCAAATGAAGATCAACAGCTGATTCTGGATATAACCATGCACGGTCAGTGACAGTTTTAGGTCTGTACTCTGTGTATTTGATGAAATATGCCGGAAAACATATTTTGGAGCAAAGTGGGCGTTTTGGGAACGTCGTTCTTAAGACGCCCACCCTCGTGCACAAAACGCCCACTGCTCGTTCTCCATTAGGCCTACCACATGAAGGCACAAAGCGCACACCCTGAAATAAAACAACCAGGTGGGCCTTATAGGGACATGGGTGGGCGTTTTGGGAACACTTGTCTGGTGCATTTTTTCGTCAAACTTTCTGACAAAACAAATTCTAGTAGTGCATGTATCCTTACCAGTGCATTATCAGATCATTTTCCCTATTTTATTGCCTTCAAGTTGAGTGTTAAAACTGAAGATACTACTCAGAAATATATTAGGTTGACCGACTCTTCAGCAATGTCTCTAGGAAAATTTAAGGAAGAGATCAGAAATTCACATTTAAAAGATATAATAACATATGACAGCTTTACTGATCCCAACTATAATTATAATATCCTAGATGGGATCCTTAACCACGCTAAGCAGAAACATCTTCCGTTAAAAGAAGTTAAATTCAATAAATCTAAGCATAAAAAATCTCAGTGGATTACCAAAGGCTTAATTAAATCTATTAATTTTCGAGATAAAATGTATAGAGATTTGAAGAATTATTCAAGTGACAGCACAGAGTACATTACATTAAAACTAAATCTTGGGACTTATAATTACATTTTACGAAGGAATATATATTTGGCAATAAAATCTTATTATGCTAATCTTTTTCAAAAGTATAAATCTGATGTAAAGCAAACCTGGTCAGCCATCAGCGATGTTGTAAATAGGAAACATAAGTCACAACTTACATTGGATAGAATAAACATTAATGGCACAGTTACAAATAACAAACAAAATATTATTAATTATCTTAATGATTATTTTACTAACATTGGATCAAATATTATGCACAAAATCAATAAAAGCACCTCAGATAATTCAAACACTTACTTTACTCATTTTCTTCGAAACCCTGCCACATCTACTTTTTCATTTCAATTAGTTACCGAAAATGAGATATGTGAAGTTATTAAATGTCTTAATTCTAAAAACAGTTGTGGATCAGATGGAATTAGCAGTAAACTAATAAAATATATTATTGAAGAATTATCAATGCCATTGACTGTCATTATTAATCAAATATTTACTACCGGAATTTTTCCGGACAATTTAAAAACTGCTAAAATTTATCCTTTATTAAAAGCAGGAGATCCTTTACTAGCAACTAATTACCGACCAATTTCCCTTTTAACAAGTATTTCAAAAATCTTTGAAAAAATTATTTTTAACCAACTAACCAACTATTTATCTCTGAATAATATCTTGACTGATAGCCAATATGGTTTTCGCAAAAATCATTCCACTCAATCAGCTGCTTTAGAATTAATCGACAGACTGATGATTTCAATGGATAAAGGTAAAACTCCGTTAGCAATATTTCTGGATTTTTCTAAAGCGTTTGATACTTTAGATCACGAAATTCTATTATATAAATTGAAATATTACGGTATTAAAGACAAAGCTCTTTTTTTATTTCGTAATTACCTCACAAACAGACGTCAATATACTGAATTAGGTGGTGTTAAGTCGAATCTGTCTAATATTAAAACTGGTGTACCACAAGGTTCAATTTTAGGACCTTTGCTGTTTTTATTGTATATCAATGATATTGCTGATATCACTAAGTATTTAAAAACAATTATCTATGCTGA
Source organism: Flabesymbios commensalis (assembly GCA_964017125.1). NCBI lineage: Eukaryota > Metazoa > Annelida > Polychaeta > Terebellida > Flabelligeridae > Flabesymbios > Flabesymbios commensalis. The sequence continues at coordinate 33,776,393 of OZ024902.1, forward strand.
TGATACAACGTTCATAGCCGATTTAGATAATATTCCGAAAAACGAACAAGAGCGCAAAATAAACTCCGAACTTCAGATAATTAATTTATGGCTAAAATCTAATAAACTTTCTTTAAATTGTAAAAAGTCTAAATTTATCGTTTTCTATAAACCACCTAGGAAAACAGTTATTCCAGAGCTCTTAATTGATAACGAGAAAATTTGTTGTGTTGATGAATTTAATTTTCTCGGACTTACAATTACTAAACATTTGAGTTGGAAAAAACATATTGATAAAATATCAAATAAAATAAGCAAAATAATAGGTGTGCTAAATAAATTGAAGTTCATCATACCAGATCAGATTTTACTTACTATATACAACTCGTTAATTTTACCTTATTTAAATTATTGTATACTGGCCTGGGGATATGATTCAAAGCGATTATATAAACTTCAAAAGAAAGCCCTACGAATAATTAATAAGAGTCCTTATTTGGCCCATACTGATCCCATGTTTATAAAATATAATGTACTGAAAGTGAAAGATATTCTGGAACAAAATCATCTAAAATTTCTTTTTAAATTATCACATCGCTCATTACCTGTTTATTTTTATCACTTTGTATCTGCTACTGGTTTTGATGTTCACACACATAACACTCGCCATCATCATAATATTCGAACACCTAAAATAAAACACGAATTCAGAAAAAAGTGTTTACGTTTCAGTATTGTTAATACCTTTAATCTTTCTCCTAGTATCATTCTTGATAAAATATATACACATTCTTTTGCTGGTTTTTGTCAATATATTAAAAAATATTATCTTGCCAAGTATGATTCCACCTGCATTATTCAAAATTGTTATGTATGTCAAAAAATTAATACCTAATTTTTCTCACCTTCACTCATTTATTTCACACTTGAAAATATCTTTACAGCTAGTCTTTTTCTGTTTATTTTGTATTCACACATCAATTTTTTCTACATTTAACAGTGTTTAAATGTTACTGGTATGTTAAATTATTGTGTCTTTTTTTGTTTGTTTGTTTGTTTGTTTCATTTCTACTGCCGCACTGATAATAATTATTTATTTTCATTTTTCACTACAATGTTTTAGGTGGCTATCATGTGAGCGACTTTAAAAGTCTTAATGATGGTCTCCTGCTAAATTAATCATATATGCTTCTTATTATTACTGTGTTTATATGGCAAATAAATGTTATGTTATGTTATGTTATGTTATGTTATGCATGCTAAATCAGAGGGGGGCGTTATATGACATATTGGGGTGAGCTTTTTAGGCACATGAGAAAATATTAGAACATGGTCATTTCCTGAAAAGACCTCATGCCAGGCTTGTCATATTCGTGCTAAAAATACACAAGAAAGATGCCTGTGTAAGGCCCTTCAAAGTTTTCTATGCTATCTATGATAGCTTAGGCACTGTCACAGTTCCAAATTGTGAAAAAAATAACATCAAAAAGTATCACTTTACATTTTAGTTTGGCACATCAAAGCTGTCGTGTGTCTATGCAGCCAAGTTCTGCACAAGGAAAGTCATGGCGTCATAAATGAATTAAACACTCGAACATGGGTGGAATTATGACTAATTATGGGAAAGTGTTGGGTGGGCGTTTTGGGTAAGGTGGGCGTCTTAGGCAAGTTCCCCTATATCTTTTTTTTTCATTTCGTAAGTTCAATTATTTTTCCCAGCTACATTTTTTATTTTTGCTATAATGAGATAAACATAATTTAGAAAACAAAAAGTAGTTTGTTATATATTCGAATTCCGCAGTTAACGATTCCGCAATAAGCCAAATTTAAATACATGTAATTCTAAAAAAAAACGTTTTATGAACCATTTCGCTGCATCGGCGTTAGTAATGGCGGGGTTCAACTGCATTAAAAAAATCTGGCGAAAGTATTCAGTTATGCAATAGATGTAATCTAGTTCGTCATAAGATGCTGATTATTTAACCTTTAACTCACTTGTCGCGACTATCATCGTTTTAATCCGTTTTATTACCCGACTTAAAGGAAGGGGAATGTGTGTTTGAACATCAAAATTTGCTAATGTTTTGCTACGAACTAAACAAATATAGGCCTAAGTGATGTTCAACCACTTCATGTGGGTGAAAAACTGAATTATTTAATTTTGCTCTGGGTTAATAATCCATATATAATACTCCATGCATTATACATCATCAGGTGTATGCTAAGTAGCAATCGTGAAATTGTCCACTGGACCACGATATAGGGGTATAATCTCACTAAGCTCTCTTACTCGTGTGATACCGCTACCATGTAAATTACAAGCCATCATATTCATTTGTAATGGAATATATCCCGTTCATTCGCTAGGCCTGTGGCTGTACCTGATAAGGATAAATCATAAATAAGCATCACTCATCAAAACCAATAAAATTAAAATTAATAATCACATGTAACCTAGTACAATTACTTACTCCAATTATGTAATTATCGCTTAGTATCTCAAGTACAACCCAGCTTTTTTACTTAATTCATAAATCATATTGGCAGGTTAGGGTGGTTATGTGGGTCAATGTGTTAAAATTAATAAATAGGCTGCTTTGCAATGCTACGTAGGCTCAGATATATTCGTATTTGTTGTCTATTTTATTATTCAATTGCGTTGAGAACTATCGCATATGAAGAAGAACGAGAAAGGGGGCACTGTAAACAATTGTAAGCCTGTTGATTTTTTTATGGATTTCGTTCTTAATTATTAGGCTTTAATACAGTTAAAATTAGAAACGTGTGAGAAATTATATATGGATATGTAATGTATACAACATTAGGGTTGACATCGCAGAGTACAGTCTCGGTAAATGTGAATTATTAACAAATTGCTGAAATTGGAAATTGAAAAATTGGTAACAGAGTCTCAAAATAATCGAGTCGCGTATTGGCAGAGCCTTTAACTAAACTGTTTAACATTTGTATTCGCTCGGGCGGGCGGGGGCCCTAGGGTAGTGGTTAGCACCGCTGCCTTTCACGCCAGAGTCCGGGGTTCGGTTCCCGGTCTCGGCGGTTTGAAAGAAACAAAATTGTTTCTTCCCCATCCACGTGTGAAAGTTAGTATTGTGGGGAGCCTCCGTGACCGAGAGGTAGCGTGCTCGGCCTCAGACCGCCAGGGCTCGAATTTCGAATCCTGTGTCTGGAGGACAGTGTCATCTCAATCATCTCACCATCCTCAGGAGGTTCTCCTGGCCCAGTTTAGCCTATATGTGCACAAAGGTGGCCTAAAGCCCGATTCATTTCATTTTTTATTCGCTCGGGCATTTTCCCAAGCGCTTGGAAACAGGCACATGTCATTCCTTTACATAAAAGCGGTGATTTAACACTTTGTAATAATAATAGGCCCATTAGTCTTTTGTCATCTGTTTCAAAAGTATTTGAAACAGTAATCTTCAGGCATATTCACCAGTTTTTGAAATTACACAATCTGCTCTCACAAAAAGAAGCGGGTTTTATTCCAAGGGATTATACGTTAAATCAATTAGTTAACACAATTATGTCACGAATTTTTTTCTGAATTTGATAAATGAAATGAAATATGTGAGTTTTTTTAGATTTCTTCAAAGCTTTTGATACGGTTTGGCACAGATGTCTATTATATAAATTAGGTAAGCATGGTGTAAACTATGGCTTTTATCTTAATTTAATGGGAAATTATCTTGCAAGTAGGGAACAACGTGTCATAATGCAAAACGCCGAATCAACTTGGAGGCCGATTACATCTGGTGTTCCACAAGGATCAGTCCTTGGACCACTTCTGTTTCTTTTATACATTAATGACTTGTGTGATGGTATGGAATCGGCGATTTATGTTTTTGCTGATGACTGTTCACTTTTTCGAAAAAATAGACAAAAAGTACGTTAACACACTAAATAGAGACTTGAAAAAAATATCAAAGTGTTGCAGGGACTGTTTTTTTTATCCTTAATCCACAAAAATGTGTATGCATGTTATTTTTAAGAAAATAAATAACAACTTTATTGCCCCTTATTGTTCTAAATGGCACCAATTTAAAGTCGGTTCATTCTCACGACCACCTTGGTTTAATATTAACTAGAAAGATGACATGGTCTGAACACATACTATCTATCACTAACCAAGCAAAAAAGCGAGTACACCTTTTAAGCGCCTCCAAGTATTCTAGGAGCAGATATGCACTTTTTGGATGCTATCTTTCTTCTTTTGTACGCCCTTTGTACGCCTTTTGTTAGAATACGCAGACAGAGTTTTGATAATTGTTTTAAACCAGAAAACTTGATGATTGAAAATTTACAATATGCAGCATTACGTCTCGTGACAGGCGCGAAGAAAGGGACTTCGCGCGAACTGTTATTAAAAGATTGTTGTTTATGCACAATGCAAAATAAAAGAATATTTCATAAATTATTTTAAAAAAATAGATCAATAATCACCAAGGTCCCTCCTATTTAGGGAACTGCTTGCTCTATTTGAGCGGCGGTGAACATAGAGTTACTAGATCTAAAACGTGTAAACATTTTAGACTTTTTTATTGTACATCTGAACAGTTTCGACTATCGTTTTTACCATCGTCTGTGAGCTTATGGAATAAATTATCTGCTGACATTCGTTCATGCACAGTTTTATCCAGTCTCAAAACGAAATTACTCAAATTTCTCTGCGTTAAAACAAAAGTGCTTATGCAATTCTACTTTGGCGACAGAACAGACCAAATCAATTTATGTCAAATTAGGCTTAATTTTTCGTCCCTAAATGATCATTTATATACCAAAGCATGTATTGATAGCCCTTCATGTAGTTGCTGTCTTGTACCTGAAACACCACAACACTACTTCTTTAATTGTTTGAACTATCAAGGTCAACGGTAAGAATTTCACCAGATTACCCACTTTCGCTTGAAATATTTCTACGTGGTAATCCAGACCTAACAGTTAATAGCAATGTCTTTCTCACCACTGAAGTCTTAAATTTCTTCGTAACTCTGCTAGATTTATGTGACAACTTATTGCTACTCTGTCTCGTTCCACTTAGACATGGATATATCCTAGGCAATCTAATAAACGTGTCTGTCGAACTTTTCTCAACGGTTTCTATTATATTTTTTCCCTTAGATCTCAAATCTGCCAGATAACATTCGAGATTTTGCATATTTAATTAGTTAATTTGTTGTGATCCTAAATATATTCAGATATCTTTTCAAGTGCCCAAACTCTTACAACACGCCGTGTCAGTTTTCCAGAAAATATGATGTTTGCCCTCTGGGTAGTAGTTGATATTACATACTCTACAAAATAACAGTGCCGTATTATAATGCAAATGATATGTTTATTTTACCTTTTTATCGCCGTCATATAGATGTAATGTATATGGTTGTACTTTATATCATTTTAGCATATGAATTCAGACCAGTGTGCGTATGATAATCTCATTATGGGAGGAATTAAAATATAATTATGATCTAGCACAATTTTGCAAAAATATCAGTAGTGATCAAAAAATATTGAAAACCTCTTAAAAATCATTTGACAGTATAATGATGTTTGGCATTGTATTCCTTGATCCAAAAACCTTAATCTATCCACTAAGATCGCTTAGATATGATATCTAGAAGCTAAGATACCTTGATTTTGGGTTCGGCTGGCGGCCATTTTGAATTATGGCGGTCATCTTGTATTAATAAATATAGTCTTGTGTATGAGATTTAACTCTCTGAAATTAAATATAATTATATTATCAGGCATTCACATAATCATTTTATCCAAACAAAGGTCAAGTTGTGCACTTTTTGTTTAAACGTAAAGGTGGGATATTGTATTCAATGGACACGTGACCTATGACCTTCCAATGACTCCAAAAATAATCTTCTTGTCAAAATTGCATTATGGGATCTCAAAACCCAAAATTTAGAGCTAAAAAAACATATTTCCAGGATAGCCGGGACTGTATTGATAGCCGATTACTTTTTTTTGCGGCCATATTGGAAATATCTAAATTAGCTAATTAAATGTGCAAAATCTCGAATGGTATCTGTCAGATTTGAAATCTACGAGGAAAAACACAATAGAAACGGTTGAGAAAAGTGATTATTCATTGTTTTCGTTCAATTGTATTCTATTCAATTCGGAGAAAACACTCAATTGGCTTTTTGTAGCTATTAACCCTTTCAAGAGTTTACCAATGTCATCTTCACCCACTACAAGCCGCGAATTGCTGTCGCAATTCTCGACTTGTAGTGGATGAAAATGATTTGATGTGGTTTAAAAATTAAAGTAAATTGCCATGTGTCGGTAAACCAGTTTCATGGAAATTTTCATTCTAAAACCCCTAGTTGTAGGAAAATTAAATCTGTTTTCACGGATATAAAATGATGCTTTAATGCATCGTGAGGGCTCAAAGGGTAAAGTAATCCTCTCGAAATAAATATGTTTATACTAAATTACTGAAATGTCAGAAGATGACATTTTTATGAAAGTCATCAACTAACTCAGTGATCCCTCATCATCAATACAAGCTCCAAGAATGTTTTTCTAATGAGTGGCATAGACTGGCCCTAGGCTATTATGAACTAATACATACTATAAGGGTTTTATAACATTAGCAGCCATGCCAATAATGTCTCGGTGATAAGTTGATTTAAGTCTACCTATTGGAAAGTCTTATGTGGAAAGTGAAAACATTTGAAAATAAGCACATCTTGCTCTAAATTTGAACGATCCGAGAATGTAAAATTATTTATTATAGTATTACTTATATATTTGACTGTCTCTAAATGACACGATCATAAAGAATACAAATTTGGTCTGGGATCGCTTTAAATTGGCAAGTAAGATAAATACTAACACAGAATAGTTATATGTTTGTCATAATAGAACACGCTGAACCGTCGTTCAGCTTCACAAATTTGGTCTGGGATCGCTTTCAATTGACAAGTAAGATAAATAGTAACACAGAATAGTTATATGTTTGTCATAATAGAACACGCTGAACCGTCGTTCACCTCATTTGTAGCACATAATTGCTGAAACTACCTGCTCTGCGATCGAACAACAGCCTGAATGCTAAAAATTGGAAAACTAGTTAACCCTTTCAAGCCTGAGTTTACCATAGTCATCTTCATCCACTACAAGCCGCGAATTGCTGTCGCAATTCTCGACTTGTAGTGGATGAAGATGACTTGATATGGTTTAAAAATAAAAGAAAATCACTATGTGTTGGCAAACCAGTTTCATGAAAATTTTCGTTCTAATACAATTTGTTTTAGGAAGATTAGATCTGTTTCAAGAGATGTAAAATGATACTTTAATGCATCGTGAGGGCTCAAAGGGTTAATTCAATTGGCATCATTTTTTCAAACCATGCATGGTTTTATTTCAGCTTTTAGTAAAACGTATTGTCAAACTCGAGACTGAGAGAACATCTGAATATAGAGAAGGATGCAGTGTGACTTTGATTACGTGAGGTTCGTGTGGATTGATATACATGGCATACCACGAGGACGATCTGTACCACGGAGACATGTCCAGAAGTTCATCAATAACGGCATCGGTGTCTATATAGGTAAGTTATATACTAAGTACATGGCAAACTATAGTCCACATACCATGTTTTAGTTCTAGCAGGATAGTTGAGAGTAATTTACTGTGGAGAATTATAGTAATATTTACTGCACAAGACACAGCGTGTGGTGAAAGAACTAATAGTTTTTACTTCACTGATTTTATCTATTGTTATTTTGTGCCAGGAATGATTGCCGAAGGACCTAGATCACAATTACTTCATTACGATCCAGCAGGTGGTATAAAGGGGGTGGCTGGAGATGGTAACTGCACGGCAAAGGCTGCCTTAAGTACCTTACATCCAGTTCCCTGGGTAACAGCAGATGGTGCTACAAACGCAACACAAAATGGAGAATTCCATGTAGGAGAAGTTATCTGTGAAACATTTCTTCCTGGTGGCCAACCACAACCTCAGTGTCCGCGCTACATCTGCAGAACACAGATTGACAGACTGGAGAAAGAATTAGGGTGTCAGCTGCTGTCTGGGTGGGAAGAGGAGTTCTTTATTGTGGAAAAAAGCACAACACGACAGGGGGATGATTCTCAACATTTCATAAAACCCATTTTCGATGGAAAAGATGTAGGATCAATGCTTCTTCTGTCAGAACAAGAATCACTGCTATACCGCCTGGAATCACAGATGCACAAGGCGTCCATAGATGTCGAGTCGATTAGCATAGAATCATCCAGTGGTTTGTATGAGTTCTGTCTATCTCCGTCTCATGGAATTCCTGCTGTTGATGGCGCATGGAGATTTAAACAAGCTGCGAAAGAGATCTGTAGTAAATGGAGGGGTCATACTAGTAGTGTTCAAGCAGTTTTTATGACAAAACCTTTTAGCACTGGACAGTCCGCTGGACTTCACTACAACTTCTCATTGTGGGATGAAAAGGGGAATAATGTATTTTACAGCGACACGTCGTCAGACCGTCTAAGTGAGATTGCTCGCTACTGGCTGGCTGGATTGATCAAACACTCGGCGGCATTAGTTGCTTTATCATCTCCTACAGTGAACTGTTACCGTAGACTTCATGGTCCCTGGGCACCCGATCTCGCCAACTGGGGCGTAGATCACCGCAGTGCCACCTTCCGTGTGAAAAATGAAGGAATTAAAGGTACTTATTTTGAGAATCGGTTGCCTTCGGCAGCATGCAATCCTTACCTGGTTGTGGCAGGTACTATAGCAGCAGGATTAGATGGCGTTATTAATAAGCTGCCATTAGACAGAGAGATGAACGCCGAAGCTTCCAAGCTGCCAGATACACTGAATGAGGCACTAAAAGCTTTAGAAAATGATACATGCTTAAGTGAGCAGCTGGGTGAAGATTTCATCAAGACTTTTATCAAAGTGAAACGAGAAGTAGAGATAAAAGAATTAGAGCAATGGAAGCATAGCCACGAGGACAAAAAGATACAGAGAGAGCGAGAACAATATTTGAAGTTTATATAAGCATTATACGCCTATCTCTGTAAACTGACTACAGGAATGTAGTGTTATACTACATCATCATCTTTCCTCTATTGGCTCCACATGCCTACCGTACATTAACAATTATTGATACACTCCCCATTATAACATTATATGGTCCATGGATTTATAGATATAATATATTAATCGTGTTTACAAAAAACGTAATTGTTGTTTTTCAAGAATGGTGTAGCTTTAAAGTGCCAATACTTCACAGCCATATGACACAGTTTGTAAATAAAAATAATTGGAGTGACTTAGTTGTCTCCTGGTGAGCGTTAGTGAATTTGCCATTATGATTACATTTCACACCTAGAAATAATTAAGCACAGCAAAGTAATTTACGTGTCACTTAAATATAAATTATGATATTTTCTTATTTTACCTTTTTGAATCTTTGAAGTGTTCATTTTTTTTAAACTACAATATGCACATGATAAATGTATGCCATTCAAACATATTGTTGTATCTCGTGTGATTCAGTGTGTGTGGCATCTACATAAAAAGGTACATATATCTTTTGATAAGTTCCAAGGTTAGCATATACACATTTTTGTACCAAAAATACAAGTCAATCAAAAGAGTTTAAAACAAATATATGATATGAAGGTGAGAATCCACTTCTGAAAGCCATTTATTTATAGCGTAAACATATTTATTTTCGCAGTCTAGTATTGATAACATTCGTTAAAAGTTGTATTGGCATTAACAACTTCTTGTTGTGTAATTTCACTATGATTATTTGGATAATTTAAAGTACTAATTGTTTTTATTTGATATATGCATAGTCCTATATGTAACTGATACACAACGTTGTAAGGTGATGTTATGATGGTCTCTATCAATATTTAATATATTTTGTGGAGAATATTTAAAAACACATTCAATATATATACTATATTTACTATATGTATGCTACATTTGATATTACACATACATAATTATTTTAATTTCATTTAGGGCCTACTGTAAAAGGTGAATTCATAATGTGCTCGTTAAAGTGACAGGCCCAACTGCCCCCGAACTTCAACTGCAAAATGCGCATGCCTGGTACAGTCAAGTGTAGGCCAACAGTAGCCTATTGAGTACAGATTGACGGCATTAATATAGCCACTGAACTGATTACAAGATACTAGTTAAATGCGACATTGATCCAATGCTGTTTTAATGCTAGACCAACGTCTGCGACGCTGGCCCAACATTTAATAAATGTACAATGTTTGAGAGAAAATCCTCCTGCCCAGCAAACACAAGACATTTGTATAACATTTATACAGCGTCGGTCCAACGTCTTCAACGTTGATTCAACATTGCATAAACTCATACAAATGTTTTGTGTTTACTGGGTGTCAGTACAAGCTTGGGGTCAAGCGGTTTCAACATCCCCGCAGTAATACAGTCAGTTTGTTTGCAAGCCAGCGACCAAGTAGGGGCAAGGGCCAAGAGCTTTGAATTATTAACTCATAGATGTCGCTCAAGTATATATGAACTCGCTGTGATTTGAGAACTTGCTCTTAACATGGAGATAGTAAAGTCCGAGTTGCAGCTTCCCAATTAAAAGGATGCGGCTGGTATGCCGCCCATACCCCTCCCTCATATGCACAATAGATTTAGTTGTCCTGGTGATGGGAGTTTTACGATCCCGGTCATGATGATAATAGGGGTCTGGAGACGCTTTCGCCAAGCCGGTATGTGGATCTAGCGATGGCTGGGTGCCTCAATTCAGATTTGTGTGTGCATGACTTGACTTATTTATATGACCTGATATTTGTGTCACGTGATTTACATATGTAAAACAGAGTTGTTGACATGAGCGATCGTCACCACGTGAAAGAAAATGGCCGCAGCTTCAATTCAGTTTTTCAAGTGACGAAATCAGCACAAATGTGATTAGAACTTAATTAGAGAAAACGGTTGAGTTTAACTGAAATTATAGAGATGTGGATTGATTTTTAAACTTGCAGATGACGTTGCCAGCTAAGCTCAACCGTTGTCTCGTTTTTCTCCAGAGCACATTTTTTAATGTCTCGTGAGATTTACAAGCGGAATTTCTGCTGACCCTCCTTTCCCCTCCTCCCCCCTCTCACTGTAATCAGAGATGTTTATGGCCCAGGCACAGACGCGCTCGGCGAAATGATTTGGGACCAGCTGCAACTCCTCCTTTACTATATCCATGCTCTTATTGAGGCTTTGGGTATGAAACGCATATTTAGTATTATTATGGAATAGGGCCTTGGCCTACCCACGGGCACTATTGCCTTCTGGGGGACCCTTGTCCCGCGAATTTTGACAGTTGACCACACCTTTAAAAAGTTGACAAGTTTAAATTTGTGTTATTAAGGCTTATATCATCGTATATCCATGTTATCTCTCTCCACCCTCAATTTGGAAAAGATATGTAGCCGATAAGTGTGTATTTCGGAATGTTCATACAATTAATGACAGCCATCTCTTTATCATAATGGCTTTGCCCAAGCCGCTGGGGGTCTAGATGCAGGGTGCGATGTTAATTTGTTTTCTTCTTTGAAAGCATCAACATTGAGGACGATCCCACCCTGCCCAGTCAGGTCAGACCGTCAGACTACCAGTCTGACCTTGACAACAGGTGTGTGTGATGCAGGTACGAAAAGGAGGGGATGCGAGCAACATGAATATTCATTATGACGTCCCCCGTTTTCATGACTGTGGTATGGAGGTCACACTCAGGTCAGATTGTCTGGCCTGCAGGAGTTGGGAAGGGAAGAGGGGTGTTCTGAACTCATAGCACATATACGTGATATCAATGAGTCTGCCGGTAGCAGACAACTGGATAGATGAAGATAGTACGATCATTTCCTCTTTGTCACTACACCAGCCACGAACATCCCATGAATAAAATCTGTGTATTTTGGCGATGTTCATGATGTCCAGCAAAGATGTAAAATATGTCAATTGACCCAATTTAGGTGTTTTGAACCTTCCTATTCTGAAAAGTGAGACTCGTTGGGAAAGCTCTGTTAAACGGCGATTTCCTGATGACATTGTAGGTAAACTAACAGCGTATTTGACGATCTGAGACCTTACATACTTATCCTAATACGAGTTAGGATTTTTTTGTCATAGATTACGGCTAGTAAATTATAAAAAAAAAGTAGACAATCAAATCGTTGAATCGACATAACATTTCATGGCAAACTGAAAACATGGCATTGAAAAGCCAAAAATGTAATGATCGACATTTTGTCATAATTCGTCTTTTTCGAAACCTGATTACGTTGCCAACGTATCTTTCTAAAAGCTGTAAGCTATCAGAACGTTGCATTCACTCATTCAAACACTCTAAAAAGATATAACAGAGCTAAAACAAAGACATGCCATTTGCCTGGGCACGGGCCTTTAATTTTTGTGCTATTCGTTTATTTAAATGTTACTACTTCAGATGTTTCATTGAAATATAGAGTGGATAAATGTTCTTTTGAATCATTTAGTGGGCATTGCTTTTTTGCATGTAGAAGTTTATTTTCATCCTGTAAATATTTATTTAAGAATGTGTTAACCGAAGTACTTTTAAAATTGATTATTTTATCTCTAGCTTTAGTATGCTGCATCCCAACATTATTTTCGTTAATTGTCATGGCCTGAAATATCTGCGCAGCATATCATTATCTGCCATGTTTTCACTATGCTTCTAGCCAGATGATACTTAGAATTTTGTTCGCGTAATATGGAGGACACCCATCTTGATTCGTATCGGTTTAGAACAATAATACAATGTTACAATTTGTAAATAAGGTGATACGCCTACAGAAATGAAATGAATCGGCATTTAGGCCACTTTTGTGCACATGCAGGCTAAATTGAACCAGGATTAATTGTCCCTTTTAATTATGTATGTCTCATGAGTATATTCATAGTATTTTTGTACAGGCTGCAGTGTTTCAATTATGCCAGTGAGGCCTACTTACTAGCTTTGCCCGTGCTAATAGATGTAGTGTCATTGGCTTTTGTAATTAATGTTATTAAATGACTCCTGTGGACAGTAGAGACTATGTATTAAGCCCTGGTCAGACAGCACTTGACGGCTTAATCAGCACCAAAAAACGTCAAAAAGTAGTCTCACGTGAAACAGCCGATGTTGTTCGCGTTGAGGACAAGCGTTGTAGACGTGGCAGGACGTGGGGAAAGATCGGAACGGCGTCGGACGCGGAATAAAATTTTGAACTGCTCAAAACTTTAGAGCGCGGACAAGCACGGACGGCACACGTGGTAAGGACGTACAACACACGTGAAACACACGTGATAATCCGTGTTCCGGCAGTAATTAAGACGTGGTAAGCAGAGTCGGGGTCAATTACGGAATTGAATGGGAATTTAACTCAATTCCTGACTCAATTCCAGGAATTGGACTAGGAATTGGAATTGAAAAAAAAGGAATTGGAATTGAATTGGAATTGACAAAATATGCCCGGAATTGATAAAGGAATTGACTTTTTTTATCCATGTTTATTTTTTAAGCGCTTTTAAACGCACGAGTGATCATCACTTTTGTCATTGCAGTAGAATTTTACCTGATCTATGTTGATTTATATGTGTAATAATAATAATAATAATAATAATAATAATAATAATAATAATAATAATAATAATAATAATAATAATAATAATAATAATAATAATAATAATAATAATAATAATAATAATAATAATAATAATAATAATAATAATAATAATAATAATAATAATAATAATAATAATAATAATAATAATAATAATAATAATAATAATAATAATAATAATAATAATAATAATAATAATAATAATAATAATAATAATAATAATAATAATAATAATAATAATAATAATAATAATAATAATAATAATAATAATAATAATAATAATAATAATAATAATAATAATAATAAACTTATATTGGCCTAGTGCCTAAATTATGGTAAAAGCTTTTTTTTAAGTTATGTAAAAATCCTCATTTAAATGACTAATGGCCATGAAGATTAAATAAGACTGTAATGTGTTATCCAAATAATATTTGTAACACGATTGCTCCTGCTAAGTTGGAGCAATTCAATCTAACAATCAGAGATTGGTGTGTGCGTATATACTTGTTACTTGTTGTTACTTGTATACACCAAGTTTGATTTACTCCCGCGGACTGGTGTAACCAGCCGGTAACAGTTTTGCCGAAAAGTGCGACTCATGACAACTCAACTAGCGTCAACACCTACTGTGTATATAGTGTTAGAGAATTACCATCAAATGGCTGAATTATCAGCAAATGAGACGCCGAGCCGGCGTTGGTTTAATGTTGGGCCATCATCGCAAACGACGAGCCAACCTTATATCAACATTTGGTCAGTGTTTCGTGTTTGCTGGCTTAAAGTTCTGGAAATAATTGTACTATTATTTTATTAATGTTTCCTTTATATACATGTATTCGCGCAAGCATGATCACACTGTTTAACTACCACTTTTGTGTCACTTAACAGCAGTTTTTAACATTTGTATTTAAAAAGTAATGCTTGTCTCATGGGCATAATTTTAGTTCTCGTATTTGTTATATTTTTGTCATTTGGACGTCTATAGTTTATAAAACAATCACGAGTCATGATTAGACTTAGATGAATGAATGGCTTAGAACATAACTATCGCTTGTCCCTAGAGTTAGTAGAACAAAAGAAATTTCGGGACATTGAGACGAATGCGTTTTCAATAGACGTTGAGCCTTTGATTACTTCGCTAATATGCCTTTTGTGCCCTAGAGGTTATCCTGATATATTTTCTTAGGGTATGTTTAATCGCCACACGCTAGAATTAGATATTATAAAATAGTATAATCGGAAAATAAATAATGTGAATAATTGCATCAATTCAAATACAACAATAGATCATACGTTGCTTTATTTTCAATACGAGTTTATTTGAGTGAGGTGTGGGTCGACACGCCGTAGCCTCCACAGGGTCAGACTTATCAGAGTTTTAAGTAGCACGGCTTGTCGCGAGACATTGTGTTAATTACACTACCGTGTTGATGGCAATTGTGGAGTAACAGCTAGTCTATGGAAATAACGCGCTCACATCCGCGTCCACACGAGTACAACTCCTACATCAGGTATTAAAGATGTACTCCACCCTACTAATATTAAAGTCTAGTAAGTGTAACATGTTTAAATATGTTTACAAGATAATAAATAAAATGGATTTCATTTTATATCAGGTGTTATTTTTTTTTTATGTCAAGTTATTATACAGCTGTTTTATTTGTATTATAAGTCTCATTTTTGGGTGGAATTGATAAGGAATTGACTTTTTAGGAATTGGAATTGAATTAGAATTGACTTTTCCTAACACCAAAGGAATTGGAATTGATTCAGGAATTGATAAAAAGGAATTGGAATGGAATTTGGAATTTATAAAAAGGAATTGACCCCAACTCTGGTGGTAAGACGTGGTAAGACGCCAAAGTTTAGCGTTCACTCACGGTCAAAGCACGGTTATCGGACGTGTATTACGCGTTGGTATCACGGGAAATAGCTTGTGTTTAGCTGCTTATCACTGACAAATGCATTTTTTCGCGTACATAGCACTACCTAAGCACATTTCAAACAAGTTCAAAATACGATTTTTCACTGCCGAATCACTTCTGTATCACTTCTGATTTGCGGCATAGACCGTAATTTTCTGAAGACCTCGGCACTTGCAGTCTAGATGTCAAGGGGTGTACATGAATCCTGAACGCCGTGATGTACTCTTTCTCATGCTCCAGCACCAACAAAACCAACTGATACAGGCACAATATATCCTTGAGAGAAGAAGAAAAAGAAGAAGAAAAAGAAGAAGAAGAAGAAGAAGAAGAAGAAGAAGAAGAAGAAGAAGAAGAAGAAGAAGAAGAAGAAGAAGAAGAAGACACCAGCCCATATCAAACATACCACCAACTGGAGAGCACCACTGAATGTGGACTGTCGAAGCTCTGGATAGGCAAATGGGAAGACCAGCCGTGTGCGGCCGCTTTATGCCGCGCTTCAGGCGTTTACCCGTGATAAGGCAGTGCTATGACAGTGGAACGACCGTTTTACGTCAATGATCGGCAGTGCTACAGACGCGATGCGGCCGCAGTTAGCCGTGGTAACTTGCCGGTTTTTTTCCCGCGTTCGAACACGTGCAAACTTATATTTAGCCTTACACGTAGCTGGACGTGGTTACCCGTGCCTAGACAGTGCTTCAGCAGTGGAGCAGCCGCCGACGACCATACCACGTACAACTACGTACAAAGCACGGTCAAGCACAAAATTGACCAATAATTACCACGTACGACCACGTCCAACAGATTTTATAACTTTTTGGTCGTGATTAAGCCAGGGCTTTAAGCGGAATTTATCATTCCGTTTTGGTACGAAACACTTGTCAACACATCTCAGCAAACACGACGTTGACCCAATGCTGGTCCAATGCTGACCCACCGTCCGTGACGCTGGCCAAGCATTCAACCAGCACTGATTCAATGCCTCGTGTTTGCTGGGCTGCGTTCAAACCAGTAAACACAAAACATTTCTATAACATTTGTACAATGCTGGACCAACGTCGAAGACGTTGGGCCGACGTTATACAAATGTTATACAAATGTTTTGTATTTGCTGGGTACAGCAGCTGGTCTGGAATACTGCTGGCGGCGATTACAAGCCGGAACTGACCCAATGTCTGTTAAATGTTGCGCCAGCGTCGCCTGTGCTGGGCAGTATTCATTCAGCCCTAGTCAGTACTTCATGACGGCAGTACGATCACAATGCTTTGAACCAAAGCTGGGTTAATGTTGGCCCGCCGTGTGTGACGCAGGCCCATATTAGACAGACGGAGCGGACAATGGTAAACCAGCATGTGCCCATCTCTCTGTGAGGGGAGAGACATAATAAGGGTTTCAGGCTTCGTCAGTCGTTGAATGAACTCTCTGAGCATATCGCTATTTCCCGCCACCCACTATATACCTCACACAAAACTTTGACATTAAGGGATGGTTGTAATGCATATTAAAATTAATGTCTCTCCTCTACAGAGGGGGAGACATATTGGTATACCTGTGACCGCTCAGCCTGTCTGTGTGTCTGTGAGTGTCCCATTCATTCGGTCATGCGATTTCTATAGTGCAGGCGGTCAAACACGGAACGTTGACACAATGCTGGTCTAATGCTGGTCCACCGCCTACGACGCTAACCCAACAATAACCCAGTATCGAGTTAACGGGGGTCGTGTATGGTGTCACACTGAATGTGGGCCACCATCACAGATGGCGGGCCAACATTAACTCAGCTTTGGTTAAAGGCATCGTGCTGGTATAGTCTATGCTACACAAGCCCACCATTGAGTTTGCAATATGTCCAGCCCCGGTGACACTGGCCCAACATTTATCAGCCATCGGATAAGGTGTCAGCTTGCACTCTGTGGACTCACCGCGGCCAACAGAAAGCACTGTCCAGTGTTGAATGGTTGATGGCCAGAGTCTGTGATGGTAAACCAGTGTTAAAGAGACATTGGGTTGACGTGTCGTGTTTGCTGGGCATTGTGTTGTACACCAGTTGGCCGCTTATACCGGACCACTTAGCTATCCAGCAAACACCGGGTATTCACACAATGCTGTTTGATTGTTGGCCCACCGTCTTCGACGCTGGCCCAACCTTGAAACAGCATTGAGTGAATGACCTGTGTTTGCTGGGAATTTGCTTAGAGCTGGTTAGCAACGTTTTCGTTGCCTTTGTTATCAGATGAGGTGGGGCCTTATGGAGAATTTCAGAGTTGCCAAGTCAACTGATTTTCTCCATGAGTTCGGGAATGTTTTTCTTCGATTGTAGCTTCGAGTATGTGGTACTAACTAGGTCGTGATTGAAACAGTATGGATTAAACAATAATAGTGAATTAAAATAAGCTGTAATGTTTTTGTGCGAGGACCATGCCCTGTGTGAATTGCACAAATAATTATTATCCGCCTTTACTACTGTTATTACGTTGTTAAAGATTCATACAGCTATGAAATGCGCATGTGTGGGACGGTCAAGTGTAGGCCTACATTAGCCTATAGAGTACACTTTGACAGCATTGATATCAGCGACTGAACTGATTACAAGATAATACTCCAACGAGAAATTGGCCCAATACTGTTTTAATGTTAGACCAACGTCTGTGACGTTGGCTGACATTAAACCAACATTTAGTGGATGTGCCGTGTTGGCTGGGAAAGCTCTTACTGTCAATATGCTGGATGTCAACTGTTTCCAGATCCCCACGGTAACACAACTTTTTGTGTCACAACACAAAGCCCACATAAGAGAAATGGTGAATTATTTCCTCATAGATGTCGCTCAAGTATATAGAGTTTATATGACTTGGGAACTTGGAAACGCATATAGTATTATTATCTTGTCTGATAACTGTGGGTGTGGGGTGATATATCATTGTGGAATGTCCAGGGGCCACTGCTGCATTCTGGATACCACATTATCCCGTGTATTTTGACAGTTGACTACGCCTTTAAGTTTGCACCACTATTCAATCTCCGAGCTCATAGCGACTGTGCTTGCATGGTCACATGGCTCGGAGCTACCTGTTTCACGGATTGCCACATTTATTTTACTTGCATGATATTATATTTAATTTAAAAAAATACCGTATATTTTTCACAATTGTCTTATTGCATACTCCAGTTACTGTAGCATAATTATGCACTTGTATATATTTTAGGTTTCTACGCTTTCCGGAGTGTCTTTTTTGCTACTATATATAATTATGTCATACATAGTGGCTATTTTATCTCTGGTTTTGGTGCGGGGAGCAAAATGATAGACCTCTATGTTATCTTGGCAATGCCTTTTAATTTTAGTCATTTATATTATCGAAATACCCAGTTTTTATTTTGGCAATGCCACTTAACATGATATTAGTTGTGTATGTCATACCATGTATATTATTGTCATACGACTTCAACAAATTAACGATCTTGTATATACATCTACATATATCTCTTTCATTTCTATGACAAATAAGTCTGTGATGATTTTTTTCTGTCAATAAAATATCTGTCTGTCTGTCTGGTATCTATTTTCTACCACATGGCCACATTACCAGCTCCATAATCAGACACGCTATCTTGATACACACCACACCTGTGTCAATCTCACCATCAATATTAACCCCTACGCCACTAGGCCTAAGCGCGACTATTAGTTTAATGCAATTTATTGGCAGATCAAATCACTGGTAATATTGGCAATGAAATGAGCGCTTAACCCTTTAACCGCCAGTGCCGCATATATTCGGTTTTTCATTTTTTATTAGCACATTGAGTACCACATATTCAATATGGTAAAGATAAAATGTGACATCAACCAGCAAGATTTAAAAAGAGTTGTCCTCTATTTTGTCAAATCTGAAGTTGTGGATCGCGTCAGCGAGACACAACTCCAAGTGGGTGAAAATTCAAATTGAATAATTTGGCGGGCAAAGGGTTAAGCATCAAGATTTACAAATGTTTGATCTGAAATTCAACATACATGCGTAATTTACACCCAGTTGAAGTTGTGGTTCGCGAATCACAAAAACTTAAAGTGTGTGAAAATGTAAATGATTTTAGCGCTTTAAGGGTTAATACTACCATTTACCATTTCAGTGTAGAGGACGTTATAAGCGCAATCTATCCGCTTCCCCAGAAAACACACGGTCAACCGATTCTGGTTTGATGTTGAGCCAGCGGCGCAGACGCTATTTAATATCAAAGGTTGTTGAAAATTAATGTTAATACAATTGCAGTCGACGACTGCGTCAGTAAAGGTCAGCTGGAAAAATAGGTGAGAAAATATAAAACCTACACGGGTAATTGAATTTATATTGTCACTTCTTAGTGGTGAAAATATTCAAAGTGGAGCACTCTTCCACTAGTCACTGTGATTTTCTATGGCACAGTATCGTATGAGGTGCTATATCGTGTATTTAGTACGGGAAAATCTCAATTTGACGCCTAATCCTCTTAAAACACTATTTTTGTTATGGCGATGTTTTAAATAATAATGTTTGAAGTTTCCTTGTTGATGTGTAATTAATATGTGTTCACGGTAATCTAAGAGAGGGGTGTTGGTGGTAACCTGGCCACATGGCATATATTGGCCCATAATACACGCTTACAGATATAAGTTCATATCATTACTTAATTTCTGCTGACAGAACTGTATTTGTCGAATAGTTTTGTTTTGCAATTTTTTAAGAATGCATGCCCTTGTTGGATTATTATGTGTTTTGCTGCCATTCCAGGCATGTGAGTATAAATCATTATTTTTATTAAAAATTATAATAGATCAATGTAGATCAATCCGAAATCCAGAAATTGCTATGAATTCGTCAATCCATGTATCTATCCACCAACGCTTATCAGTGTGTCATTCACGAGCCTATCAATCATAATCTTACAAAATTAACCGTCCAAATTAATAATCATAAATCCAGTGATGAAACGGGAGGTGTAGCTTACATTATCAATATTCTTTAACGCGTTATTTCTCACTCATACACATGCCATTAAGAAAGTCTACATATAGCTTGGACAATTTTGTTGCATGATGTAGCTACATACATATTGACGCTTCACAAACGCTAATATGAAGCACAAGTGATCAGCAGCAGGGCGTAAGAAGAACAATAACGTCACTTGAGTCCAATCAATCTACCGTGAACCACAATTTGAAAGTGGTGAAAATCCCTCACATTTCTCTAATATGGGAGCAAATATTTATAATTCCTTCTGATTGAAGATCAATTTATATCACAAAAACTGGCTTTTAATATGATAAAAAAATATAGAAAACGATCATGCTGCTTAAATCGTGTTTTAGTTTAAGACCTTTTCGTGAAGTTTCAGCCCTGCCAGGTCCATTTCAGCCCATGACTCAAATTAACACAATGCCCTACAAACGCACGCTATTACTAAATCAACCACTAAAGCATTTAAATATTTTTGTATAAACCATGGATACCAAAGGTTTTCTTTTAATTTGAAATCATTATAAATTTATGATTCATTTCAATACCTGTGTTAAGTGTTTACGGCTATTATAAATATTTTTTCTTTCATTGCGGGGATCCACTTGAGACGTCAGAATCTGACGTCTACAGACGTCAGATTTTGACGTCTAAAGTCGATCCCTGTGCTGTAAGGGTTAAGATATTTGGTATTATTATTATTATTATATAGGCCTACTTTTTTTACAGATGGCGATATTTACAAGGACACAACGTATCCGTACAAACCCGGCGTCCTAGAGATAGATGAAATGGTGTTCAACCCCACATTCATGCCTGTTGACACCATTCCTATGCACACAACAGGTAATTCAAAAAGAAAAGAAAAATTATTAACACATCAGTGTTCAATGCCTTTTTTGCATTCGAGCCTTCAATTTCAGTGCCAAATTCCCGCTTAAAATAAAAATAAAAATGTACAAATGCAGGCATATATTAGTTTATTGTACTTAATATTTTAATTAACGCGCGGGTTTGTTTTGCTATCATATTCTGATAATGAGGATGCGTTTCTCAGACAATATAGAACTATGGTTCACGTCTGCTCGCCATCAAGTATGCAACAAAGGCCTAACTTTAATCTTGTTTGGACTGAATCTCAAACGGTTTGACATATTCCGATTACTCAAACATGTTTAGTGCAGGACAAAACATTTTACAAAGGATCTCTAAATTATAGTGCTGTAACATCAAAGTGAATATATTATAAGTAAATAAATTGATTAATCACGTAAACAGATTTGTATATTTCTTAATTATTTCACAGTACATTATTTTGTTTTTTTTAGTGTATTACCCTGTAAGCAGAACAGAACAGTTTCCCGTACATTACTTCGTTGGGGGATTTGATGGTATTGTTCCGGCCTCTGGTTACAGCACAGTGCTAAAGGCTGTGGCCAGTCATGGTTATATTGTGGCTGGTTCCTGGGCCCTTAGAGGAGCAGAGGGGGCAAACTTCACTCACCAAGCTCATATGGAGAATGTGAAATGGGTAAGAACTCAACATTCACTGGTGGTAGAGATAGACATAGTGGTGAAATGTGTTACTGCATCATACCTACCTCAATAAGTGTTTTTCACCAAGAACCCAGCAAACAAACTTCGACGTTGGCCCAGCATTGTATAAATGTTACACAAATGTTTTGTTTTTCCTGGGTCAGTCTATCCGGCAAGCACGAGACGTAACCCCTTGCTCACCTATATTGATGTTGGGTCAGAGTCGCAGATGGTGGGCTATCATTAATCATACAATTGATCAACGTTTACTGGCTACTACACATAAGCATACATGTACTGATATTGTGAATATAAGTGGTGGTTTTTTTTATTAAATAATTGCTCCGTAGGTATAACACCGTGGTCCGCACCATTTTTTAAAAATTGCTGCTATTTAAACCCTAGGGCACCACTGATGTCGACTATAGTAACCAGTCTGTGTTTTTTTTATTGGCACCTGTATAACCAGATGTTAATGATAAAATATTCTTGAATCTTGAAGCATTAATAAAATGATATTGGCACCTACATTTCACTTGAGGTTGTGATCGCGGTGGCGAGACACAACTTCAAATGACAAAACATGTGAATAACTCGGAGCTCTGGGGTTAAGTGTGCACTATGTTCACGTATAGGATAAAGCCTATTTCACAGCTAAGAATGTAGAGCTCCGAGGGCTTTAACTCACTTAAAACACATCCGACCATAATGAAGATCCCTCATAATTAACAGCTCGGTCACGTGATTGATTATGGTACCATAGGACTACCATTATAATTGGTCTGTACTTGTTCAACAATAACTCTCCATTCCCGGCTTATAATATAGTGGTCGGACAAAGAAAATAATGTAGTGGTGTGTTTTAATTGTGTGCAAGGCTAGTGATAACCCATAAGATTAATGATCGTCTTATTGTTGTATAATTTAGATATATGATGAATCAGAATAACAATAGTTTATTTTTCCTATCTAACAGCTGCAGAGACATCTTCACGACGAGATCCCAGCCAAGCCTAACTGGCCCCTTCTCACATACAACTGTCACTCCGCGGGGTGTGATACTACCTACAGAATGACAAAGGACTCGACTGTCGTGGTAAGTACCTCAGTACTGTCTCATAAAGTCAAAAGGCACTTTTCAAGTAAGCTGCGTGACAAAGTATATACCGTAAAAAACACGAGAAATGTCACCGACCCGTTGTTACTCGTGTTAACCCTTGTCCTGCTAATTGAATTTATTAAATTTTTCAGCCACTTGAAGTTGTGTCTCGCTACCGCGACCCACAACTTCAAGTGGCTGAAAATAACCCACATTTGTGTAATTTGATTTGTAATATCTGCAAATCATAATGTTCAGACACACATTTCATTCCCAATAACAGTAATTTGGTCGACTAATAAAACATATTAAAAACGACAATAGTCGTGATAAGGAGGATTAGGGATAATCGACGTAAAAAACACGAGACTTGAAGCCAGTGTAGTTTGTGTTGACGCCGCACACGGTCGGCAACATACTGTAGATCTGGTAATATTCGCGAGGTTTTATTTTTTGCGAGAAGGACAAATTCGCGAATTCAAGCATCTCGTGCAAATTATTATTATAATAGCGCTACTAAAGAAAAATGTAAATTCGCGAACTCTAAACTTCGTGAAAAGTCCCAAAATCAGAAATGCGCAAAAAATTAAACACGCGAAAATTACCAGATCTACAGTATTACTTTTGTTGTGATAGTGATATTTAACGCAATTTATTTTCAAGACTTGGGTACTGAAGTAAAGAAGGTTGATGATGTATTTTTGTCCATTAAACAACATTTTAAAGAATGTACTTTTATTTGGATATCAACGCATTATTTTTCAAGTATTTTTAATGTGTTCATTACTTGAGCCTAGGCAATAAGTTGTCCTAATTATACCATATTAAATCAGACAATATAGTATTATACAACACAAATCCAGTACTCTTGTCGTAACTAAGAAATCATTATGAAATATGCAATGTTTATTTAATACTGTTCAACGACCTAAACCAGTATACAACGCTCATTTAAATAATTGTGTATATTCTCTAATGGAGGGCGGGGGCCTGGGGTAGTGGTTAGCACCGCTGCCTTTCACCCCAGAGTTCGGGGTTCGTTTCCCGGTCTCGGCGGTTTGAAAGAAACCAAAATGTTTCTTCCCCATCCACTCGTAAAACTCAGTATTGTGGGGAGCCTCCGGGACCGAGAGGTAGCGTGCTCGGCCTCAGACCGCCAGGGCTCCAATTTCGAATCCTGTGTCTGGAGGGCAGTGTCATCTCACTCATTACACCATCCTCAGGAGGTTCTCCGGGCCCAATTTAGCCTATATGTGCACAAAAGTGGCCTAAAGCCCGATTCATTTCATTTCTCTAATGGACATTTACCCTTTAACCGCCAATTTATTCAATCTAAATTCTCACCCACTTGAGTGAAAATTATTCAAATTTGACAAAATGGAAGTCAACTTTTTTCAAATATTGCTGATTGATGTGACATTTCATCCTTAGCAAGTTTAAATGGTGGTACTCAATGTGCTAATAAAAATGAGAACCCGATTATATTAGGCACCGACGGTTTAAGGGTTAATATGACATCAAATGAGCTGATGTAAGCCAAACGAGCACATGCAAGTGTTTTTTAATTGGGCAGATGATTCGTGATATCTTGCTTATTTACTTTCCAGGCTAACGTGATGTGGGAACCGGTGTCTACTGCTGTGTATGAAGGAGTGGACTTTATCAGCCCCAACATGATCCTGGGTGCGAAGCTGGCCACTGGTCGCTGCTCCATCGCCGGAATGGACCATCTAACACATTACGACCACTGGACATGTCCAAGAGTACTGATGGAAGCAGAGGTTGGAGTATATGTACATTCAAAGATGATGACCCAATGATGGCTTAATGCTGATACACCGTCTGTGACAGTAGTGTACCATCATCAACCCTTATTACAGCGCGACGATCGATTTAACCCTTTAATCGCCAAATTATTCAATCTGAATTTTCACCCACTTGAAGTTGTGTCTCGCTGACGCGATCCACAACTTCAAGCGAGTGAAAATTATTCAAATTTGACAAAATGGTAGTCAACTGTTTTCAAATATTACTGATTGATGTCACATTTTATCTTTAACATGTTTAACAGGTGGTACTTGAAGTGCTAATAAAAAATGAAAACTTGAATATATGCGGCACCGGCGGTTAAAGGGTCAAGAAGTCAGATATTGACGTCTAAAATCGATCCCGGCATTGTAAGAGTAAAACTATTTATAATGTCCGTCGACCCATAACATAGGTATTCAAATGAAGCGGAAAGAGCTAACTAGGACATTTATAATTTCAGATTAAAAAAAGGCTTTGGTCCCCATGGTTTATACAAAAATAATTCAGCGCTTTAAAAGTTAAGCCATCATTTGTCAGCATCTCGGGGTTTTTCACCCGGATACAGTTGCATTAACATAACATGGATCGTATTGACTTGTATACGTACGCAGGAATAAATATGATATATAAGTAGTGTAATACGAAGTGATATGTGTTAACTGGTTACTTTTATTTTTATTGTTTTGCTCATTTAATAGTTTATATCATTTGACGTGTTTTTACAGGAATTTGGACATTGTGACTTACTGGATGATGCAATGCTACAAGGTAGGTACATTTTACGAGTAGCTGTCCATTAAAGATAATACGCAAATGCATGTATTTCATCAACGTGTATGCCTCTCATAAAATGATACCAACGCACGTAGACGGCCACACTAATTTCCATGATATATCCATAAACCCTTAAAGGACCAAATTAAATAATAAAAAAATTACCCACTTGAAGCTGTGTCTCTCTAACGCGACAGCGTTTGAGTGTTTCCCATGGTGAGCTGGAAGGCTTCACGGCGTTTGAGGTTGTTCCATGTCGAGCTGGAAGGCTTCACAGCGTTTCAGGGTTTTCCATGGTCTGTTGGAAGGATTTTCACCGTTTGAGTGTTTTCCGTGATGTGTTGGAAGGCTTACCAGCGTCTGAGGTTTTCAAAAGAAATACAATTTCAATCGATAAAACATGAATTCCATGAAAAACGTTACCAAACACATAAAAATGAAATTTCTCATTTCGCCATTGAAAGGCTTTCTCTGCCAAGTAATCATATTGAAGCTTCTGTACCGAGAGATAAATTATCAACCCTCTATTATTTTTACGAAAAAAATCGACCTCATTCAGATCTATGGGATTTTAAAAAGTGCGCCTTTTTGCTTGCAGTCGTATTCTCTGAGGTGTCTTGATTTAATGCAACCTCAATAATTTGATTGATCATTAAACTATGTTACATGTTTTATATCGTAGCCGTGAATGTTTAGATCATCCAGAATCCTACCATATGGATTTCTTAACTTATGTTCTACAAAATATCGCAACAAACAAACTGATGTTTCCTGGAAGAAACACAAATGACCCTGTGTGATTACGTAACGAAAACTTAAACTTTTGAATATAATGTTTTATGTGTTGCTTTTAATTGTGTGAAAGCACTGAAGTGATCTGAAATATGAATGTTGTGGTTATCTTCCAAGACATTTATTTTGTACCAGGTCGCTTGTGAACAGTGTAAATGCCGTTACGTAATCACAAAATTCACCGTTACGTAATAACAAAAATGACAAATATTATGCAATTATAATGTAAGTTTCCATATTATTCGTACTGGGTTGCCATAGTACCCACAGGGAGCTGCATGAGGTGACGTCTGAGTGTTGTGCATATAGTTATATCAATATTACCTTGTGTGAGTTATTTCGAATCCGAGAGAGTAGTGGGCATTACGAAATCACAAAAATCACCGTTATGTAATCACATACATAACAAATAGGTCACAATATGTCAAACAGAGATTGTGTTAATTCTGATCTAAAATGAAATTATTGTGTAATAAAATGAGTTTACATGCAGAGGTCAGATTTTTTTTTTTTTTATCACTTTTGAGACGGGTAAAATCCTTTAATCGATTTCATGATTGAAAATTAGGTCAAAGCGGCCATCTTGAATTTTCGATTTTTTTATTTTTTTGAAATATACTGATTAAGTCCATACTATTGAATTAAATATTATTATTAACGTTTCGGAGCATATGTGAGTCCAGTCAAAATAAAAAAAAATACTTCTACAGTGTAATGGCGGCCAGTTTTTAAATTGTTCAAATTATTCTATTTTGTACAAAATTTTATTTTACTGGGAAATTTGCATTAAAAACACACATTAACCTATGTCATTCAGAATGCATAGGCTTACTGTAAGGTTTTTACATCAGATGGAGAAAACAAAACGAATTGAGCTCAATTAGTTATTAAGTTATTAGCATATCAATATTATATAGTAAGCTACTAAACACCACTAGTGATTACGTAACGCACAGAAATGTGATTACGTAACGATGTTATTTATTCATTGGAAACATCTTATTGAGCAATTTTGTTAAAAATAGTGTTTTTCGTATTCTACAATAGATTAATTACAATATAGGACTGAAAAAGTTATTAATTTCTTTCATTTTACGCTTCCATTTCCATGTGATTACGTAACGGGAATCCCAGAGGTTGTTACTCCTTTATGGGCAATGAAACTGGTTGATGCATGCTGTAGTATTGTTGAGAAATGTCATATCATGTCATACGTGTATATGAACAAAATACATCTAGTAATGTCTTTAAAGACAGTGCGAGTTCAAATCGTAAAAAATGTGTTCAACTCGTGATTACGTAACGCTGGAATTCACGAAAACCGGTTGCAGTTGATGCTCAGTTAAAGTAATGGTCCACTGTGAGCCGTTAACGGGACAGTGGTATTCCTAGAAAGCATTGCTCTTGTTACAGAAATGGGAAGGATATATGCCACCTGGCGAGTATATATAAACTAAACAGGCCTTGGAGTTATAAATGCCTTTAATCAAGTAATTTGTTTTTGAAGACCCTGAATAAAAACATTCATTATGTGGTTAAATATATAATGTGGCTATATCAGCGATTTAACTTTAACGCTTAAAGCATTGAATTATAGTTTTATATAAACCAAAAAACGACGGTTGTTTTCAATTTGAAGTCATCATAAATCTCTCATCAGTTAGCTCTTTCCACTATGAGTCTACGGCCACTATAAATATTTTACTCTCTCAGCGAGGGGATCGTCTTTTGATCACTGCATTGAAAGAGCTGAATGTATATCGAATTCATTTATATACGTTTTCAACTTTAATCATTTTGTTGACACAGTTTGTGGAGTGACTGGCTTTTGTGCAATCGGATTGAAGGACCACATCACTGACTATAAGCTGTTTACCCAGGGGATCACGGTTGCCTGGTTAAACACGTATGTACAGAAACAGCCCCGATACCTGGAGTACGTCCTGGATCGTGAGTTAATCCCTAAGACCATCAAACTCAGTATGTACGAAACAGACGTCCAGTGTACTGCATAATAAATCAAGCTGTGTGGCAAAGTGATAACAGTCTGTGTTCTGTGTTATATTTTATGCATATGGCATCGTTGGGAAGGCGAGATGCCCTCAACTCAGCACTAATCTTGCCGTAGCCAACGATGTAGTATGTATTTTCTGGTACGAAGATCTATTTGAAACGGCAAAATCTAACTGAGCAATGAAGCGTTTTGGAGAGAGAGCGCGATGGGCTGATCTCACCGCACTTCACGTAGTTAAAGCCAACAGCATGAGTGTGAGAACAGTAAATATTCCTCTGCAAAAAAAACAAGATATGGGTAGAGCCGTATTCTGATCAAGGGGTGTGATTGGTGAGATTTTATTGTAGTAATCACAACATACAGTCCCAGTGACACACAGATACTAAGAAAATAATCATGGATTGAAACATGGTGCGTCTATCGGATGGTATCGTTTGATATTAAAATTATTTCTACAAATACAGCATTTATTCCTCGGATATAGGCTGCTGATCATCAAATAATAGATACTTGATTTGTGGATGGTTTTTTTATCTTATCTTGTTGGATTTGAGAAACTTTGAACGTTTGCCAAAGAAACTAATACGCTGTTGTGTTAATATACTGACACATAACAATTAAGAGCGACAGAGAGGTGTTAAAGGGCGACAAGAATGCGTTAAAGGTCGATGGGGAAGCGTTAAAGGTCGCCTTCAAAACGTTAAGTGGCGATGCTGAGGCAATAAATGACGATGGTGACGCGTTAAATGACAATGGGGAGGCGTTTAGAAGCCATGGAGAAGCATTAAAGGGCGACATAAATGCATTAAAGGTCATTGAAGAGGCGTTAAAAAGATGGCGTTAAGGCGTTAAAGAGCAATGGGACATGTACGTACACGAAGAAGTGCTAAAGTAAGATGGTGTGCGCTAAAAGGTGGCATGAAGGCAATCAGGGGGTATGGAGATCGTCATAGAGGAAGTGTTAAGTGGCGAATCAAGAAAGCCTTAAGGGGTGACGGAAAATCTCATAAGGGTGAGGAGAAGCTGCATAAAGGAGTCAAAGAGTCGTTAAAGGGCGACGAAAAGACGTTGCTGGTTGATGGGAAAGTCTTAAAAGGGCGTACAAAGGTGACGAAGAGGCGTCAAAGGATGATGAGGCCTTCAATTGCATCGAAGAGGCAATAAAGGGCGACGCAGATGCATAAAAGACGCCAGAATGTCGCTAAAGTGTGATGGCATGCCTTTAAAGGTGACAAGTAGGCATTGAAGTGCAGAGGCGCTAAAGGGCAACGACGACGCGTCAAGGGACAACACAGACGCGTCAAAGGGCGACCAAGAAGCGTTTAAAGGATGACCAAATTTCATGTTGAACATTGGCGTCAATCTTGGTTTTAACCTCTAAGTGACCTTCAAGCTTATAAATAACCATTACAACGTAATCAATGTACTCAAATTAGGCAAAAAATGTTTATTATATTAGATTCTAGAGCTATTTAATTAGGCTTCGTCAAAAAATCTAGATGGTAATGTAAGCTGTATAGGTCCTCTACTTTAGCAGAAGATTAGATGTGATGTTCATTTTCAATGTGTTTTTTTTTTGATAATTCAACGGTTGTTAACAGACACCATTCAATCCAGTATATGAAAAAAAAGATGTCAAAATTGTCACATTTTAAGTACAAAAACTAAGGTGGGTTGGCTATTTTGCATGATTTTATGGCACAGCATAGAATGTGGCGCTCATATTGGAAGCCGTCTTAGATTTTTTTAAAGTCAAGCCAATGTAACCATTACACCCGACGGATTCTTAATCTGTTTGGTCTTGAGCACCAGAATGCGCTGAATAATGATTTCATTGCCTGTTGGGCCCAAATCATGGCGCCTAGGTATATAGCCTATTGTAGTATTCGACAGTTAATAAAATGACCATCTACCATTAACTAACAGATACATGTTGAGCATAATTATGCTCTCAGGTTGAAGGTGACCTATCATCTGGTATATGGTATGAATAATTTTGTGACAAATAAATCAAAGTTGCCACAAGATGGGGTACAATTGTTTACTTATATGGGGTGTTTGGCTATCATGTGAATCTCCCATGGGTCACAATTCATAGCCCTCACATGGGTCACATGATAGCCAATCACCCCATATATAGAAACAATTGTGCCCCATCTTGTGGCAGCTTTGATTAATTTGTCACAAAATTATTTATACCATATACGGGGTGATTGTTCACCTTTAAAATAAAGAAATATATATATAATTATATTGTAGATGTTCTTTTAGTGTGATTTTGTAAAAAGGCAATTTACCTTGGCGTCATCATTTCTGTACGACTATCACATCAGTGATCAGTGGTTATCACCCTACGATACGAAATTTCCATGGCGATTAATTATCCGTTACCCGAGCTGATAGACGAGATGCATCAGAAACGATGACAAGTATCATGTCCAGTATCACCAAAGTTACCTCCCGATCAAGTGCAGAAATGAAGACGTAAAGCCGAATCAAATCACAAACTCTTAGGAAGAAAATTTTGTTTTAAGACTCTAGTGTGATCTATTCAAAGCATAAACTTTCTTCCATGCCCTTGGCTGACTTTAATGATGAAAGAAACGCATGAAGTCCGTCATAGTTTTTTCAGCGGCTCAACCGTTTTTTTAGACATAAAAGACAACCAGCCGGTGGCGCACCTAGAGGTTGGCTATGCGGCCGTGTCTTTCGCCTATCATGTTTCTATATCTCGCTTTGCCAGTAGACAGCCTTCTGACAGCCGAGTTTGTCTTCAGATCAGCACAATCGTTATAATTATATTCTATCAGAGCCAATCCGATCGTGTCATGTCGTCCTGATAATCAGTATGTCATTATTTCGGCATTGAAAAATACATTGTTTTACAGTCAAATAAATCAACCACAACTTTGTACAGAGATGGTCTAACACAAACGGAATTGTCGTCATAGTGGGGCAGATATGTGAAACAATCTTTCAAATGATTAAACAAGCAACAAACTAGGCATGCACACTCCCCATGGGCCCCTCTTTCGAAAAAAGCCGTTAGTCCCAAAAAAATCAAAATGGCCGCCATTTTTCAAGATGGCCGCCATTTTGGTCTAGAAATACTACATTTCACCATAACATTTGACTCACTGAAACGATTCTAATGATGTTGGGGTCAAAATATATGCTTTCAACCATGCAGAAGACGAATTTGTTACTTTAATATACCAAAGGGTCACCATTTTCCAAGATGGCCGCCATTAGCAATCCAAAAAACTACTTTTTATCATAAAATTTGACTCACTGGACCAATTTTAATGATGTTTGGGTCAAAAAATATGTTTCAACTATGCACTAGCCTACATTACTACTTTAACAGCTCACAGATGTTTATTTCTGACATACCAATGGTACAACATGCTATTTATACATTTTATTTATAAATACACAAATAACGCACAACATCTTCAACAAAAAACAATGTGTCAATTGTATAAAAAAGGTAGAATGAATTGGTCGAGTTTTAGAGATCACATGAAAATGATTACTTATTTCACTTCACATTACACCATACAGGAAATGTTTGTTCACACACAGCAGAGACTAGATGTCGAGACTAAACCTTGCATCTACAGCCAAACATATGAAAAAAATTAACTTGCATACTCTTCAAATGTATTTGACGCTCGTGGGCACAGACTGCTCACCAAAGCTGAGCCATCAATGATGATGGCATCAGCCATTGGTTCTGACTCTGGCAGTGTAAGACAACCTTCGAGGATGGCAACAAGCTGGGATTTCTGGCAGGTGTGGAGCTTTCCGCTGTCACTGCGGCAGGGAATGGCTGATTGTTATGCTGAAAAAACTTCTGTAGGTTGAATACTCTGCTCCGGTCTGATATGAAGAGCCTTGAGAGGAGTCCTTCAAAACCTTTTGTTTTCCATCTACAGGTGCTGGTACTTGTCGAAAGAAGTCAATTTTGCTATTTTTGATTGGCTCGTAGAAGGTAAAGTTCTCTTCACTTCCTAGGCAATGGATAAATTCGTCAAAGCGTATTCTTCCCCTCTCAAAGTGGGTGTGAAACCGTTCAGTTGCATTTGGGAGGGCAATGTCTTTTGTGTCCAGTGTGAGGAGATCCTTGCTTTTTTTCATGGAAAGGGTTGCCCAGGTCTCCAATCACCTTAGTGAGCTTGTTCACTTCGTCCATGAATAGTCTTTGGTTGCGCTCAGTCTGCTCATGGTGCATGGTGTTTTGTGTTGCATCTTTGGATGCGTGGGGACGCAGACTTTCTCAAGCCACTCATATTCCAGTGCCAGCTGTGGCTTCAGCAAATCAATACTAGGCACGATCAGCCTTTCAGCTCTGGGAGGGGAAGGATTCTTCTTTCAGGGTGAATATTGGTATAGGAGTCGGGAAGTTCTAGGACTGTCTTTTGTTTTCTTGTCTCCAAGTTAAAGTGGTTCACGCTTCTCGCCTTTATTATCTGTGGTTGGGTGCTGGAGCATAGAAATGCTGGTTCCATGGATAGAAGAGGTTGATGTTGTAGCAGTTGGATTGTGGTCGATGTTGTGGTAAACAGCCCCCTTCGCAGATCTGGTGGACACACCACCCCATCCTCCACATACTTGGGGAAAGCTGCATCTCCCAACTGCGCTGAGACTTCAAGCACTCTGTCATATGAAATGCTAATGATATGGTCGTGTAACATTTCTACCAGATGTTTCTTTCTGGTTTTGGTAAGGACAGACATGTCCATGTAAAGAGGGAATGGTGTCTCCCGTTCTCTTGAATGTTGGTGGGTAGCTGTTCCTTCTTCGTATCTTGCATAGCAGTTGTACTATAGCAGCTGCGACATTGCCAGGTCTGACTTTGATGCACCCAACCTCAGTTGGTATTTTATGTCGGCCCCATGTTCAATCGTGCCCACAAACTGAAGAAGAGTTGATGGTATGGCATCTTGAATACATCCTTTCTAGAATGTTCCATCAAATGTAGATTTGTGGTCAAGCATATGCTTCCGCAAGACCTTGGGTGATGGCTTCAAAATTCCTGCAGCTTTGTGACAGGGCCGGCCATACATCTTTGCGGAAGGCAATAGTCACATCTCTCCCCTTCTTGAAAGCCTCAATTTCAGGCATTTCTGCCAGGATCTGTTCCTTCAGTCTGGTTGAATTGACGTCAGGTGCACCAAGCCCGTTGGGCCGTCACTTCTTCAGGTCTCTGTTATGTAGGCAATCAGCTCTGAAAATATCAGTGGATAGACTTTTTCTCTCAGTGATTTTCCGAGCTTGTACTCCTCCTCAGTGGATGTCAGGTAGGCCCTCTCTCTGTTGTAGAGGCCAATCAAACATGTGGGGTGATACTTCAGCTCTTGTGCCACAACATCCCGACCACTTAGTTTTTTCTAAAAGCCTTCCGACGTTCAAAAGTCTGGCACAATTTTTCACTCTTTCATTCAGCAGCATTGTCATGGCTTGTCTTATCTCGGTTGCAGGAGATTCCTTCTCGCACAAAAAACACCACGATTCCCTGGTTCTCCGTATCTTGATATGTCCCTGATCTGGTTGGTTATTGGTGCTGGATATTCTTTTTCTTGCGCGTTCTAGCTTGGTGTTGTCGAAAATTAGTTGACAACTCTGGTGATACTTTGCCTTGTTTCTTCTCAGTGTGTCTTCTATTCCATAAACCATCATTTAACCGTGATAGATCAAGCACGATCGGCAGTGCATTGATGGTTTGGAATAGTGGCAGATTTGTTGCAGTCATGGAGTAACCATCACGTTCATTACTACACGAATTGTGTATCGGTGGTGACATGAGCTCTTCATTTTTGTTGTGGGTTTGACAGAGACAACATTTGCTCCAATCAGTTTTCCACCTACTACTATATCCATCTAGCGATCTATCTAAACTGGCCATCCTGTGAGACGATGAATGGTTCAAGACTGAGGGATTATCCTTTTACCGCCTTTAATGTCGCTATGTGGTGATGCACATTCAGGTATGGGATACAACTAGGTTCTGACAAAATTAAGGATGAGGAGAATTGGCTTACACCTAGCCCGATCGTTCATCCAGTGCCATTTAAGTACCGTGCGATCTGTACACCTTCCAAGTAGCCAAAACTCCATTACCCTTGGCTCGACTCTCCCGCGCTGGCACATCCTGTCAATTCAGGTGCGGCTGTCTAACTACATCTAAAACTACTGGTACTACTACTAGCTATTAAATAGATATGGGGTTTGCTAGACAGTATTTGGGACACTATAATTCAAACCACGGCTACATACATCACTAATGTATAGATGCTAGTTGTGTACTTGTGATATTAACTAGCCTGCACTGAACCCCATGTCGAGTTTCACGGCAGTAATTTCACCAGTGTGCCCTGGTTGTGCCTTGACATTCAATCTCTTCTGCATTCTTGTGGGGTTTTTCACACTGGGTCTGTTCGTCACTGAGGTTAGTCGAGGGGTTCCTCCCCTTTCTGTAGTAGGCATCCTATCTCTAATGACACCTGGTTGACTTCGTGCACATGATAGTTTAGCCTGCGAGCCAATGCAGTGTACCGGGGTGTGGCCGTTGCTGTGCACAAGCAACTTCTAGGAGCCATAAATGAGGGTTAGGGTGAGCAGTGAGGACTAGTGCCAGGAGTCAATCCAGAGGATGTGGCTGACCTTTGAAACAAAAGTACTACCTCTACTTCTACACCCCAAGCTAACCCACCATAATTATGCATGTTACCTCGTATGTTAGCTAAATATTTTACTCTTTCGGCGAGGGGATCGTCTTTAGATCACTGCATTGAAAGGGCTGAATGTATATCGAATTCATTTATATGCGTTTTCAACTTTAATCATTTTGTTGACACAGTTTGTGGAGTGTCTGGCTTTTGTGCAATCGGATTGAAGAACCACATCACTGACTATAAGCTGTTTACCCAGGGGATCACGGTTGCCTGGGTAAACACGTATGTACAGAAACAGCCCCGATACCTGGAGTACGTCCTGGATCGTGAGTTAATCCCTAAGACCACCAAACTCAGTATGTACGAAACAGACGTCCAGTGTAATGCATAATAAACCAAGCTGTGTGGCAAAGTGATAGCAGACTGTGTTCTGTGTTATATTTTATGCATACGGCATCGTTGGGAAGGCGAGATACCCTCAACTCAGCACAAATCTTGCCGTAGCCAACGATCCAGTATGTATTTTCTGGTACGAAGATCTATTTGAAACGGCAAAATCTAACTGAGCAATGAAGCGTTTTGAAGAGAGAGCGCGATGGGCTGATCTCACCGCACTTCACGTAGTTAAAGCCAACAGCATGAGTGTGAGAACAGTAAATATTCCTCTGCAAAAAAACAAGATATTTCGAATTGAGACAATGTTTACAATTCACGTGGGTAGAGCCGTATTCTGATCAAGGGGTGTGATTGGTGTGATTTTATTGTAGTAACCACTCACCCACCCCCCCCCCCCCCCGCCTCACACACATACAGTCCATGTGACATACAGATACTAAGAAAATAATCATGGATTGAAACATGGTGCGTCTCTCTGATGGTATTGTTTGATATTAAAATTACTTGTGGATGTTTTCCTTATCTTATCTTGTCTGATTTGAAAAACTTTGAACGTTCGCCAAAGAAACTAATAAGCTGTTGTGTCAATATACTGACACATAACAATTAGGAGCGACAGAGAGGTGGTGAAGGGCGACAAAAATGCGTTAAAGGTCGATGGGGAAGCGTTACAGGGCGCCGTGAAAACGTTAAGTGGTGATGCCGAGGCAATATATGACGATGGTGACGCGTTAAATGAAAATGGGGAGGCGTTTAGAAGCCAAGGAGAAGCATTAAAGGGCGACATAAATGCGTTAAAGGTCAATGAAGAGGTGTTAAAAAGATGGCGTTAAGGCGTTAAAGGGCGATGGGACGTGTATGTACACAAAGAAGTGCTAAAGTAAGATGGTGTGCGCTAAAAGGTGGTATGAAGGCAATCAAGGGGTATGGAGATCGGCATAGAGGAAGTGTTAAGTGGCGAATCAAGAAAACCTTAAGGGGTGACGGAAAATCTCATAAGGGTGAGGAGAAGCTGCATAAAGGAGTCAAAGAGGCGTTAAAGGGGGACGAAAAGACGTTGCTGGTTGATGGAAAAGTCTTAAAAGGGCGTGCAAAGGTGACGAAGAGGCGTCAAAGGATGATGAGGCCTTCGATTGCATCGAAGATGCAATAAAGGGCGACGCAGATGCATAAAAGACGCCAGAATGTGTGATGGCATGCCTTTAAAGGTGACAAGTAGGCATTAAAGGGCAGAGGCGCTAAAGGGCAACGACGACGCGTCAAGGGACAACACAGATGCGTCAAAGGGCGACCAAGAAGCGTTTAAAGGATGACCGAATTTCATGGTGAACATTGGCGTCAATCTTGGTTTTAACCCCTAAGTGACCTTCAAGCTTATAAATAACCATTACAACGTAATCAATGTACTCAAATTAGGTAAAAATTGTTTATTATAATAGATTCTAGAGCTATTTAATTAGGCTTCGTCAAAAAATCTAGATGGTAATTTAAGCTGTATAGGTCCTCTACTTTAGCAGAAGATATGATGTGATGTTCATTTTCAATGTTTTTTTTGATAATTCACCGGTTGGTAACAGACACCATTCAAACCAGTATATGGAAAAAAAACATGTCAAAATTGTCACATTTTAAATACAAAAACTAAGGTGGGTTGGCTATTTTGCATGATTTTATGGCACAGCATAGAACGTGGCGCTCATATTGGAAGCCGTCTTAGAATTTTTTAAAGTCAAGCCAATGTAACCATTACACCCGACGGATTCTTAATCTGTTTGGTCTTGAGCACCAGAATGCGCTGAATAATGATTTCATTGCCTGTTGGGCCCAAATCATGGCGCCTAGGTATATAGCCTATTGTAATATTCGACAGCTAATAACATGACCATCTACCATTAACTAACAGATACATGTTTAGTATAATTATGCTCTCAGGTTGAAGGTGACCTATCATCCGGTATATGGTATGAATAATTTTGTGACAAATAAATCAAAGTTGCCACAAGATGGGGTACAATTGTTTCCATATATGGGGTGTTTTGCTATCATGTGAATCTCCCATGGGTCACAATTGATAGCCCTCACATGGGTCACATGATAGCCAATCACCCCATATAAGGAAACAATTAAGCCCCATCTTGGGGCAGCTTTGATTAATTTGTCACAAAATTATTTATACCATATACTGATATACGGGGTGATAGTTCACCTTTGAAATAAAGAAATATATATATAATTATATTGTAGATGTTTTTTTAGTGTGATTTTGTAAAAAGGAAATTTACCACACGATACGAAATTTAAATGGCGATTAATTATCCGTTACCCGAGCTAATAGACGAGATGCATCAGAAACGATGACAAGTATCATGTCCAGTATCACCAAAGTTACCTTCCGATCAAGTGCAGAAATGAAGACGTAAAGCCAAATCAAATCACAAACTCTTAAGAAGAAAATTTTGTTTCAAGACTCTAGTGTGATCTATTCAAAGCATAAACTTCCTTCATGCCCCTGGCTGACTTTAATACTGAAAGAAACGCATAAAGTCCGTGATAGTTTTTTCAGCGGCTCAACCGTTTTTTTAGACATGAAAGACAACCAGCCGGTGGCGCACCTAGAGGTTGGCTATGCGGCCGTGTTTTTCACCTATCATGTTTCTTTATCTCGCTTTGCCAGCAGACAGCCTTCTGACAGGCGAGTTTGTCTTCAGATCAGCACAATCGCTATAATTATATTCTCTCAGAACTAATCCGATTGTGTCATGTCGTCCTGATAATCAGTATATCAGCATTTCGGCATTGAAAAATACATTGTTTTACAGTCAAATAAATTACCCACAACTTTGCACAGAGATGGTCTAACACAAACGGAATTGTCGTCATAGTGGGGCAGATAGGTGAAACAATCTTTCAAATGATGATACAAGCAACAAACTAGGCATGCACACTCCCCATGGGCCCGTCTTTCGAAAAAAAACGTTAGCCTAAACTAAAAAAAATCAAAAATGGCCGCCATTTTTCAAAATGGCCGCCATTTTGGTCTAGAAATACTACTTTTCACCATAACATTTAACTCACTGAAACGATTCGAATGATGTTGGGGCCAAAATATATGCTTTCAACCATGCAGAAGACGAATTTGTTACTTTAATATACCAAAGGGTCACCATTTTCCAAGATGGCCGCCATTAGCAATCCAAAAAAACTACTTTTTATCATAAAATTTGACTTACTAGACCAATTTTAATGATGTTTGGGTCAAAAAATATGTTTCAACTATGCACTAGCCTACATTACTACTTTAACACACAGAAGTTTATTCCTGACATACCAATGGTACAACATGCTATTTATACATTTTATTTAAAAATACACAAATAACGCACAACATCCTCAACAAAAAACAATGTGTCAATTGTATAAAAAAGGTAGAGTGAATTGGTCCTGTTTTAAAGATCACATTAAAATGATTACTTATTTAACTTCACATTACATCATACAGGAAATGTTTGTTCACACACAGCAGAGACTACATGTCGAGACTAAACCTTGCAACTACAGCCAAACATATGAAAATAATTACCTTGAATACTCTTCAAATGTATTTGACGTTCGTGGGCACAGACTGCTCACCAAAGCTGAGCCATCAATGATGATGGCATCAGCCATTGGTTCTGACTCTGGCAGTATAAGACAACCTTCGAAGATGGCAACAAGCTGGGATTTCTGGCAGGTGTGCAGCGTCCCGCTGTCACTGCGGCAGGGAATGGCTGATTGTTATGCTGAAAAAACTTCTGTAGGTTGGATTCTCTGCTCCAGCCTGATATGAAGAGCCTTGAGGGGAGTCCTTCAAAACCTTTTGTTTTCCATCTACAGAAGCTGGTACTTGTCGAAAGAAGTCAATTTTGTTCTTTTTGATTGGCTCGTAGAAGGTCAAGTTCTCTTCACTTCCTGGACAATGGATAAATTCGTCAAAGCGTATTCTTTCCCTCTCAAAGTGGGTGTGAATCCGTTCAGTTGCATTTGGGTAGGCAATGTCCTTTGTGTCCAGTGTGAGGAGATCCTTGCGTTTTTTCTGGAAAGGGTTGCCCAGGTCTCCAATCACCTTAGTGAGCTTGTTCACTTTGTCCATGAATAGTCTTTGGTTGCGCTCAGTCTGATCATGGTGCATGGTGTTTTGTGTTGCATCTTTGGATGCGTGGGGACGCAGACTTTCCCCAGCCACTCATATTCCACTGCCAGCTGTGGCTTCAGCGAATCAATACTAGGCACGATCAGCCTTTCAGCTCTGGGAGGGGAAGGATTCTTCTTTCTGAAGAGTTCAGGGTGGATATTGGTATAGGAGTCGGGAAGTTCTAGGACTGTCTTTTGTTTTCTTGTTACCAAGTTGAAGCGGTTCACGCTTCTCACCTTTATTATCTGTGGTTGGGTGCTGGAACATAGAAATGCTGGTTCCATGGATAGAAGAGGTTGATGTTGTAGCAGTTGTATTGTGGTCGATGTTGTGGTAAACAGCCCCCTTCGCAGATCTGGTGGACACACCACCCCATCCTCCACATACTTGGGGACAGCTGCATCTCCCAACTGCGCTGAGACTTCAAGCACTCTGTTATATGAAATGCTAATGCCATGGTCGTGTAACATTTCTACCAGCTGTCTCTTTCTGGTTTTGGTAAAGACAGACATGTCCATGTAAAGAGGGAATGGTGTCTCCCGTTCTCTTGAATGTTGGTGGGTAGCTGCTCCTTCTTTGTATCTTGCATAGCAGTTGTACTATAGCAGCTGCGCCATTGCCAGGTCTGACTTTGATGCACCCAACCTCAGTTGGTATTTTATGTCGGCCCCATGTTCAATCGTGCCCACAAACTGAAGACGAGTTGGTGGTATGCCATCTTGAATACATCCTTCTTGGAATGTTCCATCAAATGTAGATTTGTGGTCAAGCATGTGCCTTTGCAAGACCTTGGGTGCTCTGGTCAGCATGATGGCTTGTGACAGGCTTGTGACAGGGCCGGCCATACATCTTTGCGGAAGGCAATAGTCACATCTCTCCCCTTCTTGAAAGCCTCAATTTCAGGCATTTCTGCCAGGATCTGTTCTTTCAGTCTGGTTGAATTGACGTCAGGTGCACCAAGCCCGTTGGGCCGTCACTTCTTCAGGTCTCCGTTATGTAGGCAAGCAGCTCTGAAAATATCAGTGGATAGACTTCTTCTCTCAGTGATTTTCCGGGCTTGTACTCATCCTCAGTGGATGTCAGGTAGGCCCTCTCTGCGTTGTAGAGGCCAATCAAACATGTGGGGTGATACTTCAGCTCTTGTGGCACAAATGTTCACTCTTTCATTCAGCAGCATTGTCATGGCTTGTCTTATCTCGGTTGCTAGAAATTCCTTCTCGCACAAAAAACACCACGATTCCCGACCTTCAAGACCAACCGGTTCTCCGTATCTTGATATGTCCCTGATCTGGTTGGTTATTGGTGCTGGATATTATCTTTCTTGCGCGTTCTAGCTTGGTGTTGTCGAACATTAGTTGACAACTCTGGTGATACTTTGCCTTGTTTCTTCTCAGTGTGTCTTCTATTCCATAAACCATCATTTAACCGTGATAGATCAAGCACGATCGGCAGTGCATTGATGGTTTTTTGGAGTAGTGGCAGATTTGTTGCAGTCATAGAGTAACCATCACGCTCATTACTACACGAATAGTGTATCGGTGGTGACTTGAGCTCTTCATTTTTGTTGTGGGTTTGACAGAGACAACATTTGCTCCAATCAGTTTTCCAGCTACTAGTATATCCATCTAGCGATCCATCTGAACTGGCCATCCTGTGAGACGATGAATGGTTCAAGGCCGAGGGATTATCCTTTTACCGCCTTTAATGTCGCTATGTGGTGATGCACATTCAGGTATGGGATACAACTAGGCTCTGACAAAATTAAGGATGAGGATAATTGCCTTACACCTAGCCCGATCGTTCATCCAGTGCTATTTAAGTCCCGTGCGATCTCTACACCTTCGAGGTAGCCAAAACTCCATTACCCTTGGCTCGGCTCTCCCGCGCTGGCACATCCTGTCAATTCAGGTGCGACTGTCTAACTACATCTATAACTACTGGTACTACTAGTAGCTATTAAATAGATATGGGGTTTGCTAGACAGTATTTGGGACACTATAATTCAAACCACGGCTACATACATCACTAATGTATAGATGCTAGTTGTGTACTTGTGATATTAACTAGCCTACACTGAACCCCATGTCGAGTAATTTCACCAGTGTGCCCTGGTTGTGCCTTGACATTCAATCTCTTCTCCATTCTTGTGGGGTTTTTCACACTGGGTCTGTTCGTCACTGAGGTTAGTCGAGGGGTTCTTCCTCTTCCTGTAGTAGGCATCCTATCTCAAATGACACTTGGTTGACTTCGTGCACATGATAGTTTAGCCTGCGAGCCAATGCAGTGTACCGGGGTGTGGCCGTTGCTGTGCACAAGCAACTTCTAGGAGCCATAAATGAGGGTTAGGGTGAGCAGTGAGGACTAGTGCCAGGAGTCAATCCAGAGGATGTGGCAGACCTTTGAAACAAAAGTACTACCTCTACTTCTACACCCCAAGCTAACCCACCATAATTATGCATGTTACCTCGTATGTTAGCTATTAGTTTGGCATAAATTGTTTCGGTAAAAATACCAAAACACATC
Source organism: Flabesymbios commensalis (assembly GCA_964017125.1). Lineage (NCBI taxonomy): Eukaryota > Metazoa > Annelida > Polychaeta > Terebellida > Flabelligeridae > Flabesymbios > Flabesymbios commensalis. The sequence continues at coordinate 33,818,723 of OZ024902.1, forward strand.
TAAAAATCTTTCTTGAAGCTTCAAAGTGATATATTCGGCTTCTGCATGTTTGAAAACATGTATTTGAAAACCAAAATCATCCAAATCGGTCCATTGAGTCCAATTTTCTGGTGAAAAATAGTTTTTCTGACCGCTAATGGCGGCCATCTTGAAAAATGGCGGCCATTTTGAATTTTTAGTTGGCTAACGGCTTTTTTTGAAAGAGCGGCCCCTGGGTAGTGTTCATGCCAAGTTTGGTGCTTGTATCACCATTTGAAAGATTGTTGTGGTATATGCACTTATCTGCCCCACTATAAAAAAATATCGACAACAATCCGTGCTCTGTGTTAAGCGTATTGGGGCGGTGCTAACGGGGAAGATAACAAGATCTAAATTCATTGTCTTTGATTGTGTTTAAGAGGGGAGAGGGATGCAGATCGACAAGACGAGGGGGGGGGGTCTCATATATATGCATACAAACGTGTAAGCCTAATTGTGTAGGAGAACACCAGACCATAATCATTAGCGGAGAAACAGTGCTCAAGACTGCTGGTAGGTAAATTCAAGAAAAAAAACAGTATAGTATAATATATGCATTGCATTATGTCGGAAAGTTAAATCTAATTTTAAAAAATGGAGCGAAATATTACTCCCAGCAAACACGATATATTTATTCAATATTGGTTTAATCAATCCTTGGTTTAATGCTGGTCTACGACGCTTGCTCAGCATTACCACAGAATTGGGTGTCGTATAAATTGTTGCGTTAGCACAATAATAAACCATGTGAAAGGTAAAGGTGCAGGTTTATAGTCTGATATCAGATTAGAAGACCTATCATCCGACTTCACATTTTACCCCCTGGTCACTGGACCTGTTCATTCGTGTGCCATCTCAACTCCACGGAGAGCATACAGTCCTGCAGCGCATTGAACTTATCATACACATTGCCATCTCTATCTTACCAGGTACTCATTTTCACCTGAGTCAAGTGAAGCATTTAAAGGTTAAGTGTCTCGCCCAAGGACACAACAACGAAGCAATGTCCCAATATTGAGAGGGGAGAACCATGATATTTCTCTGAAAATCCTGCAGCAAGCGGAATTCGAAACCGCATGGCAGGCAGCGACATCGGCAAGCTCCGCGCTTTAACCATTTCGCCATGTCCCTCTCTAAAATTTTCACTGGATGACTGATCAACCATGATTATTGTATAAAGGTGGTTAAGGTTTGACAATATAACATGTAAATGAATCAATTACATGTCAGCTACCATAATAAACGTATTTGGACATGATGCATTTAGAAAATAGAAACATTCGAGATAAGAAAGTGTCGAATTTAACAATTGGCCTAATGGTATATTCCTGACGATTCAATGACAATTCTGAAACTTCTGTCTGCATCTTAATCACATTCTAGACATTGGATGCTATTTGGAAAATATTATTTTACTATAATTTAATTGTGAAAGCTTTATAGCTGCATTCGAAGGGAAATCGAAACGCTAGCCCCCTCAACATTCCTGTTGAGCCTCTATGTGAGTTTGTACAGTAGGTCCTATTATATTCGGATATCAATCAAACCACACTCGAATGACATTAGAAGTGCAGTATTAGACTATGTTGTCTTTGTATGTAATGGTAGGCCTAGGCCCCACTGTTCCATGTTCTGTTTCTACTTGATCTATATATTTATATTTCATGGTGTGCTAATATGTAATGGTACCATTCCATGTTCTGGTTCTATGTATTATTCCTGTATATATAATGTAGTTGTGTTTAGCTGTAACAGTATTATTCTATGCTGTGATTCTATGTAGTGGTATTTATCCATGTTGTGTTTCTATATGATGGTATTATTACAAGCTGTATTTCTTTGTAGCGGTATAATTATGCTGTGTATCCTTGTAATGAGATTATTATTAGTTTTCCTTATATGTGATAGAAGTATTCCATGGTGTATCTCATTGTAACGGTATTATTCCTGGTTTGCTTCTATTTGATGGTATTATTCCATATGGTGTGTGTCTGTGTGCTGTATTTATTCCTTGTTGTGTTTCTATAAATGATATTATTCAATGATGTGTTCTATATAAATGTAATATTCCATGCTGTGTTTTTTTAATGGTATTATTCCTGGTCGTACTTTCATGTAATGATATTATTCCATGCTGTGTTTCTTTCTAACGGTATTATTCCTGATTGTACTTCTATGTGATTATTTCTGGCTGTACTTTTCTGTAATAGTAGTATTCCATGGTGTGTTTCTATGTGATGTTTCTATTCCATGGTGGTTTTATATGTGAAGGTGTGACTCCATTTCTATTTAGTTGTGTTTTGATATTTTTAATTGAGGTCATGTTTCTATTCCATGTTGATTCTGACCCCAGGCCTTCAATGGGACTATTCAATTTTCCTATGTGATTCAGGTATATCACTCATCTATATTTTATTGTAATTTGAACAGTTCCCTGCTACTTGTGCCAAAAATATCATATATATGTGAATTAATTGCACGTCGTTGTCAGTATTTTATCTACTTTATTATCACGTGATTCTGCCTATCGTGGATACCCGATTGGACAGTACACATACGAACAGAGACCCATGGTATATTTCCATGTAATGATATTACTAAATGATGCGGTCACATGTCGCGTCGATCTCCATCTAGGCCTATTTATTTTTAATGTAATTGCATTATTACATGCTTCTATCAAGGCTATTATACAGTTATATCATCCCATTTGCTTGTTTATCAGGTTATCCCTTTCAATATCATGGATACTACAGTTTCCTACATGAGTTCCTTAACGGACCAGACTGAAGATGTTAACAGTAGTGATGCTGGTAATGTTACCCAGTCTGTGGAGGGGAGTGGTGAAGGAGGGTTGACTGACTACCATCTGTATCTACTGAATCATAGTGACAACCTGCTGGTGTACATGAGTCCTATACTGATTGTAGCCGGGACACTGGGTAATATCACATCTATTGTGATCCTGTGCAGTGCGCGGTTCAAGGGATCCCCCTCCAGCATGATGATGATCATCTTGGCTCTGATGGACACTGGCAATCTGAACACTGGTTTACTCCGACACTGGATCAACAAGAGATTCTCCCTGGATGTGCGTGCATTAACTACAGCAGGCTGTAAAATCCACATGTTCGCCACCTACTTGTTTGGTTGTATGTGTGGCTGGTCCCTCGTGCTGTTAACCCTAGAGAGGACTGTATCAGTGCTTTATCCGTTAAAAGCCAGAAAAATATGTAGTCGTAACAAGATGACAATCGCCTTCGTCGTCATAACTGTATTTCTGTTTTTGGTAAATTGTCACATTTTAGTGTTTAGTCGCCTAGTTCAGATGACAAATTATACTGCATGTCAAATTGAAGAAAAGCATTATGATTTAGTGATGAATATTTTGTACTGGCAGGACATGCTGTTGAGTAGTGCTGTGCCCAGCGGACTTATCTTTATTGGCAATGCTTTGATTATTTACCGTCTCACCACTGCCAGAATAAGGAGGCGCCAGACCATGAATGTAGACAACAAACAAGCCGGTGGGGGATCAATCACATTCATGCTCATAGTGATCAGCTTTATGTTTCTACTCACGACTCTACCAATAGCTATTTTCTTCTTTCAGCGAAAGGTGTGGTTTGATCTCGATACACAAGATGGTCTCGTCAAACAGCAATTGACATATACAGTTGTCAATATGTTCTACTATGGAAACAACATGATTAACTTTTGGCTTTATTTTCTCAGTGGCAGAAAATTCAGGCAGACTTTCGTGGCCCTATTTTGCCCGTGCCGTAGACAACATACACTATCTACCACGGTTTCTTCACTTAGTGTGGTCAACAATCGGGGTGGGACCACAGCAATCCATGTAACATCACAATGCTGACAACAGTCATTAGAGAGAATGGGTTGCATACGTAATTTCTATATTTTGACAGTCGGATATATCAATAGGCCCATAGCTCTAGGCATGCATCTCACTTAAATTGACAATATCGATCTTCTCCCGTGGAAAGTAGAGAAAATCATAGTCCATAAGCCAGGACCACAACGACGGGGTACCATAAAAAGGTACAAATTATTATTGTCATTGTCCACAAGGTGTATGTCTGCACTACATATTTTTGTATGATAGCAGTTTGTATACGTAGTAGCTTAACGTATGTTATCACGTCACAAATCAACCCACCCTCTCTATGATTTAGCAATTTATTTTTGCAACCATGAAGAGGCCTACGTTATTGACAATAATTTTAAACTACTCAATATTATAGCTCTATTTTTTGCTTGTAGACTCGTATCATATCTTATGCTAAATTTGCTGCCAATAAACACCTGATAAAATATAAAATTATACAACTAACGTTTTTATATTAGGGCCTATATAATAACAAATTTACAATGTAGTAACAATAATTGTTTTGCGTAGCCCAACCATGTAAGAAACACAAATTAATCATTTTGATTATTGACAAGATGTATGCCTGTGGAAAAAAATTGTGTATGATAGCAGTTTGTATGTAGCAGTTTAATGTATGGTATCAGCTCACAAATAAACCCACCATATGAATTACTTGACCATTTTATTTTCCAGTGCAACATACGTTTTTCACCACAATTTTTAAAATTACTAGGTATTGTAGTTGAATTTTTTGTATGTAGGCTGATATATATCTGTATCATTTTATTGTTACGTTTGGTGCAAAAATAATGGTCACAACAAAAAAAAAATATGTAACTTAATATGTGCAATAATTATGTACAATTGTCACGTTTTTGCTACATAGATAGAGAGATTGTTTTCATTGGTAACCCAATCACGCATGTCACACAAACTTATTGTTGTGTTTTTGGTAAGGTATATGTATATATTAAATATCTGGGTATGATAGCAGTTTCTATGTGGTAGATTAATATGTTTTATCACGTAACAAGCAAACCCACCGTGTGAATGATTTAACCATTTTATTTTCCAATTAAACATACGTTATTGACCACAATGTTAAAACTGCCAGGCAATATAGTTCTATTTTTTAATATAGACGGATATATATCTTCAAATTAAGATCATCTCAACTTTATCTTATTTGCATCAGAAAAGTTCAGATGATCTTAACTTTTGTAATGCAAATAAGAGAAAGTTGAGATGATCTTAATTTTAATATTTTATGGGGGATGGGTCCCTGAAGATATGTCTTTAAACAATACGTGATAAACCTGTATACATAAACTTGAACAACCAGAACGTATTAAGGCCTATGTGTGCTGCATTGAAAGTAATCATGTATCTCTGAATAAATAGGTCTACTTTTCCAGATTTATAACATGTATTGTCACGACAATTGCAAGATAAGTAGGTTAACGCATCGATGATTAACCTGATTTCTGTTTTGTATTACTGTTGCAACCAGCTGATTGCAGCACTAAACTGTATGCAGAATAGAACGAAACTAGTCATAAATTGTCTTTGCCCAGAATTGTGAAATGTTAAGGTACTTAAATTTAATTTGCATTTTTTACATTTAACAGATATTTTAATTATTGCAAAATCAATATCTATTCTAAATATAATTTTGGCAGCGTACTATGGATTTTTTTGTATATAATTATGTTCAAATCTTTATCTTCACTTAGCGCGCCAAGAACATAATACATAGTGCAACACATATTATTATTTTAGATAAAATATACTAGTACGTTACTTCCATGCATTCAAGCTGAATCTGTCAGTACCACATGCAATTTAAACTCCCTAAATTATTACACCTTTAATAATTGTGTATACACAAGGTAGGTAGGCCTATAAACTTCTGGATACACATGTAGGTCTATCTGGTACGTGTGACGTGTCAGCTGGATAATATCAATAACAAATCAACATGGTAAGATGGTAAGATATCCAGAAGGACAACAATGGTCCAGTATCGATGCTGAAATGTACTGTGTGCAAAAAGATCTAAGCCACGATATGGGCTAGTGGTTGGTATCACAGAACATGTGTTGTATTTTAGATTTATTCAATACTTCTCGATGTAAATAACCATATACACTAGGCCTGCATATATTTCTGGTAAATCCCATCAGAGGAACCACAGCCATCGATATAAATAAAGACAAAGTGAGCATTTAATTTTTTTATCATATGTTGCTATAATAACTTCTGTAATAACTTCTGTAAAAAAATAAATAAAATTTGTGTATCCTCAAGACCTGCATACTGAAAGTATTCTCTTATAATACCAAGGGAACTGTGCATTGAAGGGAAAACACCAATGACATATTATGGAAAAACAAATTTGCGTTAAGTATCTGATGAAACATGAAACCGCATTCTATTCACTGCTTGTCATGTTTGTCGCAGCCTTGACATTAGTCTAATTATTTTTTTTAAATATGACATTGCACATTTGCAGCTGTCTACAAAACGCATTTATAGTCTAATCGCTTTTCGTGTTTTTTGTGTTTTTTTTATGAAATCAAAAAAATTGCGCTACTCAGCCTCATTTTCATGGAATAAAATTTAAATAACCCACTGGGCACACGACGTTGTTGCGACGTTTAATCAACGTCAGCGACGTTAATTCAACGTCGCAACAACGTCGTGTGCCCAGTGAGAGGGGCTATACAATCTACAATGACAATGTATGTTAGATTGGTTGAGCCGTTATTTATTAGTCAGCAGTACTTCCAGTCACTGACAGTGACACATTTTTGACAGACAGACAGACAGACAGATGCACAAAATATAGGTTGAAAAAAAATTATTTGCTAGGAGACTCTCACTAAGACTATTTGGTCGCTAAGCGTGACAGCCACCTGAAAAAAACACATAATAGTTATAAAAACGATACTAGATCTTATACCAAAAAAATACATTTTCATAAAAAACGCTTAACAAAACATATTAACTGAAAGATAGATTGCTGCAAAAGGGTTTGAAAATAGCAGTGATATTATTTGTTTTCCACAATAGTAATATATAATGTGACAGATGGGTGATGTACATAGTGTCTCATTTGGATGTGAAAAGTTTCATCGGCACGTATGTACATAGAGTATGGTAAAAAGCTAAGTATGCCTACTTTATTTTAATATAGTCAATAAAACCTTTCAAACTATGAGTATTTATTTTATTTATTATTTCTGGTGGGGTTTTATTTTCTAATTTGACCACTTCGTACTTTATGTATGCATTTTCGACAAAATTCATGTTTGATAATTAAAGGACGAATATGATTACGTGTCCTGTTGTAATAATTAAGAAGTTGTGCACCTGTGGTATATTCAAAATCACGAAATTATTCTGGCATTTACTGATGTTTTAATTTATAATAAAATATAAGTTTTTTACTCTCAAAACTGTCCTTTATTTTTAAAATATGCACATTTTGGAATATTATGTCAGTATGTGCAAAATATGGGCTATTTGTTATTATCCGAACTGCTTTTTTAAAGTTTGTAACTTTTTTTGCGTTATATCCCATGCTAGTGTCCCATAACTTAGGTGTGATAAAATGAGTGAATTATATAAAAGAAGAAGGATATTTCTCATAACTCCAATAGTTATGAGAAATAACTTTAATAGTTTTACTAATTTTATTACATAAATAGTTAACCTGTTCTGTTCATGTTAAGTTTTGATCAATTTTAATGCCAAGAAAATTAAAACTTTCTACGCATCGTATTTCAATGTTTGCGATAGTCAAAATAGGCAATTGAATCTTTCTAGGAGGTTAATAAAAAATCATATATTTAGATTCAGCAGCATTTAGGGATAGCTGATTTGCAGAAAGCCATAACCTTATCTTATCTATTAAAGAGTTTAACTCATTATTGTCGAAGTCATTCAGATTAGTAACTAATGTTGTGTCATCTGCATATATGATAATATCAAATATAATGCTGATATTAACAATATCGCTTATATATATAAGAGAAAACAGTGGATCAAGAATTGGAACACCAGTTTGGGGGATTAAATAAGATAGAATTATGCTTCTGCATGTAAACAAATTGTTTTTTTGTCTGTTAGATCTAGTTAGAAGGATTTTGTGATTTAGGCTGTCGAATGCTTTTGTAAAGTCGAGAAAAATTGCAATGGGAATTTTGCCCTTGTTTTTTTTTTATTTTACTCTATCAATCAATTCAAGAGCGACCAGTTCAGTCGAATGCTCACGTCGAAATTCGTTTTGACTATGGTGGAAAAGGTTGTTGTTAGTGAAATATTTATATAATAATTGTTCGTACAAAGCACGTTCAAAAATATTTGAATGTTTTTGTATAGTGGGATCACCTTTGCTATTTTTAAGTTATCTGGGAATATTCCAGTAGTTATAATTTGGTTTATTAAAAAGGTAAAAAGTGCTATTAGTTTGTTTTTGATATGTTTTTTTTGGTGTTAAATATTGAATTATTCTGGCAGTATATGTTGGTAATTACTTCAAAATTGGAACAGTTGTGAATTACTTGTGAGAGATATTCTTTATAAGTTAGGCCTACAGTGTCAGGAATCAATATCTTGCCTGTTGTTTCTTCGCCAACATTTGCAAAGTATTGATTTTAATTATTTACAATAACATTTTTATCTTTAGTTTTTAGGCTACTCCACCAGTTTCTATTTTTCAGGTACATTGACTTGTTTCTGTTTTTTTTAATTTTGACGAAATAGTCGCCCATGCTTCTTTAAAGTTATTTTTGTAATTTTTTAATGACTGGAAATAGGATTTTTTTCAAATATAATATTTTTATTCGTGTTATCACTTGAGATCTCTATAAAAATATTCACAACATTTTGATTCTATTTCATATGACAATTTTTTGTTCACATAAATAGCTAGACCCGAGTGACTGCTGCATATACAACCCTGAGAAATGCGATTAAAACCTTCAATTTGATATAAACTGAGATCTAAAGTTTCATTTAACCAGGATTTTTGAATGAGAATTGTGCTGAATTCACATCCATTTTCATGAGATTATACAAAAAACTTTAAATTGATCAAAATTTTTATTTAGAGACCGTAATTAATACTCAGAAAATTGAAATTATTTTGAATTTGCTTTCTATGTGAAATAAATTGATTATAAAATATGGAGGATGTTTTATTATTGAAGAAAATAATTGTTCATCGTCGTTATCAATACCGGAGTTGAAAACATGTTTGGGTGAATTTGTCTGCAAGCCACCATAGTGACTCAGTAATTGTTCTTTTGGCGATATTTAGACAGAAGAAACATGTATGGATGATCAATGTTCTCAAATGCATTTGTATACATAAAGAGAGTTATTGTAACTTTCTTGAGGAGAGTAAAGTGCATACATAAACAGTGCATATAACAGTCGATGTTGTTTGACAATATTCTATCATCTGTGAATTGATAGCAACCATAACAAAAACAGGTTTATTAAGATGAAAAAGTGCATGATGACCCTGTCGTGAACGTCATGATGGATGATGAGCAGAGAAAAGTGAGTGGTAAAATAAAATGTCACCGGGTGCGACGCGTAGTATTTTCTGGGATATCGTGTAGAAAAAAAAGCCGAGGTAAGATTATTTGAAATGTTTTTGGTAGCTTCACAATTTGAATACTAATAACCTAAACATCTATAATTAAATGGGGACAATAATTTTCGGGGTGCATCAAAGTCAACCATTACAAGTGAGCCTGCGTAATTGTATGAGCAGTACACAATATACTTATAATTTACATTTTTAATGTACATAATTTATATGAGAAAATATACCCGACAAAAGGAAGATGGCGATGTTCTTTTAGAACTGAGGAGTGTGAGAATGGTCTGGTGAAAGAATTGCAAAGAATATTAATATTTGAAATATGATAGACACAATGAAAGATAAAATAAACAGTATAATTTTTTAGTGCGATATTAATTCAGCTGGGAGAACCTGAGGCAGCCTGAATGTATATTTCTAGAGTAATACCTGTTAGTTCACAGAGTATTGTTGGAGCTGACAAGTGTAACGGTATATTCCAATACTAATAATTTACGTACTAAGCTGAGAGAAAAAAGTTCACCTTTAAATGAACATGGGACCGTCGATTCAATTTTTTTAATAGATTGTGTGTTATCTATGTAAGACACTTCTGAACATAATGTACTGCTTTGCTTCCGAAATCTATTTCCCGGTGCGTGTCTGGTTATAAAAGGTAAATTATGAACAACCAGCAATTAGAATAATAAACTGCGGAGAATCGATATAAGGAAGTAAATAATAAGTCCTACTTTTCTCTGGCATAACATTTAATATATCTCGTCCTTAGATAAATCAGCTTCGGAAGGCTAGCAGACTGGGCGAGGTGGATGGGCGTAGGCCTACTTTGACTTTGTACATGAGGATTAACTGGTTTGTGTGCCCTCATGGACGTTGCTGTTGATGAGTAAATGGGCCGGCTAGCGATTTCATGATAATAGCGATTTCATGATATTTATAAAAACATAGGCTGTAAAATATGCATTTGAAATTTAAGAGCTGCTGTTACCTTTGAATTAGGTTTAATGCGCAATGGTCATATAATATTGATAAGCAGTTTAAATCAATAAGGAGCAGTGATAGTTGTTTCAAAGAATTGATTTAGAGTAGCTAGAATCGATGAATTTTGGCGGCGATAATCACATTGGTTGACGCCATTTGGTGGAACCCTTTCTGCTTTCTCCTTCCAGAAACTATTTTTCTGTGGGCCATTCTCTGGCTTTGCCAGTGCAGCTTTTGGTTTCAAATAAGTTTTTGCTGTCGAAAAATATATGATTGGACCTTTCCTGTTTGCTTGGAGTTCTAAATTGTGTTGCTATGATATGTTTCATCTTAATACCACATACTCTTAATCACAAATTTATGTATAGTTAAGCTGGTCGGATCCAGCTTTTCTCATCTACCATTTCAGGAAAATACGGGGTATTGTCTCCCGGACTGTTGACCCTAGGCAGGACCAAAGAGCGAACACTATTTCTGGTGTTATATGAGTGTTGTTCCTGGACCATGGAAATGCCCTCTCTAATTAAGTAGAAAGGAGCATTTCCATGGACCAGTCTATGCATATTAGTTGAAATAATTTAGTGTAGGCCTACTCTGAATCTAATCGGGAGACAATTTACTAGATTAAATCCAGAGTACCCTATATATGGCGTCGTGGGTTAAGATCTAGAACAAATCTAATGGTTTTATTCTGAAGGATTTGTAATTTGTGCCTTAGGTTCTTTTAAAAACCATGGTACCATGAAGAGCATGCATCGTCCATCTGACAATTTCTTTTTTTTTTTAATATTTTTCAAAATCAATTTACTGCCTAATGTTTTCTCTAGATCTACCCCCGGGTAAAAAACGGACTTTTTGATATAATTTCAGTATAACCACGTTTATTATCTAAAGATGGTGAGTTGTAGATTTTCTTGCATGATTCAAATAAAAAAGATTATGTTTTGCCCAGATGTAAAGAAAGTTTATTATCCACCAACCAACTACTCAAAGCACAGATATCCTTTCCAAGCGTTTCCTGAATGACCTTATAAATTGTCTTTCCCGGAAACTAATAAAGCAGAGTCATTTGCTTACAAAATGAGTTTACATTTTCCTGCGAATTCTATGTCATTAACATATATTAGGAAGAGCAATGGATCCAGGATGGAACCCTATGGTACACCACACAGTATCATCCTGGGTTTGGAAAAGGTACCATTTATATATACTTTCTGGGTTCGATTTGTTAAATACGAGTCGTACCAGGAAACTGAAATGTTATTAGGCCCTAAAGCTTGAAGTTTATCTGATAATAAAGAATGGTTTACAGTTTCAAAAGCCTTCTGTAGATCTATCATGGCCATGCCGGTGTAAAGGTCATCATCCATGCCATGTCGAATATAGTATGTTAAATAAGTCAAACATGTATCAGTTGAAAAAGAAGTGCGGGAACCCGATTGAAATTTATAAAATAGGTCCTCTTCCTTTAAATAATTTTCAAGTTGAATATGAACAGCTCATTCTAAAATTTTGAGTAGAGTGTTTATAATGAAAACTGGTCTATAGTTACCCGGTTCTAATTTGGAATTCTTTTTGTACAAAGGAATGATTCTGGCTGTTTATTCCATCTGGAACAACACCTGTTTTTATAGATACATTAATAATGTATGAAATAGGGTAGGAAATACTATCGGCACAGTCACAAATAAATCTTGCAGGTGGGTCATTAAGTTTTTCCAAGGTCAAATGAGGATTTTTTTATGATCTGTAATTTTCTTATTATAAAAATGTCTTTTAGCTTTTCGAATATCTCCTCAAACATTGGTTGCATGCACATATTATATGAATATGGTATGAGGCAGCAGCATGGTTTATAATGGATTTAATTATATGATGTGAAGAGATGGTAAACGCTCCATTTCAAGTACTCCACGGTTTTAATCTTTAGTTATTATATTGACTTTATTTCTAAAAAAAATAGGAGGTTACAGTAAACATATATATGATATCTCCTGAAAAAAATAAGCAGAAAGGACTTTAATGAAAGTAGGTTTCCCTACACGTGCGTAGGCCTAGGCCTATCTGATTACTTTTCCGTTAGTAAGTATATGCTATGGTCTCTTTCGCTTTTATCACTATACAGTGTCCACATGCAGCCGGTTTTGTTACCTTGATTAGTCGCTGGGGGGGGGGGGGGCAACCTGAGGACAATTTATTGTGTGAGTCTTGATGTCTCATGCCACATTGAATTTGGTTGAAAGGTTATATTCGCATGGAAATGGACAGAAAGGAAATTGGCATCTTTATTTATGGCTAGCTTTGAGATAATTTAGAATTAGAATTCCGACTGACCTGCCTTTGATTGGGTGGGAGGTCTAAATCGAACATGATATTTTTGTGCGACTCAGGTTTCCTATACATTCTGAGTAGGGTAACCTAGGTGTAACCTACATATGGTAGGCCTACATATAAATCGTTGGTGAATTATTCTGGTGACCATACCAGGTGGCTGCCGGTTTCTTTTTTCTTAGAAAAACACGTGTATATATGTTTATATGACTTCCTCCAGGACAAAAAGCTACTGCTTGATACACAGTTTGGGTTCCGTAAAAATCATTCATGTCAGACTGCACTAATTACACTCACTGAGGAAATATACAATGCTATTCAAACTAAGTAAAGCATTTGATTTCGTTAACCACACATTACTATTGGAGAAGTTGAAACAAACTGTTGGTTTCAATCATATCTTAAAAACTGGACACAACGGGTATCTGTTAAGAGCTGACTATCACAACCACAGACAATCAACTCCGGGGTACCACAAGGGTCGATTTTAGGTCCCCTTTTGTTTTTAATTTATATCAATGATATGCCACTATTCATTAAGCGAATCAACACAGTGTTGTATGCAGATGACGCCACCATATCAGCGTCAAGCAAACATATTGTAAACATCGAAAATATACTCTCTGATTGTGGAACCTCCGCATCTCACAGGTGCCTCAAAAATGACATAATTCTCAGCCTGCCAAAGTGTATCACATTGATCATTTCCAGCAAAAAACAACCCCTAACTCTCAATGTCGATATCGATGGTACTATTATTCCAAATTTGTCAACAACAAAAATACTTGGAGTTAACTTCGATAATGCTATGAGCTGGGATGAACACGTTAAAGTTATTCGTAATAAGATTACAAAAAACCTCTATCTTCTTCAGCAAATAAAATGATTCCTACCAGTGAATGCCAGGAAATTATTTGTAAACAGTAATATTCTGCCACATATTGATTATTGTTGTGTTATGTGGGGAAATTGTGCAATAACACTAGTACATTCTCTGGAAAAACTACTAAAAAAATCTGCCAGATTAATCCTTGATGAAGTACTTGATAGGCAGAATACAACCCCAAGTCATGTGCTATATAGGCCTACAAATCTACGCTGGATGTCAATACAAGAGAGAATTAGCTATCATCGAGCTATGCAAGCGTACACATGTTTAAACGGTATGTGTAAGCAAGGTATGAATGAAATGTTTCAATTAAATAGGCAGGTACACAAATATAAGACAAGGGCCGCCAGTAACCATAACATTCATGTGTCACATAGCCACAGTAAAAGCCTTCTGAATCTTGGTACACAAATATGGAATAAGATACCACCTCATATTCGAAACTCTAAAAGTCTAACCAATTTCAAACAGTTATATGTACAACAACATTTTTCCAAAACCTAATTGTAATGGTAATCACTAAACATTAGGTGTGGAACGTTGTCCATCTGGTTCGAATCTTGGACGGCGGCTTTCACTGATACGGTCGAACCAGATTGGCCTCTTCCACTTTGTGATATCCATGGGACATACTTGGCAAATTTGTAATGGTAATCATGGTAATGGTAAAATTTAAATTTAGTGTGAAACGTTGTCTAGGCCTATATCTGGTTCGAATCTTGGACGGCGGCTTTCGCTGATACGTTCGAACCAGAGTGACCTCCTCCACGTCTCGCATGCCATCAAAAAATTTCGTGTGGAACGTTGTCTATATCTGGTTCGAATCTTGGACGGCGGCTTTCGCTGATACGTTCGAACCAGACTGACCCCCTCCATGTCTCGCATGCCATAGTCCCACTTATCATTCTTCGCTATTATATTTTATGTTGTACAATCACAATCATGATATGAATGATATAATAAAAATACTTTTATATTTGAATGTATGATTCGTAGTAGGCCTATTTTTAAGAACATATCAATTTGGTTTTCAACAATATTTTAGATAGATACTTAAATACACATAAGTTCTAATTAGAATTCTACGCTTTCCAGAGTGTCTTTTTTACTACAACGAAACATTGTTTAATAAGTTATGTAGTTATTTTATCTCTGGTTTTGGTGCGGGAATAATATTTACACAACATATGACATCAGTTTCTTTTTCATTACAATTACCTATAATTAATATGTAAACCCATAACTGTATAATCTATAAATAAAAAAAGTAATAAACTTATGATGTACACATTCTTAAATAGCCATGATGTTTTTGCAGTGTAAATCTTTGTATAAAATTTTAAACATTGTATTATAGTTTGTATTATATCTTGTATTATATTGTAGTAAATAGCAAATGCCAGTCACTACTGGTGTGTTTCCAGGAAGAAACGGCAGAAAGCAGCAACGAAAAGACGTCTGCTTCTGCTAAAGGTTCCTGGTATTCTGCAACGGATCATATAAATCCCGCGCCATAAACAAGCTGTGACGATGGTAACGACCACTTCCTGTGTAACACATCGGCCGTTACCACACTCCTCCCCGTTAACAAAAGAAGATGTCTAAACCCGATATAAGAGCAACATAGGCTATAATATTAAAAACACAACACATGTGGCCAAAATTTTTAATACATTTGGCTATATTCCAAACCTGTGAGATGGACAGTACGATTTATCATCGTTATATTAACGCAAACGACAGGGAGAGATGAGTAGGAAACTTATAAATAACAATTGGCCAAAGAATAAACCTATTTGGTAACCAAATTTAGCTAAGTTTAAGTCTTAATAAAATAGGTCTTAATAATCAATACGTTCACACAGGTGCTGACGATATGTTCTAACGATAGGTGGATAGGTGCTAACAAGATTGCCATCCTTGGTTCGCACCTTCGGTAGAACCTAATGGTAGTAGACCAGGTTAATGTAGACTATCAGGTAAGTAGATAATGTGATCACGAGGTTCCAAAGAATCTGCCATCCCTGGCCAGCATTGATATTGAAAACTCCTAATTTAAATCAGATTGTTTAAAATCGATGTTTCTATATCTAGCTTGATGGGAAATATCACGGACTTCACAATTCCACCATTTCTTCTGTTTGAAAAATTTGAGCAGATCTATCACTCTTTTATAGGTGGCATCACCTGCAAAGGCTCGTTCATAGATGGAACCACCTGCAACACAAGCAAATGTGAGACATTCATAATATGCATTGACGACCCCACAGAGGGGTTACGTGTGATGTTCATAATGTAAATAACAATGTGTGTCACAGTGAAGGAGTGGTGGTGTCATGTACATATACAGTAGCTAATACATTGCTGATGGGAATATGTGATAAAGTGGAATGCTTAAGGAACACTAGTTCTATAAAGTGTAACTGATCATTGGTGTAGCTTGCCTGACATGGTCTGGATCAAATAATAAACTCTGGTTTAACTTTAACATTGTTATTCTAGTTTTTACTGCTAGCGATAAGAAGATCTGCGATATAGTTTACACAACTATGTGTGTCAAATCTTATGGATCTGTGTAGATTTCACGCAGATTCTAGATGAGATCATCTGCCAGCTTCACGCTAGCATCTACCTCACGAAAATTCTGGGGGACAGCGCTACAGATCGAGGAATAATGTTTGTCTGTAAACACGATCACACTAAGGAATTAAGGTTAGGCCATGTACCTTATCCACGGATTAAAAACAACATCAATCATTTCATAGAGCTGTTTATAAAAACATAAAACAAGCAACAATCAAAATAACCACTATGAACAACACAGACATAGAGACCCATCAATTTAACTCTAGAACTACAATTCAAAGACGAGCAGCTGCTACACAAATATATATATTTACAAAGTGATGCTCTACAAAGAGACTAGATATGGCCAAACCTAATGTGCAAACATTCAGATACAAAATTCAAGCTCATGTACTCATGAACCCATCTATTCTTTGTCTGTACACAATGTCCACACAAGCATGGGATTAGGTGGACAAGTACCAGAATACTAGAAACTAGTGTTGTCTAGGCTGCGTGTAATATGGCATAATCTGAGAATTGAGATGGGTGGGTTGGCATGTTTAGCCCGAGAATCGGCATAGTCCGTGTGGTCTGGTGCAAACTGAGCGGCACATAAACAAGGACTGCAATTGACTTTGCAATATCGGAGTGTGCTATCCGGATATAACATTTATTGTTGACATTTCGTTACATGTTGTAGAGCCTAACATGTTTAAACAGTTTATGACAATCGTATATATGGGACTGATCAGCTGGTCAGAAACGTTAACGTTAAACACTATATAATTAAGGCGCACAACTCCAGTAACAAAGCTTTTATCGGGCCACTGTATATCACGTACATGTATTACAACAAAACTATCTATCAATGTGCATTAGTGATGACAAATCTAAAGAACAAAGGCAAAGATTACCACTCCCCCATTAAACAAGACTACATAAGTTCAAGAGCTCCCGCTCCGAATTAGAATTTGCTTTAAGCAATTTTGTGTAGGGTTATTAATGTAGTCCTAGGCTAGGTCAAAAATCACGATGCAAGACAACTAGGTCTAAGAAGCCCAGTCTAAGAGTAAGATAAGAACTAGACAGTCTGTCAGAGATTGCAAACCTCCATTGAAATTAATGATCCTAATCAGTATTCCAGTAATGGTCTACCTATCTGGCACGGTTTACCCGATATCAGGCCAATCGAGGTACCTAATAGCTGATTTACGGTCTTTTTGAATTCGATATAAACTAATTAAAAACTTAGGGTGCATCCTCCCCCGAAACCTCAAATTTTGTTTTATAGTAATGGACTAACATCTAACACAGTTTACAAAATATTGGGCATGTGAAAGTATATAATAGCCGATAGGGGGCTATTTTGAATTTGATCGAGTCAGAATTTTTCAAGATTTTCAAGATTTTCTCAGCTGAAATCTCACATTTCATTCTATTGTAATGGTCTAGCCATCTAGCACGTTTTACCTAATATCGCCCATGTGAAAGTGAATAATGGCCGATAGGAGGCCAATTTGAATTTGATCAGGTCAAAATTTTTCAAGATGCATCCTCTCCTGAAATCTCACATTTGGTTTTATAGTAATGGTCCAGCCAAGTAGTACGGTTACCAAACAACGGATATGTGAAAGTGAATAATGGCCGATAGGCGGCCATTTTGAATTTGATCGTGTCATTTTTTTCAAGATGCATCCTCTCTTGTAATCTCACATTTTGTTTTAGAGTAATGGTCCAGCTATCTAACACGGCTTACCAAAAATCAGCAATGTGAAAGTGAATAGTGGCCGATAGGCGGCCATTTTGAATTCGATTGAGTCAAAAGTTTTTAAAAGGCATCCTCTCCCGAAACGTCACATTTGTTTATAGTAATGGTCTAGCTATCTAACACGGTTTACCTGATATCAGGCCTATCGAGGTAAATAAAGCTGATTGTCGGCCATTTTGAATTCGTAAGTTAAAAATTTTCAGGGTGCATCCTCCCCCGAAAACTCACACTTTGTTTTATAGTAATCAGGTAATGGTCTAGCCATCTAGCACGGTTTACAAAATATCAGCCATGTGAAAATGAATAATGGCCGAAAAGGCGGCCATTTTGAATTCGATCAAGTCAAATTTTTTCAAGATGCATCCTCATCTGAAATCTCACATTTCGTTTTATAGTAATGGTCTAGCCATCTAGCACGGTTGACCAAATATCGGCCATGTGAAAGTGAATAATGGCCGATAAGCGGCCATTTTGAATTTTATCGAGTCGAATTTTTTCAAGATGCATCCTCTCCTGAAATCACACATTTTGTTTTATAGTAATGGTCTAGACATCTAGCACGGTTTACCAAATAACGGCCATGTGAAAGTGAATAATGGCCGATTGGCGGCCATTTTGAACTTGGACGAGTTGAATTTTTTCAAAATGCATCCTCTCCTGAAACCTCACAATTCGTTTTATAGTAATGGTGTAGATATCTTGAGCGGTTTTCATAATATTCCACAATATCAGGCCTGTTGAGGTGAATAATGGCCGATAGGCGGCCATTTTTAATTTTATCGACTTGAAATTTTTCAAGATGCATCCTCTCCTGAAACCTCACAATTTGCTTTATAGTAATGGTGTAGCTACCTTGAGCGGTTTTCATGATATTCCGCAAAATCTTTCAGTCGGATTTATCGATGTTATAAATTAGGTCAAAGTGCTGGGTCAACTTCAAGGTCAAGGTCCAAAAACCTGAAAAGGCACAACTAGGGACCTTAGAGAACATGTATGTGCAATATGACTGTCATTGAGGTGAATAATGGCCGATAGGCGGCCATTTTTAATTTTATCGACTTGAAATTTTTCAAGATGCATCCTCTCCTGAAACCTCACAATTTGCTTTATAGTAATGGTGTAGCTACCTTGAGCGGTTTTCATGATATTCCGCAAAATCTTTCAGTCGGATTTATCGATGTTATAAATTAGGTCAAAGTGCTGGGTTAACTTCAAGGTCAAGGTCCAAAAACCTGAAAAGGCACAACTAGGGACCTTAGAGAACATGTATGTGCAATATGACTGTCATCGGCCCAGTACTTTTCGAGATCTGCTCCGGAAACGAAGTGAGCGTCAAAACGTCTAAATAGGTCATAGTTCTCAACCAGAAGTAGGTCAAAGTTCAAATACCCCAAAAGGCACAACTAGACCCCCTAGGGGTGTTGTGTGTAAAATTTGAAGACAATCGGACAAGTACTTTCGGAGATATGCTCCGGAAACGAATTGTTAAGGACGGCCCAACGGCTCAACGGCCCAACGCCGTAACATCATCATTTTCTCCTCTGCGACCTTGCGTATTGAATTCAGATTAAAAATATTTTAACCTGTCCATTATTCACCTGGAAGTAACCCACATACCAAAAATTGTTATCCTAGCTCATTTTCTTACAAAGTTATAAGCAAAAGAAGAGGCAAAAAAAGGAGGCGGAATCCATAGCTCCCTCCGTCTCACCTACGGTGACGGCGGGAGCTAAAAAACTATGAGAACTGAACGAGCGAATACAGCATCAAAGTTATAGAATCACAAAATTACATTGGAATGAGAATCACCATCAAATATATAATGATTCACATAGCATTGCAAAATAATATCACAACACATATACCTTCAGAAATCAAGGAGAATAATCAACGAAATAAAGATCATAGAATCCAAAGAGCAATGCAAGTATTGATCATTAGTAAATCAAACCAAGCATAGAAACAACCATGCAAACAAATACGTATCTTGGTTTATAACTAGAAGCAATCCGGACATGGCCAAAATCGGTCAACATACAGCAAAACATTCAGAATCTGAAAGGTTAATTCCAATGAACCGATTATCACCAAACACATTTTACCATACATTTTTACCATCACCAAACATAATATAATACTAAAAGGAATGTGTTTAAGTTGTATGCCTGTATATTTTGAAGACAATAAATACGGCTTCTAAAAAAAACATATTTAATTATTTCGGTGCTAATGACTGACATAGTAAACATCACATTTATAAACAAAACGGTAGAGAGTGATTGAATCTCCAAATCTTGCTCTGCACCCATCGCGAACCCATCCAAAAATGAGATGAGATCATCTTCCAACTTTGCGCTAACATAAATCTTTTGAAATGTGAGAGGATTGTCTGCCAACTTAGCGCCGGAATAAATTTCACACAATTCCCGATAGGCAGCAAAGACGGGTGAAGACCAAAAGTTGATGATTGGCTAATATCTTCTCTGAGTGAGCTATGACTGCTGAGAGACACACTATCGAAAAATGAACAGAACAACATGAAATATTCAATGGAACTGGAGCTCGTTGTATATGTTAGGGGCATTTTCCGGGCACAGAATATTCGGTTAAATGGTGGCTTGATATTGGGTGGCACATCGTTATGATCAAAGATGTGGCTCAGCTTGTCACGTGCACGCATTAGGGTGTAATCATGATTCAGAATGTGACAAGCGTGGTGTCCCAACATTTTAAATGGAGGCCAGTCATTTTCATCACCTTGCGTTGCCCAACTTGTTGTGACTGGGGCCTGATATACAAATGTAGAATAACCTTCTACTAGTGCGCCCCTGGGAAATGCATCACCCAGAAGCCCGGACTGATAGGAATTCATATCAGAAGGGTCACATAATTCCTGTACCAACAATGTGGAATTCGCCGGTTGAGGACAGGATACATGTACTCCTGGTGGTGAAGCTGAATGTGTAGGAGTTGTGACAGAGATTGGTTGTTGAATGTCCGAATTTAGGGAATGAAAAGGAGGGCCAGTGGGAGGTCTACAAGAAAGTGTATTAGCAAGAGCTACTGAGGACGCAGCACTTGATGGGCATGATGAGGAACTCCCTGTGCTTGGTGTAGTGGTGGTGGTGTTAAGAGGTGTGTTCGTCATGCGAGTTTGTGCTGGAGTTACTAGTGAGTCTGATTGGTCATCTGATTGGTTATCTGTAGTTGACATGTCAGGGGGCACACTCGAAGTGTGAGACTGAGCCGGAACTACTTGTAGATTTGTTCCAACTGATTGGCCACATAATGAGTATGACACATTACCAGAAATTGAGATAGCACGAGAGCCTTCAAATCTGTATGGTTGTGCAAAAATTGGATCAGTAGTAGCTGATTCCAATGAGTGTGCTTGTGCTGGATAGCTGTGATTAGTATCCGCTGAAACAAATAGGTGTGGTTGTGTTAGAATGTTTGGATCAGCTGAATCAAACGAGTGTGATTGTGGTGCTGTGGATGAATCAGTTGTAGGTGTAACTGAAAAGCTCTGTAGTGGCAGTGTGTCAGCATTTACTTGAATGACATCATCATGTGTAATGTGTGGGCTATAAGTATTTGACAAAGCGGTTATTGGTGGCTGTGGATCAGTATCCGCCGAATTAAATGAGTGTGATGGCACTGTTGTGGTTTCTTGCCCTGGGAAACAAACAGTTGTCTCCCCAACTTGCTCTACTACCGGCTGAGGTATAGCACCACCCCTGCCCCTATCCTCATTTACCCTCTGAAGCAACTTCTGTTTTTTCACTTTTAGCTCAAGTGCTGCTTTTTCCATCTTAACTTGGTATTCTTTTTTAATCATTTCCAAATTTATTTTTAATTGGCATTCTTTTTCAAATATTTGTTTTTCATAATACAATTCCAATCTTTTTTCCCAGTTTAAATAATCCGAAGAGGAAGGGTTTACATTGAAGTGTGCCATTTGTGTCTGTGTTTGCGCACTAAGCTGAATGGATGATATCAAAAAGAATATAATTGAATAACTAAGTATCATTCAGTAAAAGTAATGGCTTCAAGCTGCCAATACATTTACCACTAAAATTGAAGTAATCAACAGTAATCAATTAATAATTGTTTAACTCGATCAGTTTCACTCAGTAAAAGTAATAGCTTCAAGGAGCCAATACCTTTACCACTGTGATAAGTTCTGAGCAACGATAACGAATTGTCGAATGAGCGTTAATAGGTGAAATACAATGTAGGCAGTCAAGTGTGAGGTTTTATGGTAATAAATACAATATATAATCTATTACCAACTGAATTTGATTGAAATCATATCAATACAAATATTAATTCAATCATTGGCGACATATAAATACAGTAAAAATGAAAATACAAATCTAAACACTACTAGGCGTGATCGTATTTTTTCAAAATGTCAACTAACTCAACATTGTGAAAATATTTTAAGATCACAGATACAGCTAGAAATCACGTTTTTGTCAGGATAATACCACCATTTAACACTCCTGACACCAGTTGTTGTAACTAGCAAACGCTAGCCACCACTGGTGTGTTTCCAGGAAGAAACGTCAGAAAGACGTCTGCTTCTGCTAAAGGTTCCTGGTATTCTGCAAGGGATCATATAAATCCCGCGCCATAAACAAGCTGTGACGATGGTAACGACCACTTCCTGTGTAACACATCAGCCGTTACCACAATATTTACATATTTGAATCATTGTACTATTGCATGTGTGTAAAGAGGGCCCATTGCAAATTAGTAAGATGTACTAAATAGTCTACCCTCTATAAATAAAGTTTATTATTATTGTTATTATTATTATTATTATTATCTTTTATCGTAATACAATTATTAAGACGATGTAGACCTATGCTAGGTTTCATGTAGGCTAGGTTTCATGTATGGTTTCATTGCTAAATAAATCAAATTAAATCAAATGTTTCGAGGTGTAGGAAATCAAACTGTAGTACAGGGAACTGAATAGAAGCTTTTGTTCTGGTTTCAAAGCATTTGACATTTTCGAAAGGCCCTGTCAGTCTGGATTCAGGGCATGCTAATCGAAACAAACTGACTGGCACCTTCAGACCTTGCCTTGGGTCCAGCTGTTTGATTGAAAATGTTTTGTTTGATCGACCGGCTAGCACACATATTAAACAAGCACTCGCCAGGCCGTGGGAGTCCTGTACCCAGATTTATCTGGTGCTATGCGGACTTTCAGGTTAACTGGGGGTATAACTCATGATCAGAGAAGAAACACAGAAGAGGGAGAGGGACTGATCTAAGGGTGTGGACCCCATTAAAGCAAAATAGGCGGGGGGGGGGGGTAAAGTAGATATAAAAATTAGAAGGTGGAAGGGGGTACGGGAGTGGGGAAATAGGTGGATGCTCGCTTCTCCAGGCCCATGGAGGCTTGGAGTCGCTGTAGCCCTGCGGAGCAGGTCACCACAGACAGCTGCGTATTAGCTCGCAGCGGGTCGATAAGATTCTATTCTATTCTATTCTAAAACTTTGTGGAATGGCATATCATAGAGTTGTTGTCGATGGTGGAGCTTTAGAAGGGGTAAATTTGTAAAAAATATCTACAAATGATATAGCGTTATTGTGAATATTCGTGTTGTCTTAATCAATTATTTCTATTTATACTCTTTTATCGCTCATTTACATGGGCGATAATACATGTCTTTTCATGGCGTGTTGCAATCCATGGCATTGGCTTTGATTGGCACTGACAGTATTTCATCTAGGCTATGTCCTAGGGCCCGTCACACTAAACATCCTAAAATTAAGATCATCTTAACATTCTCTTATTTGCATTAGAAAAGTTAAGATGATCTTAAGTTAACTTTTCTAATGCAAATAAGAGGAAAGTTGAGATAATCTAAATCCTAATTTTAAGATTCTTTGCGGGATGGGCCCCATGTCAGAGTTTTCACCGTTCTTGAAACTTTTTGAATAGCCCTCAATTAAAGAATAGTTTTCAAAGCTTTGAAAACCCTTGAGTTTAAAAAAAGCTTGAGTTGAAAAGCCTTGAAAAGTGAAGTTTGAGTTGTTTATTGTTAAAATGTATTGTTTAATGTATTGCTTGTGTTTTTAATTTAAAGTCCCCAATGACAGGAAAAAAAGCCAAAATTTCCGCCATATTTAAAAAAGGTTTAAAATTAGACTCTGGTAATTGTCGTCCAATTTCTCTTCCACCAGTAATCTCTAAACTAAAGTATCGTACATACACAACTCTATACATATCTCAATAACACTGGTGCTATGCGGACTTTCAGGTTAACTGGGGGTATAACTCATGATCAGAGAAGAAACACAGAAGAGGGAGAGGGACTGATCTAAGGGTGTGGACCCCATTAAAGCAAAATAGGCGGGGGGGGGGGTAAAGTAGATATAAAAATTAGAAGGTGGAAGGGGGTACGGGAGTGGGGAAATAGGTGGATGCTCGCTTCTCCAGGCCCATGGAGGCTTGGAGTCGCTGTAGCCCTGCGGAGCAGGTCACCACAGACAGCTGCGAATTAGCTCGCAGCGGGTCGATAAGATTCTATTCTATTCTATTCTAAAACTTTGTGGAATGGCATATCATAGAGTTGTTGTCGATGGTGGAGCTTTAGAAGGGGTAAATTTGTAAAAAATATCTACAAATGATATAGCGTTATTGTGAATATTCGTGTTGTCTTAATCAATTATTTCTATTTATACTCTTTTATCGCTCATTTACATGGGCGATAATACATGTCTTTTCATGGCGTGTTGCAATCCATGGCATTGGCTTTGATTGGCACTGACAGTATTTCATCTAGGCTATGTCCTAGGGCCCGTCACACTAAACATCCTAAAATTAAGATCATCTTAACATTCTCTTATTTGCATTAGAAAAGTTAAGATGATCTTAAGTTAACTTTTCTAATGCAAATAAGAGGAAAGTTGAGATAATCTAAATCCTAATTTTAAGATTCTTTGCGGGATGGGCCCCATGTCAGAGTTTTCACCGTTCTTGAAACTTTTTGAATAGCCCTCAATTAAAGAATAGTTTTCAAAGCTTTGAAAACCCTTGAGTTTAAAAAAAGCTTGAGTTGAAAAGCCTTGAAAAGTGAAGTTTGAGTTGTTTATTGTTAAAATGTATTGTTTAATGTATTGCTTGTGTTTTTAATTTAAAGTCCCCAATGACAGGAAAAAAAGCCAAAATTTCCGCCATATTTAAAAAAGGTTTAAAATTAGACTCTGGTAATTGTCGTCCAATTTCTCTTCCACCAGTAATCTCTAAACTAAAGTATCGTACATACACAACTCTATACATATCTCAATAACACTGGTCTGTTAGCCTCTGGGCAATTTGGGTTTCGGAAAAATCATTCTACTCGAACAAGCCTGCATAAATTATTAGAAAATTTTTATTCAGATTTTGAGAACGGTAAAATTATTGGCATGCTTGCTTTACACCTTTGGAAAGCTTTTAAAAACAGCAATTCATAAAAATTTTCTAGACAAATTAAATCATTACAGACTTTCTGGAATTAGTTTAAGTTGGTTTCGCTCATACCTTATCACTCTGCGAGTGATAAGGACGATGTGACTACGCTGATGCAGGATGACCTTATCAATGTGAATGAGTGGCTTTGTGCAAACAGACTAAGCCTTCACATTGGTAAGACAGCATGCATGCTTGTCACATCGACACAACGCAGGTGACGCATGTCCCGTGATCATCTGGATCTATCAGTAAATGACAACCAAATTGAACATGTTAAAGCCAGCCCCTACCTGTGCATCACCATTGATCAAAACCTAAATTTTATCATACATACAATAATATGCAATAAAGCTAATAGAGCACTTGGAGCCCTGAAAAGGGCAGCACCTACCCATTGATACCAGGGCTCTAATGTTCAACACCATGATTCTTCCACACCTTGACTACTGTTGTACTATATGGGGAACAACCAGTGACACTAACATAGGTAAACTACAGAAAATTCAAAACTGTGGCATTTTCCCAATGTTAAAGAAAAACCTCTCTCCCTTCTTCATGACTTTAATAACCACTGCAAAATCCGAAACAACTTTTTTCCAAGGCCTGGCAGGAGAAAAATAAAATAAGTAACTCCCTCCCTCGTGACTTTTTCTAGCTGCTGTGAAATCCGAAACAAGCATATTTTTGAGGCTGGCCTAACAGAAGATAATATACTATCCTGACTCCACTGATATGTTGCAATCAGCGTTCGAAATAAGGGTTAAAAATGAGGTTGTCCATAGGTCAGATTTTCAGGTTATCCGCTGACATTTCAGATGGTCTGTAAGTTTTATATAGCTTCAACCCAGCCTGTTCCTACAATTTTTTTAAAATATTAGTAACCGCCACCCAACGAAGTGGAAGCTCACCACTGACTGTAAATCAAAATTTTCAACCCTGACAGTCACTCGACTTATAAGTGCCTTTAAATAATAATGTAATGTAAAAATATCCTTATCAAAGGTTGGTTGTCCACTCGGACACCCTACTGGTAACTATTGATTGTCCGCCACAAATTGTGGTTGTCTCGGAAAGGCCTTTTTTCGAATGCTGTGCAAGTCATGTACTCCACACTGCTGTACACTGACCATCAATAATTGACTAAAGGCTTATGTTTCCCACTGATTAACTGTTTTGTGTAAGGTCTATATAAGTCAATGTTTAATGGCCTTAATTTGGCCATTTTGAATTTGATAGAGTTGATCTTTTTCAGGGCATATCCCTCTCTGAAACCGGACATTTTGTGTAATATACATGGTAATGGTCTAGCTATCTGGCATTGCTTACCGGATATCAGGCATATTAACCCTTTCGAGCCTGAATTTACCATTGTCATCTTCATCCACTACAAGCCGCAAATTGCTGTCGCAATTCTTGACTTGCAGTGGATGAAGATGATTTGATGTGGGTGAAAAAGTGAAGAAAATTACCATGTGGTGGTCAACCAGACCAATTTCATAGAAATTTTTGTTCTGAAACTCTTTAGTTGTATGAAAATTAGGTCTGTTTTCAGGGATGTTAAATGATGCTTTAATACATCGTGAGGGCTTAAACAGTGTTAAAGGGTTAAAGTCAATAATGGCCGTTAGTAGGCCATTTTGAATTTGATCGAGTTGAAAATTTTCAGGTCATATCCCTACCTGAAGCAAACATGAACAAATGCATGGGTATGTTGCATGAACTCACAGGAGAGTTACAATCATCCGCAAGCTTCTACAAGCTAACATCTAACATTCAACCCAAGAGCTTTCTTGGAGAATCACTGAGTTTGCAGCTTCCATATATTAATTGCCAAATTTAGGGCTTGCATGCATATGTGCATAGTCAGCTGATTAAGCAGTCCTGATGAAATTTGAAAAATAGGAGTTTCAAAGGCTGTTACATATTGTTGTTGGTTACTTTTTGGTCTTGCAAGCGTTAAAGAAAAACCTCTCTCCCTTCTTCATGCCTAAAACGAAAACTTCATGCTAAATCGAATAAAAAATCTGTGTGTGTATTTTTTAAATGAAAAATATGCATGGAAAATGGAGTAATTTGTAGAATGAGCAAGTCGTCATATACATGTACATGTATGATTAACGATATCAAGGTTGTGGGCAGCTTGGCTAACTGTGTGTTATACTTTATATTATGTGACTCCGGCCAGTGAGCCACCCAGAAAAAAAAAATCAACCTATGTATGAGATACTGTCTGGTTTTTTTTTTTTGTGATGTCCAAGCTTGAGTATATCAGCTTCATGCAGAATGCCTACATTCAGAAACAAAAAAAGCGTAGTACAGTAGAAGTGTAGACGCAATAATGGTATATTTTTTAAATTTATATATTTCAGGGGGGACAAATTCTACGTAATGCGGCTGCATTGAGTTGCTTGTTGGGAGTACCGATTAACGTCAATAACATAAGAGCAGGTCGCAGTAGCCCGGGATTACGGTAAGATCACACAATAACCAGATTCACCCATTGCTACTTGATTTTGGACCAGCCCCATAGACATTATGCCAATCGAAAAGACCAGCATTGGATGAACATCTGAGAACATTGATTTATATCTAAATTTGAAAATACAAAGAGAATATTTGACAAACTGACAATTTCACAGTATTTATTTGCTTCAATAGTGATATAGCAATTTTTTTATATATCAAGTCATGGTGTATAAAAAGCACCATACCTGTTAACTAACTACATACATGTATATAACTGTTGCCTTCATACTCTATGACTATCTCAGTGCTACAAACAATTACACCTGTAATCTTAGCCTTTAGGCCCCCTGCCTGGCAATGTACAGCTTACTTAAAATTATTTTTTGTAGCTGAATCATTTTTTTTGTTTCATCATAATTACAATACTTAGGTGAACGGTTAACTTGAAATCAGGGTTCAATTTGCTCTAAGCAATTTGTGTAGAGATTCACAACCAAGCTCCACATTTCCCACTGTTTTTCCTGTCATTAAAAATAAAATATTTTTCCAATCAATTGCAAGTTTGATTAGCAAAATTGTGTAGCTTTTCACCACGCAATACTGGACAAATTGAACCCTGAACAATAGTACTCATTATGTGTATTTTCTTTTTATCAACCCTTTAAGCCCTCACGATGCATTTGAGTATCATTTTACATCACTGAAAACAGACTTAATTTTCCTACAACTAGGGGTTTTGGAACAAAAATTTCCATGAAACTGTTTTACCAATACATGGCAATTTTCTTTAATTTTAAACCACATCAAGTCATCTTCATCCACTACAAGTCGAGAATTGCGACAGCAATTCGCGGCTTGTAGTGGCCTGAAAGGTTAAAACTGAAGTAATCACTTTTTTAATCAATTTAGAACTTCCAATTTTGAATAAAAGAACAACTAAACATTTAATTATTGATATATTAATTAGCATTTGCACATAATGTACAACATTTTATTATGTATTCCACTTGTTATATTCTGTTATACAGTGACATGTATACCCAAACTTTGATTAATAGATACGGTTTCGTTTATTGTTTCTCATCAGGCCACAACATTTAACTGGACTGCAACTAACACGTGACCTTTGTGGTGGTAATTTGGAGGGCGGCAGAGTCAGCTCTTCAGAAATAAACTTTGACCCATCTGTTATCAAAGGTGGCCGATATACTGCAGATACACACACTGCTGGGTTAGTGGCTTCCTAGTATCATGAAACATTGACCTAACGTTGGGCCGATGTTGTAGACAGTGGACCAATATTAGCCTAATATCACATCAATATATTGTGTTTACTAGCTTCTTCCAATAATTTTTTGTCAATGTTTTTTTATTTCTGATGCAAAATTATTTCCTGTCTTGTATAATTTTATTATCACTCGGCGAGCATAGCCATAGGTTTTTTAACACAAAGAGTCACTATGACCCAATTTACTTCTTTAGGTCTTTCACATTTTTGTCACTACAACACTTGATAGTAACTTTCGCCCACATGATACAGCATGGATAGAATTAAACTTTAAAGACCTGTGCATAATCCTATAATTCATAGAAATAGCATTTGTGCTCGGAAAGCCCCTATACTTGGTCAATATGTGTGACAGGGTGAACATTAAATTATTTAAATTATCGCTTCAAGGGTTAAGCTGAAAATTTTGTTAAAAATTCATGCAACTCCCATCTTTAAAAAAATGAAAATGACTACATGTAATTCAACAGGACAAAGGTTTAGCAATGTTATGTGAATTATACCCTGAAAATATTTTTTTTTTTCATTAAAATGTGCTCTGTTTGTTTTCCCCTTTGTACAGGAGTATATGTCTGTTGATCCAAGGAACATTACCATGTTTAGTATTTGCTAATGGACCTACAGAACTGATATTACGAGGCGGCACAAATGCAGAAATGGCTCCCCAGATAGAATACCTCACATGGGTAGGACTATATGTAACACTGTTTTTATGACATTTCAACGAAGGAATCATAACAGTGCCTACTTTTTTATAATAAAACTTGAAAAAAGTTTCAAGTGTGTTGATCTACACATGATATTAGAAAGTTACCTATAAAAAATGTGTGTTTTTTACAATGAAACTAACACATGTTATGATGCCAAAAAAAAACAGTCTAGATTTTAAAATACTATAAACAGTTTTTTCCAAAAAAAATTGTTATTGTAAAACATATCTATCATGGAATGAGCAAATCAGTTCCTACTTGTGCTGAAATGTTTCTCTTTACTGGAAAAATATTGGGCCAAAAATTCGGATCCTGTGTACATAAATTCATATTTAAACAGTCTGGCATGGATATTAATCAGTGTAAATATTTACTTTAGTTGATCGTATGGTGGCCATATTTTTTTATGGTTAATGAACACTACCTAGACTATTGAATTATATAAATATCATTATGCAATATATTTGTTTTGTACTTTTTTTACAGATATTTATTTATTCAAATATATGTATGTAAAAACCATAATTTTCACTTTTTTACCTTCAGATTTTAAAACCCATGGCTGCAAAATTCGGTGTCAACTTTGATTGTGATATTGTCAGAAGGTAGGCCCTACTGAAATATTTTTCAGCTTGCACAGTTCAGTTTACCCATAAGATCTGTACTTACATCAAACCCAGCAAACATATTGTTCTGCCATCTATGATGCTGGATATGTCTGCATATTTTCCCTGTACTATATTGATACTATATTGTACTGAAAATGTTTTGTTTTTTTTACTGTATTTGATTAAAAAAAAAGCGTTTTAGTGCGCGTTTCTTGGTCATAATACATTTAAACTGTTTTACCCATGTATATCTAAAAAAATGTGTGTTTTTCATATTACGTCCTAATAAATGAATCTGAGTCTGGCCCAACAATAAAACAACATTGGGTAAACACTTGTGCTTACTGGGTATATGATGGCACTGTTTCATTTTGTCAGTGATTGTTCCTTGATTACAGTTGTAATATATTTTATCTCTACAGAGGTTATTACCCAAAGGGTGGAGGTGAGATTGTTTTACGATGCAGTCCCATTAAGTGCCTAAATGCTGTAGAGTTAATGGATGTCGGCGAAGTTGTCAAGTTTACTGGCAGATCATTTGTGGCTGGCGCTCTTCCCATGAAGGTTTGGCTAAAGCAATTCCATTCAAGTTAACGTCTTGCATTCCAAATGTTCATTCTCTATCTCTATTACAATGATTGCTTAAATACTACATCAAGGCCATCCTCCGTGACATTTATTTAAAAACTCTCATTTTAAACACAATGAGTGCCAGTTGATCTGATAATTTTATTAATAGTTTTTTGGAAATAAATTTAATTCGCATTTTTACTCTCAATATCAAAAATTACCAATTTGAAGTGGCCAAAATCTACTCGTATAAATTGTTTAATTTGAAAAAATAAAAACTTCCACTTTCTGATAATTTTAAACGAATTTGTACTAATTTGTTCTAGGTTGCACATATCATGGCTGACAATGCACGTCAAGAAGTGAAAAATACATTTAGTAATGTACCTATTAATGTGGAGGTTGTAAAGGAATCTCCACATTCAGCTGTTGGAACCGGCTCAGGCATCATGTGAGTAATTGTGATAGATATGGCAAAATAAGTCGTAAGGTGGATGATTTGAATATTGGAGAATCTAACACATCCTGAATCTACACAAACTTACTTTAAAATGGTATATCACACAACTCTCCAGTGTGGTTAGCCTTAAAAATGTGTCTCTAAATTGTGTGATTCTTAGAAAGTATATAGAGAGTATATGCCCAAGGTTTTTGATCATCAGGATTTTTACATCAATATTGCATGATTATTTCCTACTTATTAGAGACTGTTACCATTGTAACATGTAAATAGAAACAGAAAAAAATATCACAGATTGGAGTATGAATGTGACTAATATTAACAACATGTATATTTACAACATGTACATTTTTTTCTATGCCACACCATATTCGGTTTGGAGGGTAATATGAGAATAAAAATTAGAAACATGTCAACTTTATTCGCAGATCTGTACATTATTCATTCTCATAAAATATTACAATCATTTGGTTGGAAAAATTCATTTTATTAAAATCCTCAAGGGTGATCAAAGTCCACCCGGCAGATTCTGAAAGTAGCCGTCCTAGCAAGATACAAGATATTTATTTCTCCAAACTGTATGTACAGTACAAAGTGACGAACATATCGCAAATAGGGGTTACAATAAAAATGCCTAATGAGTACACATATCAAGTCCACCTCAATCCTAAAAAACTACAGGTTTGGCCGAAGAATCCTGTTTGGCTATAAGGAACAATTTTTTTGATATAAAGTTCTCACAATCAAATTTGTTGCCATGACTTTAAAGTCAATTTTTGTCATTTTTAAAAAATATTGACCCATTCGCGTCACTTAAATGATCATAACTCAGCTCAAAATCAAGATAATTTTTTGGTCTTAGAGTCATATTAAAGCCCCAGCTCTGTGCTATCCAATGGTACAGTACCACAAACTCGATTTTGTATTTTTTCGACAATGAGTCTCATTATGTACAGATGGGTCACATATGACATGTGTTTTGTCTGTTGATTTTATACAGTGTTGCTGCCCACACTAGCACAGGTTGTGACTTAGGCTGTGCTACATTAGGTAAGCGAGGCGTCTCGGCTGAGCAGGTTGGACGTCAGGCAGCGGAGATGCTCGTTAATAATTTGTACCACGGAGGATGTGTGGATGATTTCTTACAGGATCAGGTGAGTCATGCTCACTCCTTTGTTGTTTCCTTGCTATTATCCTTAGCCCTTGTCCTGCTGATTTTTTGTTTGATTTAATTTTTCATTTGCTTAACACAATTTCCCGCCGGTTCAAATGACAAAAAATTATTGTATGAAGAATAGACATCTCTCAATTTGAATAATTTGATTAGTTGAGAATCTACCACAAGCTATTTTATCGGTTTTATGTTAATTTAATTGGTTTGAATATAATAATAAGTTGTTGTTGACATGTTGAATGTGGTTCTTCCTGCTTTTTATGTTTTAAAACATTTTTCAACTAGCCATGGACTTTATTGGGACATGACAGACTGAATTTTCAATACTGTTTTACAGATCATCATATTTATGGCTATAGCGAAAGGAAAATCTAGAATAAAATGTGGACAATTATCTTTGCACACAGAGACTGCGATACACATAACAGAACTTTTGACTAAGGTGAGCTTACTGAAACAATTCAAATGTCCTTCTAGAGTTACTAAAAACGATTGTATTTGACTGATACATGTATTTACTTCTAATTCTCTAACTGAGCAAAGTTTGAATCAAAATTATCTTAAGCCCATGGCCAACTTTGTTGAAGGCAATTGTCATCACAATCACGTCTGTATGTCTGCTTTCTCTTGTAAACACAATGGACATGTTATGTTCCAAGTGATCACCCTAGAATAAACAAACACATCTGATAAGTTGAAAATGGCATGGATCCGATACAAAATTGCCACCTTTGCAACATTTTTATTCTTTAGAAAAGCATGAATGACCCACAAATTTGTATTCCAACACTAACATACTTGCCCAACTGCTCACCTTGCAAACTTGGAGGAGAAGTTTGAAAATGTCGCAGCCAGATCTAAGATGGCCACCGTTCAGATTGCCCTTGTAAGCCTGGTTGACTAATAGATTTTAATTGCATTCTTCTAAAACTTGGCCCGTGGGCTCACCTTACAAGCTTGGCAGATGAGGTTGAAAATGGCACAAATTAGATTTAAAATGACCGCTTTTGGACATAAATATCTTTATTTTTGTGATCGAATTTGTATTATAGATATTCTAAATTTTGGCCTGTGTGCTCATCTCACAAAAGTTGTATCTACATGTCAGTCCTATGCATTTTTAATAAATATTACAGCTTTGTAACCTATTTTATTAATTATCTAAATTTATGTGGTTTTTTACATTCAGTTGAAGTAATGTACCAGACAATCTAATGCTATAGTTCATTTTTTTTTAGAAAATATTTCTTTTGTATGTAATCCCTTGTTGTCTTTTCTCAAGTATTGCTTATATTTCTAAACTATTCCCCTGTTATCTTTGCAGGCGAAATTTACAATATCGAAGGAGGTTAATAGTATGAATACAATCATTGAATGTGAAGGCATTGGACTGGAAAATAAGCATTTGTGATTCATATAGTCTAATAGTAATTATTACTTATTTATTATAATGCTAAACAATGTCATTTCACCTAGAAGCAAACTATATATAATGATATTCTCTATTAGCCCTTCGCCCGCTAACCACGACTAGTCGCTATTGGCAATGAAATATGTGATTTATGCAAAATAATTCAGCGCTGTAAAGGTTGAACAATGTGTGTTTAAACTTTTTCGAATGTTTGGTCTCAAATTAAACAAATACAATCTCCACTCACTTGAAATTATGGGTCGTGTAAACTTTGCGCTTCTACCCTTTAGGCCCTCACGATGCATTAAATCATCGTTTTTCATCTCTGAAAACAGACTTAATTTTCCTACTACTAAGGGTTTTATAATGACAGTTCCATAAAACTGGTTTGGCAATACATGGCAATTTTCCCCCATTCCAAATCATCTTCATCCATTACAAGACGAGAATTGCGACAGCAATTCACGGCTTGTAGTGGATGAATATGACAATGGCAAATTCAGGCTTCAAAGGGTTAAGGGCTAGCATGTATAGAACCCTAGCAGTCACAGTGTCAAATTATCAGACATTCTGGCTGCTAGGTGTCCAAAACTTGCTTGTATTTATAACACTTAAAAAAAATGGTAAAGCTTTTTTGGTTTCAAACTTAACCCTTCAGCCACTAAATTATTCAATTAGAATTTCCACCCACTTGAAGTTGTGTCTCGCTGACGTGATCCACAACTTCAAGTGAGTGAAAAATATTCAGATTTGACAAAATGGGTGCAAAAAATTTCAAATTTTGCTGATTATTGTCATTTTTTATCTTTGATATGTTTAAAAGTTGATATGTAATGTGCAAATAAAAAATGTAAAAAACAAATATTGACGGCATCGCCGGTTAAAGGGTTAACAATGTGAGTTATTTTCACCCACTCGAATTTGTGAGTCGCCATAACGAGACACAACTTCAAATGGATGAAAATTTAAAAAGTTAAAAGTTAACTTGGTGGTTAAGTTTAAAATCTCATAACTTTGAGGTAAACTGTTCACCCTTATCCTGCTGATCACGACTAGTGTCGTTTTATTGGACGACCAAATAACTGCATTGGGAATGAAATGTGTGGCTAAACATCAAGATTTGCAAATATTTGTGCTCAAATTAAACAAATACCACGGTATGAGTAATTTTCAGCCACTTGAGGTTGTGAATAGCGCTAGCGAGACACATCCTCAAGTGGTTTAAAATTTTAATATATCAACTTAGCAGGATAAGTGTCAACTACTGAGATGTGTGATAAAGTTATGAATTGTATCATCATAGTGTTCAACACTGCTGAAAAAACTCCACTTGTTTATTAAACGTATATATCTCTCTCTATATATATACTATATTTTTACATTAAGACATATTTATCACTTGTTAAAGATAAGCTGATCTGTTTGGTATTACAATATATAAATTATTTTACAAAATAATATAAAATATTATTATAAAGTGCGTTTTTCGATTTTTGAGAAAATATATCAGAATTGTTGCATTGAAGATGAGCCTAGTTGTCATTGTGATTATTAAAGCTGCATATGGTAACTGTTTTTCTTGTTTTATTCTAGAGATCAAATCATAAAAGATGGTGTTTTATTTTTGTATTTTACTTTTCTGGTACTGAGTTGTTAAGCTGCTCAGTTTGACAATTTGTCAACAATGCTGCCCCACCAAAACAAACCTGATCACACCGGAGTAAGACACAATGTCTGTATAATCAGGACAATAAAAGTACCAAGTGTCAGATAACGGGCATCATTGAAAAAGAATGGAACACGTTCAGACTTATTATTATTTTTGAAGTGATGATAGGTGCATTTCACAGTAGACAGTTTATTTTGTCATGTCATTTAGGCATATCTATGATTTGTTGCTTTGTGCGATATGAGACATGCATATAATGTCATGTTTAATTTCGTACCCTATGTGCAGAATGTCAGTATCTGTAAAAATAGGACTATCCTCTTTGTATAGTTATTTTAGGTGTGGGCCAGCATCCGAGCCTTTGGCCCACCATTGATCGAGCTGCTCTCACCTGACCTGCGAATTCGCGCTTAATAACAGTCACATAAACATGCATATTTTTAACTATTTTGATTTTGCGTCATTTTCTCGAAGACCATTTGCTGTTTTTTATTCGATACCTCACGGGCATTTCAAAATAGAGTGACAATGGTATTCGAAATATCAGACTATTTTATTTCATCGTTTGTCATCACATGCAGTGATATAAATTGCGAAATAAAATAATTGCCTTTCCTGTACCAGCGGCTGAGTTCCCAGCAAGCAAGAGACATTCACCCATTGATGGGTCATTGTTGGCCCAGCTTCGTAGAAGGTGGACCAACATTAAACCATCAATTGGTCAGTGACTCGTGCTTGCTGGGTTATTATAGGGGCTGACCTAGACTTGGGACACCAACTGGTAGTTCGAGTGGGCTTGGCATCGCAGCCAACACGAGGCATTGATCCGATTTCGGACTATTTCGGGCCCATCGTCTACAGATCTGGCCTAATGTTAGACCAATGCCGCTCAACCTTTTGTGTTTGTAACATTAATGTAACATTATATTGGCCCATAATCAGCCACTATTACGTACACATTGTACATAGACGGGCCGATTTACCACACCATATAACTTGATGGTGTATCGCGTTGTGATCTAATCCAGCTACATTTACATCGACTGCCAAAATCCTATGTCGCTCTCTAGAGCTTGAACCGCTTAGTAGATTTGTTTCATGTTTGTTTTAAAGGAAAGACTCTCCCCTGCACATGGCCGATTAGTTTTTGGTGTGATTCTGATAATAAAAACTTTGATTTGTTTTTACATTTCGGAATTTTTGCGGATATTTCAGTTTTGTTAATTTTGGCTATCATAAAAAATTGTTAATTTAGCTATGCACCCCTGCTCAGATTATTTCTAAATATTTTCAGTATGCCTATTGATCTTAACCCTTTGACTTCCAGGCCGGAGTGCATGCCAGGATCCAGATATACTGGTGTAGGAGTTCTATTTTTCGCAATTTCCAGCTTCAAATGACGAAAAATACATAAATGTAGTATATATTTGACGAAAATTTGTGTCATTTTATGGTTACGTTCATTGACGAATGACGACGGAAATTTCCGTCATGTATGGTAGTGAAAGGGTTAAGGAATTTTCCCGTTCAATTTGTTTGGCGTTTTTCAGCTTCGTCAACAAAATCCAAGATGGCCACCAAAATCCTATGTCGCTTTCTAGAGTTTGAACCGCTTTATTGATTTGTTTCATGTTTGTTTTAAAGAAAAGACCCTACCCTGCACATATGCTGATTAGTTTTTGGTGTAATTTTGATAATAAAAACTTTGATTTTTTTACGTTTCAGAATTTAAGGGGATATTTCAGTTCTGTTCATTTTTGCTATCATAAAAATTTGGTAATATAGCTATACACGCCTGCCCGGATTATTTTTAAATATTTGCAGTATGCATATTGGCCCGAGGAAATTTGCCCGGTAATTTTTTTTGGCGTTTTTCAGCTTCTTCAACAAAATCCAAGATGGCCTCCAAAATCCTCTGTCACTCTCTAGAGCTTGAACTGTTTCATGGATTTGTATTATGCTTGGTTCAAAGGAAGAACCCTACCCTGGCCGTGTGGTAATTTGTTTTTGGTGTGATTATGATAATAAAAATTTATATTTCTCAACGTTTTAGGATTTTCGGACAAGCTCAAATAATAGCTGGAACAAAATTCAAAATGGCTGATTTATTGCGAGTTTGCACATTTTATGTCAATAATTTGTCCTTATGGGCGCGATAATTTGACAGTTTCTCATGTACAAATTTGTTATGCATGTTGCTAATAAGCAGTTCTCGGACGAGTTCAATAATGGCTGATTTATTGCGATTTGTCACATTTTACGTCAATAATTTGACCTTGTGGGCATGATAACTTGGAAAGTTTTCCATATATCCTTCCCAAACTTGTTATGCATGTTACTAGTGACCAGTTATCGGACAAGTTCAATAATAGCTGAAAAAAAATCAAAATGGCCGATTTAGTATGATTTTTCGCAGTTTAGTCCTACATCGATAATTTGACCTTGTGGGCGCGATAACATGAAAAGTATTTCATGTATCCTTCCCAAATTTTTCATGTATGTTACTAATAAGCATTTCTCGGACAAGGTCAATAATAGTTGAAAAAAAAATTAAATGACTGATTTATTGCGATTTTTCACATTTTATTTCAATAATAACTAAAACAATGATAACTTGAAAGTTGTTCATGTATCCTCTTCAAATTTATTATGCATGTTGCTAATAACCAGTTCCCGGACAAGTCCAATAATGGCTGAAAAAAATCACATTAGCCGATTTACAGCGATATTTACCTTATAAATCTGGTCTTTAGGCCCAGATGAGCTTATGTCATCGTGTTGTGTCTGTTGTCTGTCGTCTGTCCACAATTCACAAGAAATGCTTCTCCTCCATCAATTCTTATCCGATTTCAATTCTGTTTGGTTTGTTTGAAAGAGCTCGTGCCTGTGCGATAAACTTCCTCACGGATTTCAGAAATTTTAATATTAAATAACTTATCACCTAATTAAAACCCAATTAAGACACTCTGTCCACCATTCACAAGAAAGGCTTCTTGTCTTTTAATTTTTATCTGATTTTAATTCTGTTTGGTTTGTTTGGAAGAGCTTGTGTCTGTGCATTAAATTTCCTCGCAAATTTTAGAAATTGTAATTATTTTATGGCCTAATAAAGACCTAATTAGGGCACTATGTCTACATTTCACAAGAAATGCGTCTACTCGCTCAACTCTTATCCAATTTAAATTTTGTTTCCTTTGTTTGCATGTTGGTAAAAGCTTGGGCCTGTGCATTAAACTTCCTCACATATTTTAGAAATTTTTATTTGACCTAATTAAGACCTGATTAGGGCACTCACTATTCACAGAAATGATTCTCCTCCCTCAATTCTTATCCGTTTTCAAGTTTGTTTAGTTTATTTGAAAGAGCTCGTGTCTGTGCATAGAACTGCCTCACGGATTTCAGAAATTTTAATTCGTAATCAACTTGCCCCAATTCAGGATGAGCTCCTGTGCCATTGACACTCTGGTTTGCATTTTATGTCAATAATTTGACCATGTGGGCGCAATAACTTCAAGTTCAATAATAGCGGCGGGGTTTTGTCGAGTGGGACTTTTTTTTAAATCTGTGTCATACTTAGATGATTTCTACATATTTTAGTGGGTAGAAATACCCAGGCGCCTGACTTCTGCGACAGATCTACTTTTAACGTGTTCGTAACGTTATCACATCTATTTAGACACATATTTTTATGTCTGAAATGTTTTATTTGACTGTCTTGTTAACCCTTCTGCTGCTGAATTGTTCTCTTCTATTTTCGACTCAATTGTAGCTGTAATCGCTAACTCAATTTCCCGCTTCAAAGGACAAAAATTTAGGAAATATAAAATATCAATGTTGTTATGCATCCTCCGGTTGTAGACTATCTATATTTGTGTTCAATAGATCGCTGCCTCTCATTGACGCTAGATTAATATCTAGCCCGAATCACTAGTAATTTTTGTATGTGGGCAATTACCTCCGTGACCACGAAATGAAAAGGTTCTGGTCAAAGTTCAGTGATTTTCATAAAAATGGCGACCATTACATTTGTTCTAGTCCTTGTTTACATAAACTGCTAGTACGAATCACTCTTGCTGTTGTATGTGGCCACTTACCAGCCTGACCTTGGAATGGAAAGGTTTTTGCAGTGATTTTAACGAAAATTACGGTCATTTTTATATTTTTGTAGCACTTGTGAACGCGTTATCTCAAGAACCGCTGGTCCGAATCACTTGTAATTTTGGATGTAGGCCTAGACAGTTACGAGCCTGGCCGCGAAATGGAGAGGTTTTCGTCTTACTTCAGTGATTTAAAAAACAACTGGCCTCCGGCAAATTTTGGCGGATGCTTTTTGTTGTCATGCGGCTCCTTCCGTCCGTCAGTCAGCCACTTTTAACACAATGCCTTGTTTCGCGTTACTGGGATGCACATTAACATTCACATACAAAATGTGCGGCTTTATCTGTTCATGGAGGGATATCCCAGAAAATTTTCAGCTCAATGAAGTTCAAAATAGCCGACTCGTGGCCATTATTGAAATCAATATCTGAAAAAAGCGTGCAAGATAGCTGGACCAATTACTACAGAGCAAAATGTGCGATTTGCAGGGAGGAATGTGCCCTGAAAAATTTCAACGCGATCAAATGGCCAACTTGTCGCCGTTATTGACTTTAATATGCATAATAACTGGAAAAAATGAAGTTTTTTTTAATGATATTCACTTTTAAACGATGATCAGAGGCTGATGCATACCTCCGTCACCGATGGGCCTTGTTTATTTGTCCAGCTCCTGAGGACGCGATATCTCAGAACCGCTGGTCCGAATCACTTGTGATTTTCTGTATAAGCACTTACCAGCCCCTCCTCAATAATGAAAAGGTCTTGGCCACGGTGCAATTATTTTTGAGAAAATGGGTCTAGCATATACGAGATATAGGCCTACGGGTCTAGCAGTAGCCTACAAGGATTAATAACAAATTCTCTAATGGACCAGTAACCACTGCATCATGAAACCGTGATTGGACCACTTTTAATTTTGACTATTTTTCGAAGGAATTACTAATATTTCGATTTGTGTTTTGGGGTTCGTAAATTTACCTGGTATATTTATCAGATATTACAGTTATCAAAATATATCAGGATAAAACATTGATGTCCAATCGAAGAGCTGATCCAATCCCGACCATGCAGTTGTCTCAAACGTGGATTTATTATGGTCATTTAAACATGGTGGCGTACGTAGACATGTTCCAAATTTCCACTTTAGCATTTGAATATCTCTCACACTAAAAATAGAGTCACGTTCTAAACTCGCATGCGTGTAAGCCTTCAGCATACAGTACAGTGTGGTTGATTCAGTAACCTGATTACAAGACTGGATACTACTCCAACGAGACACTCACCCAACGCTGTTTTAATGTTAGACCAACGTCTGCGCCGCTGGCCCAACATTGGAGAAATGTACAAGTTTGAGAGAAAATCCTCCTGCTTTGTATAACATTTATACAACGTCTCCGGCGTTGGTCCAACATTGTATAAAGTCATACAAATGTTTTGTATTCACTGGGTGTCGGTACACGCGTGGGGTCGACCCGTTTCCAGATACCCGCAGTAATACAGTCAGTTTGTTTGCAGGCCAACGATCTGCTAAGATCCAGGACTAAGGGCTTTGAGATTCGATGGAATTATTAACAGATGTCGCTCAAGTATATATGAACTTGCTGTGATTTGAGAACTTGCTCCTAATGAGGCTTTAGGTAAGAAACACATATTTAGTATTATTATGGAATAGGGCCTTGGCCTACCCATGAGTACTATTGCCTTCTGGGGGACCCTTGTCCCGCGAATTTTGACAGTTGACCATACCTTTAACATACATGTTTGTATTTATTAGTATCCAACATTTTTATGTGAGGAAAGGCTAGTGTTAGGTATGCCATATTGGCCAGATTATGACCTTGGTGGCATAATGGTGCTTAAATAATATTATTTATTCAGGTTTTCGACGATTTATATGAGCGAAGATAAAATAGGTGTGGATTATTTCACACAAATTAAATTAAGGAAAACTTAAATTGAAAACAAGACTATTCAATATTTATTTGAGCGGGATGAACTGGGAATTACTATGCACAATTAACATTAACATAAAGACTATTAGATTTATTAATGTCTGTCAGTTAAATGACTAATTGATTTTAGCTTGTCTCTAGCCTTTAAGGCACATTCACACATGATGTCAGAAATTGCATTATCAATTCTCTTTGATGGTGGAGATGATAGTTCAGAATGGTTTACAGTTCGCTGGTTTTCATTTACACTGTCAATCGCATAACAACTTGTGGTAGCGCCATTGACGATACCGGAATTCTCCAACCCAGCTTTTGAAAAATAGGAGTTGTCTCTAAAATCATGCACAGGAGATGGCTTTTTCAATTCTTCTGTGAATATGTGTTCTGTAGATTCTGAATCATTTGTAGAGAGCTTTCGCTGATTTGCCGATGACGCTGCAGAACCATTTTCTGTACTGGCATGGCTAAATATACTGGTTTTCTTGTGGATGCTGACCACTTCGCTTGACGCCGTGTCTGTCATGGCCGCACTATATTGTGAATTGGTACTGTCTCTTTTGTTGTTCTTTGACGAGTTTCCAGCATTGGATTTTTTCACCACAACACGCTCCAGTTTTACTTTCTTTGGAATGAAGACGCATACATCCACGATGACATTGAAATTGTACCCTGATTTACCAGTGAGCCAGTAAGTTTTTAGAAACATGCTTTCCTGAAAATATAAATTAATTTGACATAGAAATGCATGAAATGAAATGAAATGAATCGGGCTTTAGGCCACCTTTGTGCACATATAGGCTAAACTGGGCCAGGAGAACCTCCTGAGGATGGTGAGATGATTGAGATGACACTGTCCTCCAGACACAGGATTCGAAATTCGAGCCCTGGCGGTCTGAAGCCAAGCACGCTACCTCTCGGTCACGGAGGCTCCCCACAATACTAACTTTCACACGTGGATGGGGAAAAAACAATTTCGTTTCTTTCAAACCGCCGAGACCGGGAACCGAACCCCGGACTCTGGCGTGAAAGGCAGCGGTGCTAACCACTACCCTAGGGCCCTCGCCCAGAAATGCATGAAAGCGGGTCTATATAACATACAAACATAATAATATTGCAATTTGAGCTATTTTATTATTCACATGTGAAAAGAATAGGCTGTACCCCAGTCACACATACAACACGCACAGCTTACGCATTAGAAATTAAAAAAGAAGAAGAAGCTAACAAGTTCAGAACGAAGGCTCAGCATGTTGTAGCCTACATAAAGCAGGTGCATATAAGCAACGAACACACAGCGATATGCCAGCGTGATGCACATCATATTATAATAATGACCAACACCTAATGTAGGCTTATAATGATTATAAGCCTACACTAGGTGTTGGTCACTGGTAACTTGGCTAACGTACTAAAAATTGAACAATTTTTGCCTAAATTTTAATGCCAGGTGAAGTCCACAGAACCACGGTATGCTTTACCTCACTGGGATCAATTTATCGGATTCGAAAGTGGTGGTCTGAGTTTGTTTTTGACGTCAGTTGGGCGGATTGTGTCTCATTGGTATTAGATCCAAAGTCACACACTGACTCTGTTTTCATACAGGCTTATTGATCTACTGCTTCAATGTTGGGCCAGCGCCAATGACCTGTACAAATATATATTTGGCTGGAATTATTTGGGTTATTAATGGGCCCGGTGAACGTTATGCGTGATGCCAACTATTGACACCCCACCCAGCACAAAAAGTGTACATTTCCAGTCT
Source organism: Flabesymbios commensalis (assembly GCA_964017125.1). Classification (NCBI taxonomy): domain Eukaryota; kingdom Metazoa; phylum Annelida; class Polychaeta; order Terebellida; family Flabelligeridae; genus Flabesymbios; species Flabesymbios commensalis. Next base: position 33,862,423 of record OZ024902.1, read on the forward strand.
TCACTTTTGCGAATAATACATGTAGCTAATAATAGTAGGGTAATGTGGTTCTATGAGCACTTTGCTCTTACTTTATTTTCCGGGTAGATTTGGCTAGTAGGGCCATTTTAGATCGAAATGAGCTCCTGTGTACCTCTCAAAAATGCCTGAAAAATGTTACACATATCTTTTGATATATATAATATAAAAACACGAAGAAAATGTTGTTTTTGACTAATTGAGATGTATGCTCATTAGAATAGACGCATTAAATTAGATATCTAATTACTAGAATAATGATAAAATTCAAAATGGCCGCCAAATTGTAATTAAAAGAAATATATAGTTTGATAAATATGATATAAAAACACGAATACAATGTTGTTTTTGACTAATCGAGACATTTTGATTCGCATGGATGCATTAAATTTGATATTCAATTACGAGAAAAATGCTAAAATTCAAAATGGCCGCCAATGTTGTAACTTTTTGAAAAAATGTAATAACTTGCATTTTTAAGACGATGCAAAAAAAGCATAATAATCATACAGTGAATATTAATTTGAAAAAAGTATGGTTCTTTATCAGTTTATAGTGAGGTCCTGTCAGCGAGTCACTGGTATCAGTATTTGAGAGTCCTTCACTTTCACTTGTACAGTCTGATATCTCTGCTGCCCTGCAGGCTAGACTGATGACATCTGGAAAAGGTGGGTCAGTGTTTCTCACAGGTTGACACAGTCCATCTGAAATATGCCGATCATACCCCAGAGGTGATCGATGTTGTTTCATCTCATAGTGAGTTTGTATGAAGGCCAGGTAATTAGAACGCTCAATATGTGCTCCAAGAGTATGCTCTAGGAGTATCAAGTGGTAGTCTTGGCATAATTTTTTTCTGAGATCTCCACTTTATTGCTCTTGCATCTGGCAAGTTATTGCTTTTCCCATCAGAGTACACGTATCGAATGACAAACTTTGTTATATCATTGATTGTCTCATCTCCTACGGGAAGGCTGCTTCCACAACCTTGTAATAGCTTATGCCCGTCTGAAGATTTTTCAATACGATCAACAACAGCTTTCCTACTTACACCATAGAACCCACTATTGTGATCACAGCCACTTAAGACATAAAGCTGTATGATTGAAAATGCCATTTCCTCATCACAGATGCATTGATAAACTGCTGTTTTCGTTTTATGTTTAAGTCTCCAGGTATTTTATGAACGGCCTGAACATAATTATCAGTATCTTTTGTGTGATGGCATGCTAGTTCAGGCATAGCCTTGCTAGTGGGTAAATTCTTAGTGTTGTCACCTACAGTAGTGCATTTAATTGTGGCTTGTGTCTATTCTGTCGCGTATTTCGAAAGAACAGTTTCTATGAAGATTCGCAACCTTACTTTATTTTCAGGCTTGAGTTAAAGTCTCTGTATTGAGTTAAAGTCTCTGTATGGTGGGAATTTGCAGGCCTGGCGGAAGCAAAGTAGAAGTGGTTAGGCTGTGATACAGGCCTGTTCTAGGGGGGGTCAAAGGTTATTGCCCCCCCCCCCCCGAAAAAAAGAAAAAATAAGTGCTATGAGAGCCATTTTCCTGCATTTTGACTGAAAAGTGCTCCGACCATGGCCGGACCTTTTCCGCCGGCCCTGCTTTGTTATTAGTCCTCATGAAGATGTTTGGAACTAGCAATTCTTTTGGCGATGGAGTCTCTCACTATCTTTGATAAAAAAACTTTGAGTATATGAATCATTCACGCATATAATGCATTCTTCATTTTTGTGCTTTGATAACAATATTTGCACCAGTTTATCGGTATAGTCCTTCCATGTATATTTGCTACCAGCACTATTTTCACTATCTTCCACCGTTGGAGTCGAAATATGCCACAAAAGCCCCATGTCAACTATTGATGTGTAAACTGTTGATTTTGAAAAATAATGCATATGCAGCTTTTGTTGTAGTCTGCATAGTTCCATTCGCATGAAAAGGGTAAGGCACTCATATGTACGCTATGGCTTAAAACATCTTAAAAGTTTTAGACAACTGCTTTCAACTAACTTAAGGCCAGAACCTAATGCTTTTGATTCCATTTCAGAAGACGTGGCTTTGATTTTGTCACCAGCTAATGTAATTAGATCCTTATTTTAATTTTTTTTGCGATTTTTTTCCCCTTAAAAAAATTATTTGACTTTGTCGACTTCATTTTGTTTAGCACCGCGGAAATCAATAGAAAGAAAATCCGAGGCTGGTATACCATATTGCAAGGCGTGCAGTGTTTTTTTCTCATAACTAAATGGGTCACACTTGAACTCTTTCAGGCAAGAAATAATGTCTTTAACCGCTTGCTTATGATTTTTAGTCGTCTTACAGAGCAGTCAGAAAGCTTTCGTTAGTATTGTTATTTCAATTTTCAAGTTCATGAAAAGATTTTTTCAATCAGTTAATGTTATTGACATTTCTCGTATTTGAAAGCAGTTGTTTTTCATTCTTTTTTATAGCAATCTATTCAGATTAAACTTTTGATCATTTATTCATGATTGACTCGATACAAATATCAATGGCAACACACGAGTATGACTTCCCAGACATAGATTGAGCAAACAGTCCATTCTTGAAAAAAGGGGAATATTCAGGTGAAAGAGAATCAAGTACTGCTGTAAAATATGGCAAATGACGACCATAGTTTGTGTTATCATATATCCGCAGCCATGGCAGCATCATCATTAATGAGTTCTTAAATGACATCCAGTTGTTTTATCTGATTGAGTGTATACCGAGCTAATATTTCAACCATTTCGAGGAAAATGACCAAAAAATCAACTAATAATGTATCTTCAAATTCTGTGAGAGTCTGAATTAAACGTTTCATTTCTGAATTGTTCTCGAGGTTGTGGTAGCTTTTCTGCACCTCACTTGAGGAAGTAGACTCTAATAATTTTTGTAATGTTGTCTTGATTTCTTTAGAAGGTTGCGAAGACTCCAGAAGAGTGCCTGATAGCGCTGGCACACATTGCTCGTCCACTGCTGGTCTTGTATGGCTTTCGTTGGCTCTGGCTAGCAGATGAATCCCGAGCGACACCTTTGTTTTAAAGGTGATCTATCACCCCTTATATGGTATGAATAATTATTTCCATATATGGAGTGATTGGCTATCATGTGACCCTCTCAAGAGGGTCACATGATAGTCAATCACCCCATATATGGGGTGATTGGCTATCATGTGACCCTCTCAGAGGATCACATGATAGCCAATCACCCCATATAAGGAAACACTTGTGCCCCCTCTTGTGGCGACTTTGATTTATTTGTCACAAAATTATTCATACTATATAAGGGGTGATAGATCACCTTTAAAGTATCAATTGAAACTGGACAAGTGGTTTTATCTATAAGAGGAGGTTCCCTGCGTTTTTGTGTTTTGTAGGATTTGATTTCAAGTATACTACTGCCAAAATATTTCAATATATTTGACAAAGAATATTTAAGCGTCGCAGAGACCTTGGGACTGTCACAATCCTCCTCAGGACACACATGAGTATCTGATTCCGGCTGAATGAACATCACATTTGTTCTATGTGATTGATTACTGCCAGTTAGTGTATCACTTTTGAATTCATGGTTGCCAACGATAGCTATGGCAGCTTTCCTTTCAGCTAGCTCAAAAGGACAGTTTATCGAAAGTTTTAGGTCATTTACAACCCAGAAATCCCTTAACATAAGTACATCGTGATAGCTGATACCAAGGCAATCTTAATGCAAAATGCCAATTAACTCTTTACTAAAAATGAAATGAATCGGGCTTTAGGCCACCTTTGTGCACATATAGGCTAAACTGGGCTAGGATAACCTCCTGAGGATGGTGAGATGATTGAGATGACACTGTCCTCCACACACAGGATTCGAAATTTGAGCCCTGGTGGTCTGAGGCCGAGCACGCTACCTCTTGGTCACGGAGGCTCCTCACAATACTGACTTTCACACGTGGATGGGGAATAAACATTTTTGTTTCTTACAAACCGCCGAGACCGGGAACCGAACTCTTGGCGTGAAAGGCGGCGGCTCTGACCACTACCCTAGGGCCCCGCCCAACTCTTTACTATTCCTAAATACGATATCGATAAATGCAATTTTTTAAAACGTCACAATTTTGGCGGCCATTTTGGATTTTTAGTACTTTTCTTAAAATATATCTTTTTTTTAAAGTTACGATTTTTGCGGCAATTTTATATTTTGACTATTTTTCTAATAATTGAATATCAAATTTATTGCATCCATGCTAATCAGCATGTCTTGATTAGTCAAAAATAACATTTTATTCGTGTTTTACATATATACATCAAAATATACCTTTTTTCAAAAAGTTACAATTTTGGCGGCCATTTTGGATTTTGACATGTTCTAGTGATTGGATATCTAATTCAAAACGTTTATTTGAATCAGCATGTCTCAATCAGCAACTACAATAATAATACACATAATAATTGCAATGTCTATGTTTATTACCGGGTATTCTTTATTGTAATCATCACCACTGACAACCTTCTGATGTACGTGATATAGGCCTAAATCTGATCAGGTACATAATAGCCTAATACTGTAGATCTGGTAGTATTCGAGAGGTTTCAATTTTCGAGAATATCGCGAGGGGGATAAATTCGCGAATTCAAGAATATCGCGAAAATTATATTATGCTAGCGTCACTAAAGAAAACTGAAATTTTTCGAATACTAAACTACGTGAAAAATCCCAAAATCAGAAATTTCCGAAGATTACTAGATCGACAGCAGCCTATACATGTGAGACTAATATAAGGACACATTACAATAAACAAGATAAAAGACTGTTATGAGAAATACTTCGTTGAATTCTTTAAATGGACTTGATTTGAAAATGAAGATGTACACACATACCTTAACTTCTACTTGACCTCGTTCTTCCGTGTCGTATCTTCCCAATTGATCCAGCAGATCTTTACAACCCTGCGTGATTTGTATCCGCATTGCTTTTAACAAAAACACAAAATATCACAACACATGGCTAGTAGACCAAGGTAGACAAACCTTAACCCTTGAAGCGCTAAATTAAATATTTTAAATTTGTATCCACTTGAAGTTGTGTCTCGCTACCGCGACCCACAACTTCAAGTGGATACAAATTACTCATATTTGTACAATTTGATTCAAATATAGCCCAACGTAACATTTTAGTGCCTATTTCCCCATCAAATGTGCTCGTTCGAAGGTTAAATAACAAGACTGAAAACGACTGTAACCGTGTTCAGCGTTGTAAGGGTTAACCCTTATACTGCTGATCACGACTGTTGTCGCTTTTTATTAATCTGTTTTATTAGTCGACCAAATAACAGTTATTTGGAATTAAATGACTGTTTAAGCATCAATATTTGCAAATGTTTGATGTCAAAATAAACAAATATGAGTAATTTTCAGCCACTTGAGATTGTGGATAGCGGTAGCGAGACACAACCTCAAAACTTAAATAAATAAACCTGAAAATTTAAATAAATTAATTTAGCAGGATAAGGGTTAAATGATAAGCAGATACAGGTAAACCCTATTAAAAATACAAACTGAAATATAAAAAATATAATATATAACATTTGCGTTTTTATTCCCCGCCCACGAAGTAGGGGCGGGGCATATTGTAATCACCACGTCTGGCCGTGCGTCCGTGTTTCGTTTCCGGACAATATCTCTGAAACCGTTAGTCGGATTGCTTTCATATTGCATACACACATCCCGTAGGCGGTGTAGATCTGCCTTTTGGGGTTTGGGCCTATGATCTCTGACCTAGTTTTTTACCTTAGCATTTGAGGCGATTATTGACTTTAATTGATTACTGAATATAAGTTTAGTTTCCGGACGATATCTCGCAAAGCGCTTGCTGGATTGTTTTCATACTGCACACACAGATCTCTCAGGGGGTGTAGATGGGCCTTTGGTGGGTATGACCTTTGACCTAATTATTTACCTTTGATTTTGGGGCGATTATTGACCTCAATTGATTGCGGATAATAAGTTCAGTTTCCGGACGATATCTCGCAAAGCGCTTGCTAGATTGTTTTCATATTGCCACACACATCCCTTTGGGGGTGTAGATGAGCCTTCTGGGGGGTTGTGACCTTTGACCTATTTTTTAACCTTTGACTTTGAGGCCATTATATTTACTTTAATTATTGGCGGGGGATATCGTTAGAGTCAGCGCTCTTGTTAAATTATATAGTCTTCAGGATAAACATGGAGATAGGAAAAGTGCATTGGTAGAGCGTGACACGCTGCTGTAGCTGCTACCTGTCCTGCAGGTTGAATCCACACTTGGTGCAGATAGGTTTTCGTATAAATATCATGTTTCTCTCCTTTGTGTTTAGAATTTTCATTCACTTGAAGTTATGGATGGCGTCAATAAGACAGAACTTAAAGTGGGTTAAAATGTCACTTAAATAATTGGCTTTTAACCATTTAAACGCCCGTGCCGCATATATTCGGGTTTTCATTTTTTATTAACACATTAAGTATCACCTTTAAACATGTTAAAGATAAAATGTGACATCAATCAGCAATATTTGAAAACAGTTGACCTCCATTTTGTCAAATCTGAATATTTTTCACTCACTTGAAGTTATGGATCGCGTCAGCGAGACACAACTTCAAGTGGGTGAAAATTCAGATTAAATAATTTGGCGGTTAAAGGGTTAAAGGGATATGTGTAAATTAGTAGGCCCTTTATGTGAAAGATTGTGATATGTACCACAAGTTTCTATCACCATATGGTTTCAGGGCTGTATGCTCCCCGGGGAGTTAAAATGTTACATGGATGAACAGGTCCAGTATCAGATATAGTATAATGTAAGGCGCCACTAGCAGCCCTAGACTGGATATGTACATGCGCGTCATATAAGACACATTAACTATTTGACCGCCTACCCAGCAAACACAAAACATTTGTGACGTTGGCCCGACGTTGTATAAAAGTTATGCAAATGGGTTTGTCATTCTTTGGGTAATGCCATTATATATTCGTTTTTCCAATAGCAAACTAAATATCAAACATGTTCAAGATAAAACTTGACATAAATCAGCAATATTTTTCAAAATCGTTGACCTCCATTTTGTCAAATTTGAATAATTTTCACCCACCTGCAGTTGTGAATCACATCAGAGAGACACAACTTCAAGTGAGTGAAAATTACAATTAAATAATTTGGCGGTTAAAGGGTTAAGCCATTCGATAAGTGTAGGACATTAATGGCCTGTATTTTGTTAACATGCATCTTCATACAAAATATGAAAACAAAATATAGCTCTAGCGTAAGGAGAGCGTGGAGCATTGATATAGCTACGGACTGCCGGGGCGGGGGCCCTAGGGTAGTGGTTAGCACCGCTGCCTTTCACGCCAGAGTCCGGGGTTCGGTTCCCGGTCTCGGCGGTTTGAAAGAAACAAAATTGTTTCTTCCCCATCCACGTGTGAAAGTTAGTATTGTGGGGAGCCTCCGTGACCGAGAGGTAGCGTGCTCGGCCTCAGACCGCCAGGGCTCGAATTTCGAATCCTGCGTCTGGAGGACAGTGTCATCTCAATCATCTCACCATCCTCAGGAGGTTCTCCTGGCCCAGTTTAGCCTATATGTGCACAAAGGTGGCCTAAAGCCCGATTCATTTCATTTTTTTACGGACTGCCGCGCGGGCTCAATCCCCAGTTGGTTTTCAGATACATATTATGTTTCTCTCTTTTCAAACATGGCATATATTTACGTTTAGATTTGCTACTGTGTCCTTGTGAAAGGCAATTAACCCTCAGGCGCTTTTTCCGGGTAGGCCTAGCTGTGCCTAGTATATAGGACAGAGATGGCAAAGTGCACGGTCGACAATTTCCAAGTGACCGTGTGCCCCTCTGACATTTGAAAAGACACACCAATGAACAGGTTCAGTGACAGGTCTCGAAACTTTTATATAGACTGACAAGTGATGTTTAACATTATTTTACTTTTAGGGCCTATATGTTATAAGACATGCATAGCATCTTTTTGAGATCACATAAAAGTTATGAGATCACATAAAGTTTTGAAATCTAAACTTTCATAATCTGATCTCAAAAAAGGATCGTATGTATAAGCCTACATCGTCCCTTTGGATATGAAAGGGTGTATCTGCCACTTTGTAAAGTGGCAGATACACCCTTTCATATCCAAGGGGACGACATGTAGTTTTAGTAAAATAATCACATATATAACTGCTCGGGATCGCTAGTATTGATATCACTGTATGGATCGGTGTTATGATTCGTAATTTATTTGTTATTGTGATCGCATAAACATACATGGTCTTACTGAGCATGAAGTATAATAACAAAAAATATTGATTACCGACCAGTGCTTAATTAGTCGGGGTGTTTTTTATGTCACATTATTGATTAGCAAATTGATCGGGTCAGTTAATACCTTGTCCTGTGGCCTCTATGCGTGATGCTATATTTACAGTATCACCAAACAAACAGTAACGTGGCATCTTCTCTCCAACCACAGCAGCCACGCAAGGTCCTGAAACAAAAAAAAACAAATTCATATATTTTGACCATTCAAGCATCAATCACGACTATTATCATATTGTGAATGTTTAATCAGATGATCGTTAATATCAGCTTTCACATAGTGAAGATAAAACCTGACATCAATCAGCAAGAATTTAAAAATAGTTCACCTCCATTTTGTCAAATCTGATTAATTTTCACTCACCTGAATTTGTGGATCGCGTCAGCGAGACACAACTTCAAGTGGGTGGAAATTCCAATTGAATAATCTGGCGGTTGAAGGGACATGGCCAGGTCTAAAATCATCAAAAAATCGGTGCTTTTATTTTAGCCTTATAATATGACCATATGATGTGAGCATGTCCATAGACTAGAACTGCAAAAGTTTTTAAATTTTTGTGCTGCGCACTTACCAGTTAGGCTAGATATAGAGACGAAATTACTGATTTTAATTATTGACAACCAAGTCAAATATAAGAAATAAGGGAATTTCGTCTCTATATCTAGCCTAACTGGTAAGTGCGTAGCACCAAAATTAAAAAAAACTTCTGCAGTTCTAGTCTATGGACATGTTTACATCATATTGTCAAATTATTAAGCTAAAATAAAATCACCTATTTTTTTATGATTTTAGACCTGGGCATGTCCCTTTAACCTTTACAACGCTGAAATATTTTTAAATAAATCATGGCTACCAATTAGGGCTGTTTCAATTTGAAGTCATCATAAATATCTTTATTTGAATTATGGTATGTGTACACGGACAATATAAATAGTTTACTCTTTCATTTCAATTAATTAAGCTATTTTATTGTTTTTGAACGCGATATCTCGAGAACCGCTAATCTGAATCACTCCTGATTCTGCAGGCACTTACCAATTAGCCGTTGTTTTCAATAAAAGGCCTAAGGCGGTATTTTTTAAGATTTTGCTAGCATGTTCTCAAGAACCGGTAGTACGAATCACTACGTGATTTTGTATGTAGGCACATATCTACCTAAGCGCCAATTGAAAAGGTTTTGGTTTTGTTTCAGTGATGAAAATGAGGCAATTATTACATATTACATGTAAACGCGTTATCTCGAGAACTGCTGGTCAGAATCACTCGCGATTTGTTTGTAGGCACGTACCTGTATGGCCCTGAAATTAATTTGTTTTGGTCGTGTTTCAGTGATTTTTCATAAAAATGGCGGCCATTTCGAATAATGCGCCACGTCGAGAATCGTAGTCCAGATCTCTTGCGATCATGTATGCATGTACTTAATGTCTGCCTAGCCGCGAAATTAAAAGGTTTTCTGGAGAGGTCACAGATTTTTAAGAAAATATTTACGACTTGTGTTGCGTTATCTCGGGAATCACTAATCCAAATCACTTGTGATTTTATATGTAAGCACAAATCTGTTTAATAATGATAACCACGACCATAGGCTTGGCCATAGCCGCATTTAGTCCGTTTTATTACCCGATTAAATTACCGTCACATGAAATTTGTGTTCAAACATCACGATATGCAAATGTCAGGTCTCAATTTAAAAAAATATGAGTTATTTTGACGCACTTGAACTTGTTTAGTTGCGGTAGCGAGACACAACTTCATGCGTGTGATTTTTTTTAATTTAGCGTTCGAAGTGGTAATTAACATGATTGCAGGTGAAAAACATCTTACTACCTGAATGTACTCCTATTCTGAGCATGAGCTTCTTCTCTGGAAGATGCGGAATGGTGAAGTTATTGACCATATTGAGCAGATCTAGAGCCATGGTGGCTATCTCTCCAGCATGTCTGATCCCATTAGTACGTGGACACCCACTCACCAACATGTAGGCATCGCCTATCGTCTCCACTTTATATACATCATATATATCAAGACGATTGTCAAATTCCGTGTACAATTTATTCAAGAACGTCACCACCTGGAGAGCAAAGAATAATTAATGCTATGTTATTTGAAGACGTGCATATTACGTAATTAATTAGTTTTGTCCTTCTACAGGTATTCAGGCCCGGCCGAAGACCTGGAGGATATATTAAATTTCTTGCAATAATGTCTGTGTCCCAATATGCAGAAAGAGTGGTGCCGTGTGTGGGAAACGGTTGACATTTCTGAGGAACAGTCCTGATGAACATGTCCAATATAACGTTTGAGGTCGCTAGGTCAAGTAGTTGCGTGTTTAAAAAGTGCTAAGAAAAGAACATATATTCACAAATACATTCGTGATCAGGGATTAAAGAAAAACGTTGCAATAATGTTAGCATTACATCAGCATTAAGCCAGTGTACATGTATCGTGTTATCTGGGTAGTTGCTTTTCTGGCGAACAGAGAAGTAAAGCATCACCCGCATAGCAGTCCAAGCAAACACGGGACAATCATTCAATGCTGTTTTAAAACGGGCCAGCGTCAAAGACGTTGGGCCAAGATTGAAACAATATTGAGTAAATTGCACGTCTTTGCTGGTGTGCTGCCGCTAAGTATAGGCTACAACAGGCTCAGTGTTGGGGTAGTGTGGGGCCAGCGTCGTAGACAATTTGTCGGCATTGAACCAGCCCAACATTGAACCGAAATTGGCTGGGTAGGCCTACATCATGTGTATCGTAGAGACACACGCGGCACGATTCACTGGCAAGTATCGAATGGATGTTGGCCAGCACCGGTGATGGTGGTGGAATGAGTAAACGTTAAAGATATATCTTTTAACTTGTCTCCTTGTTTCTTTCCTTAATTATATCCTGGACATTTAGGATTCCGGCCCATGAGGAAGACCAATACAGTTATGTTTACAAAATATTAAGCCAATTTTTTTGTCCATAGCAAGCAACAGCCTGAGTTAGGGAACTCCTTTTCCAGTTATTTATTAGTTTTAATTGAGATACGTTCTCTCTGTCCGTGTCATCTTATCAGGTGGGGTTGTATAGAAGTCAAAGCTGCTAAGTTAACAGCCTGACAAAACACTGAGGTGTGAAATGTTTTTTTTTTTTGGGGGGGGGGGGATAGTAGAAAATGTAGTAACATATTCATGATAGTAGTGGTGATGTGTGTAGGCCCTATGCATACACAATCACAAAAAATGAAGATTCAAGAAATGTTAGTTAAAATTTTCAACCATATTTGAGAAATGTTGATTAAGCAGTGCTTCTAATGACTGAGTATATTGTGTTGCCCACAGTTGGTGAAGAAATAGGTACACGTAACATAGAATTTTTTTTGCAATGAGGTTGACAATTGAAAAAAACATTTGATGAACCTCATATTGTTTTCACCAGTATTATTTATATAATTGGTGAAAGGCGGGTGTTTTCTGGGATGTCCTTGAACATTACCTGCAATGGTGTACTTCCTGCAGATATGGAAGTGAAGCCGACAATATCGCTGAAGTAGATGGTGACGGACTGGTAGCTTTCAGCCAGCACTGACTTATCAGTGGTCAGATCGTGAGCGATGGCTGGAGGCAACAGGCGATGAAGAAGCTGCTCTGCCATCACCTTCTTGTTCTCCAGTGTAAATGTAGTCTCCTCTCGTGCAAGAATACACCTCTCATTACTTTGCTGCACACGTCTAATAGATTTTATGTAGCATATCACAAGTAGGGGACAGAGTGTTAGCGCTAAGATGAGTTGTAGACATGCCCATGCTAACAGTTGGTCAACAGACACTGTTTCCTGCTTTAACAAATATTGTGTTCTTTCAGAGTGGTTTAGTAAAGTGGACCACGTGGCGTTCACCAGACCATCACAATCTGGGGCCAGGTCACTGGGTGCCGTCCATGAAGAGATTATTATGGGATATGCATCAACATCCGGCTCTGATATTGAAAAATTAAATTGGTCATACGACCAAAACTGTTTATGACATTCTAAACATTCTGTTAAAATATACAGCAGCTGGAAGTGATAAGTCTTCAATAAATCTGAAAATATGTGGATAATTCAATATTAGTAGTATTCACTTGAAACAAATGTTACCAAACATGATTGTATTTGACATGTAAATGTCTCGTAAATGGGATGTTACAGTATTTTTACGTATGAGAGAAACGTATGAGAGTCGTTTAAAAATGATTAAAGTATGTTTCGTGCGCACAAAAAAACATTGCAAAAATACAAAATTGTGCGTGTGTACCATAGTAAACGTATGAGTAGCTTATTGCCAGCATATGACGTGAATATGCTGTCCAACTTGCCAATAGCAGATTTGAAGTGTCTATATAACATCAACTTTTTTCTACATTACACTATGCATACACAAGATCTACGGCCATGGTATTAGCGGGATGACCAGCGTACTTAAAGGTGATATATCACCCCTTATATGGTATGAATAAGTATGTCCTTATATGGGGTGATTGGCTATCATGTGACCATGATAGCCAATCACCCCATATAAGGAAACACTTGTGCCCCATCTTGTGGCAACTTTGATTTGTTTGTCACAAATTTATTCATACTATATAAGGGGTGGTAGATCACCTTTAACCTATGAGTAACGTAGACCCTACATGCATCTACTGGCGCGTGTCAACGTATAACAGCGTATGAGTAGTATTTTATGTACGCCGGTATGCGTTAGTACGATAGGTTATAGTGTGACACCGCCTTAAGATAGACCTATTGATCGTTTTGATGTGTTTATGCGGATATTACCTAATTGTGTTTCCGTGAATTCATTTTCTGATGAATTGTTCTGAACTGAATCGCACAGGTTATCTGAAAATAATTATCAAGTATTATATTCAGAACAATAAGTTAATGGATATTTATAGAGCCGATGACAGTATTGTGTGGCCAGTTATTCCAATCCTTAAAAGACAACGGAATACGCTTTGCCTTTTTAACTCTTTAAACCCTCAGTATTAACGCATCATTTTACATCACTGAGAATAGACATAATTTCTTACACATAAATGTTGAGAACGAAGAGTTGTATAACTGTTAAGCAATAAAATGCAATTGTATGTAGGCCTATTTATTCACGAATGTCAACCTTCATCCTCTACAAGTCGGGAATTGCGACATCAATTCGCGGCTTGTAATTGATGAAGATGACAATGATACGTTCAGGCTTGATAGGGTTAAGTTAGAGATCCAGCTGATTTAAAATAATTGTATTTTGTAGACTGTAAATATGTGTTTAAATTTGTAGACAAATATTGCTTTAACTCTTCAAGTTGCTGACGCGACCCACAACTTCAAGTGAGTGAAAATTATTCAGATTTGACAAAATGTAGGTCAACTGTTTTCAAATATTTTTTCTTTAGCATGTTTAAAAGGTGGTACTTAATGTGCTAATAAAAAATGAAAACCCGAATATTTGCGGCACCGGCGGTTAACCCTTTAACCGCCGGTGCCGCAAATATTCGGGTTTTCATTTTTTATTAGCACATTAAGTACCACCTTTCAAATATGTTAAAGATAAAAATAATGTGACATCAACCAGCAAGATTTCAAAATTGTCGACCTCCATTTTGTCAAATGTGAATAATTTTCACTCACTTCAATTGATGGATAGCGTCAGCAAGACACAAATTTAAGTGGGTGAAAATTAGATTCGAATAATTTGACGGTTAAAAAGAATAAATTAATTTATACTTTAAAACACACATATTACGCTACCTGCCGTTATGAAAGCCCGAAGCAATGACGCGTACACTTCCAATTCCGTGTGGTATGATTTCATGACAAAATCTTGCTGCAGCCAGTCCAGTACCGTATTCAATTCATTGTTGCTATCAGTGATATTTTGTGCACTGTAAAAAATGTAACATTTTTTCTAATTAATTGGACGCGGGTATGAGATTATAATATTATTATTAATTACATTTAATTAATAAGATTAATTATCATTATATAGGACACAGTCGTACTAAGAAGAAATCCCATAGCTACAATATTTGTCAAACTTTGTAAACTAATCTGTCACTCTATATAATTATTACTACACAGAACATTTTGTATGTGACATAGATAATGAATGAATTAAAGAATGATTCAACTTTGTAAAGTGCATTTTCTGGCAAATCAGGGGGGATTCTTCTTACAGAATGTCGTAGCTGACATTGTTGGCATAGGAAAAATGCCGTATAAGTGATGCGAATTGGAACCGTGGACGCACATGTACCACATATATATACACACGGTTTTGACTCGTTTCTCAGATAGTGATTCATTAGAAATACTAAGCGTTATTGATGTTGTAATATTCGCCAAGTAATGTGAGAAACACCAGTATGCTCTAGCGATGTGTTGAAATAGAGTTCGATTGTGTCAGTTTTTATAGGTAAAACATTATTAGATTAACCCTTTGAAGCCTGAATTTACCATTGTCATTTTCATCCACTACAAGCCGCGAATTGCTGTCGCAATTCGCGACTTGTAGTGGATGAAGATGACTTAAATTGGGTTACAAACGAAAAAAATACTGTTATTTTCAAAACAGTTCTATGAAAATTTTCTTTTTAAAACCACTAGATTTCAGGAAATTTAGTCATTTTTCAGAGATGCGAAATGATGCTTTAATGCATCGTGAGGTTTTAAAGGGCTTAAAGTATTTTAACAATCAAAATTAAAGTTGAATAACTGTTACAATTGATTCCTCTGGATGGCAAGGCTTTATTTTATAACAATCACGAGATATAATGTGCCCATCATTTTGTGTGAGGGAAATATAAACAGTTTCGTGTAAGAAAACATCCGGCCCCTTAGATATGAAAGGGTGTATCTGCCACTTGACAAAGTGGCCGATACACCCTTTCATATCTAAGGGGACGATATGTGCCAGTGAAATGTTTACTTGAAAAAAATGAACCTCTTTGTTATCAACGAATTAGAAAAAAATCTGTTTTAAACTTTGTTTTAAAAGTGTAAGTATTGAAATTGTTGTACAATGTTCCTATATTTATCCAGCATATTACAATACATAAAATATTATTCACTTTTAAAGACGAAACCATGTCGTTAAAATTTCATTTTTTACGAAGTCATAATATTATGCTATATTTACTAGGAATATGCTGCGACACGGAAATCGGCGTGCCATGTTTCCAGTGTGATAATACTACAATAATCTTACTTGTGAAGTATTGTTTTATTAGTTGTCAGCATGTTGTAAAGTCTGTGTTCATTTACGGAGAATATATCCATAACATCTTGGGCTCTATGCCACAGTTGTCTGTTGTCCTCCATTACGGTGATATAGACCATGGTATGGATCACCAGCACCAGGCCAGGTAGGATCAATAGTAGCATCTGCATCCATCCTAATTTGTTCAGGCGATATCCACAGCGGGCAATCAGGGCATTGACACGTGGCGCATTCCCAGGATCACTGACATATGTCGAGCTCACAGTCGGATACACTCCATTCATCATTATGTTCTAACGTCTGTAATTCAATAACACAAAACATCCACCATAAACAACCCAACAAACACAAAACATTTGTATAACATTTATATAATGTTGGACTAATGGCGAAGACGTTGGGCCGACGTTATATAAATGTTATACAAATGTTTTGTGTTTCCTGGGAATAAACGAGATAAGCCTGATATAAATATCTACTTCGGACTGAAGAGCAGCACAACTAGTGCTGTTGACGTTTCGGAAATTAATTTAAAACATTTTGATTTAGTTGGTATTAACATGAAAACTTCGCAGTCGAATTTATCCATGATATTTTTTTACTTTGAAACTGTGAGTGTGTTATAATAAAAACAATTAATATGTTGAATAAATAGACCAAGTATGGTTGACAAGACGAAACAGTCATTTGTTAATTGTCAGTTAAAATGTTTGTTTCGAAAACATAGTTCAAAATTCAACAATGCTTGCAGACCTGTTGAAACATATAATTTTCTTTCTCGGACTCATGCGGTTGGCTTTCACGAGACGTATGGTGAGATCAGCCCATCTCGCACTCTGTCAAAAACGCTTCGGTGCTGAGTTTCAAATAGTTATTCTTTCGAGAAAATAAAGGCTCGGGCTTGATGTGGTGACTTGTGCTGATATCAGCACATCTCGCCTTCCGAACGATGCCGTATGCATATAAACCACAAGACGAAGAGAAAGAATGACACGCGCCAATTGTGGGTCCGCTCATGGATGCAACGCCAGCCATTGTTTAGTAATTACTTAGCCTATAGCTGTGTTTTTCCTGGTACATAGCCAGAGTTGAACCTCACGCAGAGGATCTTGGGGCTCGGCTGCATCAACATCATCCAGCCTACTTTCTTCTGTCGGCCTAATGGTGTGATAGCGGCAAAATAGTTACCCCTTTCAAGCCTGAATTTACCATTGTCATATTCATCCACTACAAGCCGCGAATTGCTGTCGAAATTCTCAACTTGTAGTGGATGAAGATGACTTGAAGATAAATTAGCGAAAATTGACATGTATTGGTAAAACAGTTTCATGGAATTTTTTATTCTAAAACCCTTAGTTGTAAGAAAATTAAATCCGTTTTCAGGGATGTAAAATTATGCTTTTATGCATCGTGAGGGCTTAAAGGGTTAATATATCAGTCTCTAATGCTATGGGTACATTGGGCTTTGCGTTCAGTTTAGGATGGCTTAGCAAGTTCGCAGCATTATCGCATCTCGGAAACTTAAATCGCACAACATTTGCAACCGATTCTGGTCGCAAACTGGTGGTAACTCACCATGTTCACTAAGAATCTCAATGTACTTAGGTTTATAAAACCTAACACAAATCGCAATTATACCCGCGTTGCTACTCGCGATATTTTGTGTTCACATCGTAAATTAACCCCTTCGTATCCACAGAGACCACATAGAACTTGTAAACCAGCAGCCAAATACTATTTATTTAGGCTTTTTTATTGCAGCTTATTTTTTAGACATATTTATTATTGCGCATTTATGTATAACAATATTAAAACTTTGCTTTGGACAAATATATGGAAGCCTTTTCTAGCTGGATGTGTGATGATACAGCACTCGTTCGGATGATTTATATTTCCATACATAAGACACGAAAAAAGTATTTTTCACACGATCACAGGTAACTTGTATTTACTGCCTTAAGTTGAATTGACCGACGGATCAAACTAGAACTTGAGTAAAACTTAGGCTGATACCTGTACGTTTAAATCTAGAATTGATGTCTGGCGTTAATTCTTGGTAAATGTTATAAATACACTAGGTGCAGCTTCTGTCTGTGTTTGATGAGAGGGGAGGGGGTCCAACCTCTCTCTGAGATTGGCGGTCTCTATAAATCCATTGGCAGTTTGTTGCTAATAACCAGCGCGGTTGTTTCAAATGTTGTAAGCGTGTGGCTAACTATTTTTGTATCAGGATGGCAGAAACGGGCGAATAAATACAATCAGATTTTGATATTATGCTGGAATAGGCACAGTCCAGTCACATCGCAGAGTAGTCCAGTTGCTGCGCTTATATGATTAATGGGGGCCTAAAAATTGTAAGAAGTGTAAGGTGTTTCGATTGATTCATAATTTTAAGGCTATAATTTCACTGAACAAATTTAGGTTTGTTGCCCAAGTGTCAACTTTGAGCAAATTTTTTTATTGGCATAATTAATAATTAATATTATCAGTTTAATTTTCATTATGATCTAAGGTACGTGTAAGCCGACGTATGTGGTTGCTGTTCTAATTTATCAATCTACACATACAATATACAATGTACTATACAAAAGTTAATTAAATTCCCGTTCAAATGATGTAATGCATAGTGCAGAGGACCAAAAAAGCTAGTCAACAGGCCCAGTAGAAACGACTTAATAATTTAAAAACATCATTATTGGCCATATCTATATTAGACCTATTTTTCAGAGCCCAGATGTGTATATACTTAAATTGAGTGGTAATTAGATTTGTACATGGCATTTATATTTTTAAATTAGAGAATATTACAGCTTTTTGAAAATGTGTGTATTTAGCCTAGGCTGAAATATGAAACATTGAAACTTGCTCGACATTTGATGTGGTTTTGACGGCCATTTTTTGTTTTGCTTATTTGAAGATGAAGGACACCCAAGATAGAATGACTCAATGTTATGCGACAGATTCGAATTCATCACACATAAATTATGTAAAAAAAGTTGATAAAAAATTATACACACAAATTTCAACACAAAAAAATCATTTTTTAGATTTCAGCCCATGCCAATTACACGTATTGTTATGAAAGTTTCAATTTTCTTTCATAAAAAAACATATGACATTTATAAATATAAATAACACTCAGTTTTACGCATACACACATCTGGGTTCAGAAAATATAGGCCAGGTATAGATATGTCCAATAGTTACTTTTTAATAACTCATTTCCTTTCACCATGATGAATGGTATTTTTTGTTGTTCATCTTGATTATTTTATAATAAGAAATCATGCTTGAGCGTATGTGGGGAGACGACTACTTATTGTACTGCAATGTGTGATATATCATTAGAATGAGAATTCAATTATATGTTACTAATGTATATTGTAAGTGCAGATTGGTTTATCATAAAAGCAGCGACAGACGTTTGCGTAAACATACCCCCTAATTTTAGACATGTTTGGTGGTAACCCAATATAAGAGGTAACAAAAATGTTGCTGAAAGTTGCCGTCTGTGCAACAAAGCTGAATATGTTCATTGACCCATTGGGAGCATGAATCAATAAAAAAACTTTACACTTCTCACAATTTCTTAGGTTCTATGGACGGCAACTGGACTAGAGGATGTAATTAAAACCATTATTAAAGACGGTTACAAAACGCTACATCGCTACGGGAGCACAACGAAGAAAAACTCATCTGGTTTCAAATCTATTCCTAATTCCAATTTAACCTTGACCTTTATGTGATATGAAATTGTGCAGTAAATTGGGAACATCATTAAAAATGCTTTAAAATAAACTAAATGAAATCGACTTAATTATTCCTCAGATGACGAGTGACGACCCATACATGAGGCATGTGTGGTACAGACAGCCCATGAGTAGATCACTCGGCCATAATCTGATAATGATCCCTGTTTTGGAGATACATATTTCATTATATGCCATCAAATTAAAACTGTTAAGTTGGTGTACCATGTTTTTTAATGTGAAATAATTTTATGTAGGCCTACTTGGCCACATTTAATATTGGCATTTTTGCTCAAAATGTTTAAACTTTGCTGATATCTGACCTTGACCTTCATCACTAATCATATCAGGAATATTTTTATCGTGTAGGTTAGATGTTAAATAAATAACACAACTCAAGATCATTAAAATTGATCTGCCGATTTTTTATAATATTTCTTCTGGACTTCTCCGTGGTTTTGCTAATTGTGGATACTAGGTGTTAATCGTTTCAGAATTGACTGCGCTATATCAAGATCGAAAGAGTACATGTTACCGATCACCTGGGCAGAATATGGTAATGTCTTCCAAATGTGCACACACTCGCTCTGTTTTGACCTTATAATAGTCTGAACTGACTGACTTGAACGCAGCGCTCCCTGCCAAAGGGGAGTTTTTGAGAGGACACAGAAGCTCCTCGATGGGTCGCCTAGGACATAACAGGCTTGTGGTGATGGTGTGACGTCTGAGGTTCTGCCCAATCAGCCTGACGCCGGATGTCAAGAAATATATAGGCCTACCATGGAGTGCTTAGGCTTACGTCACTTTTCGAACTTATTTTGCACCAAATCACCATAACATGTGCCGTTTTGCGATAACAAAGAAATCTGTGAATGTATCGAATCAAAGCAGACGCTTCATAGGCCTAATCTATCTATTCAACGTGTGTTCCATATAATCGATTAAATGCAACTTTTAATATTTAAATATAATTAAATAATAATTTATTGATGTAAAAATAACATATATGATTTGTAGGTATAGTACAATCATATGTGTCATTTTAAAAAATGTATTTTTGTTATATAACATTGTATATAGTTATGTATACTTCATTATGCGTTTTTTGATATTTTCGTTGGTATATGAGGGGCCCACGGCAGATGAGCTTCGCTCAGTGGGTTTGAGATATATATATATATATATATGAAAATGCCGATTTTATGAACAATTTGTATGTATACATGTATATTTTTATCTGTACCCGCAGTAAATAAAGTCTTTATTATTATTATTATTATTATTATAGGCCTACATGTGATTGCCGGCAAAAGGTGCATACTACCCATCAAACTCTACACACTAACCCAATCGACCTGCCAGAACCATAACGGCATAACTCATTTTTCTCAACTTTTCAGGAGAGACAAAAAACTGTTTTTCACAGATGATACACAAAATATAAAACCCAAGGTGATTCCATGTTGACACATGTGGTGAACAAAATTTGATATTGATGATCACAAATTATGCAGATTTTAAAAACAACGTAAAAAAACGATTTTTATTTGTTGATACCTTTTGCCTTTGCACTCCACATAACTAATGTCTGCCACTTAATGTCCGAAATGACTGTTATGACTACTTGATTTCTTAAATATAAAATGAAAAAATGGCTTATCTGGCAGTTATGACGTTCTGACATTTCTGAGTTGACTACTATTCATCATCTGAAATGTCGTATCTGGTAGAATGTGACTATAAAGAATGGATTAAGCGTAGCAGATAAACACCTTATTGTAACGAAAAAAAACACTTAATAAGGAAACAATTTTGTTAAACATGTTTTTATTAAAAATAATTTAGTAGTCAGAGACAGTGGACCTAACCTGTTTCATGTTATGTTGACTGAAAAATCAATTTTTGGTAGGGCCTACAATTTTGCTTATTAAACAAAGGTGATCTTCAAGGTCAAAGAGTCAATTAAAAAGTCAAGCGAACATTGGTTATTTTTAACATTGAATGAATTAGCTAGGTGATACCATTCAATCTCCAGGGGGGCTTCAGGGCGATGGGGGTCTGTTTAATATTGAAGAGAAGCATCAGAACGTAGCGGGGAAGCGTTAAAGGGTGACGGGAAATCGGTCAAAAACGATGGAGAGGCGTTAAAATGAGACGGAGATGCGTTAAAGGGTCATGAAGAAGCACTATAAAGGCCATAGAAAATTAAAGGGCAAAGGGAAGCTTTGAATTGAAAAGTAGTTGGGTGCGATGGGTGCGCTAAAAGGTTGCGGGGAGGCAATAAAGGGCGACGAGGAAGCGTCACAGGACAATGGGAAGGCGTTAAATGGTGATGGCAGGGAGCCATTAAAGGATGATGGGGATGCGAAAAAGGGTGACCGAGAGGCGTTAAAAGGCGACGAGGAAGGGTTAAAGGGCAGCTGAGATGTGTTAAAAAAAATGAAATGAAATGAATCGGGCTTTAGGCCACCTTTGTGAACATGTAGGCTAAACTGGGCCAGGAGAACCTCCTGAGGATGGTGAGATGATTGAGATGACACTGTCCTCCAGACACAGGATTCGAAATTCGAGCCCTGGCGGTCTGAGGCCGAGCACGCTACCTCTCGGTCACGGAGGCTCCCCACAATACTAACTGAGATGTGTTAAAAGGCGGCGGAAAGCATTAATGGTCGACGGAGAGGGGTCAGTAGGCAAATGGAGGCGTCACATGGCAATGGAGAGGCAACAAAAAGACACCAAAAGACGGAGATGCGTTAAATAGTAATGAGGAGTAATTAAATGGCGACAAAGAGGTATTCAAGATTGGCCGAGAGGCATTAAACTACGACGACAAAGCCTGCAATTGCAATGGAGAGGCGTTAAAGTAGACACAGATGCATAACAGGCATGGCAAAATCATATAGGTGCGACGGGTGCATTGAAAAGTGATGTACAGGCATTAAAGGACGACAAAGAGGCATTGAAGGGCAATAAGGAGTCGCAAATGAGCGGTGAAGTTGTGCTAAAGGGTGGCAAAGAGGCGGTAAAATCCGACGAAGAGGCATTAAAGGGGGACGGAATCACAACGGGGAGGCCTTCAATGGAGAGGCAATGAACAGGCGTTACAGGGCGACTGAGAGGCATTGAAGGGTAATAAGGTCGTTCAAAGGAGAGGGGTGCGGTAAAAGCTGGCGGGAAGGCAATGAATGGCGACGAGAAAACGTTACCAGTAAATGATGATGGGAAGGTTTTAACCCTTACAGCGCTGAAATATTTTTTTGTCAAATTATGGAGACCAAAGTTGTTATTTTTTCAATTTGAAATAATCACAAATGCCCTAGTTAGCTTTTTCTGCTTCATTTGAATACATATGTTATGGTCTACAGCCATTAAAAATATTTTAATTGTTTAATTGCGGGGAATGAAGGGTTAGAGGGCGATGGGGAGGCGTGAAAGGGCTGATTGTTGCATAATACTTTATAGATAACTGAACAAATCGTAATAGTTCATTGTAATAGACACTGGAAGCCAATAACGACCTTGGCAGAGGAGAGCGCCTCACTACTCAAACTAGACAGTTTAGAGCTCTCTGGAGCCTGTTTATTTCTTGATTTGTGACATTATAGAGGAGGTTGTTGCAATAGTCCAGTTTACTTGCAACCAGTGTAATTTTAGCTATGCTTCAGATATCAAGGACTGACACAGGCAACGTAGGCCCCTATGTCCCGAATGACTCCAATATTTCGCGTCGAGTCACGATAGATAATTTTGCAGGGAAATGTTGCATTAACTGTTTTCATTGTTATTTTGTTCCAAACAGGAAAACCAAACAGTAAAACCTTTTATCTGGATTTCACTTTGAGTTTTCCATATCTAATCCAGTCACCTACGTCTAACTATTCTTTAGCAGCTTTACGTCGTTGATTTTCATTAAACTCTTAGAATGTTGATGTGTAGGGTGAGTAGGATATGGCCAACCACAAAAGAAACTACATGTAACTGTGAATACTGTAAATATGTATTTGTTATGGGTCTATATACATGTAGTGGATACTTCACATACAATTACAATTTGATTGGTGGCGGCCACCATTAATTCCATTCTCCAACAATTTTCAAATATATGCTTGTAGTGAAATAATACCTGACTTCACTGTTTGGCACCAATGGTATTTAATGTACAGATGATGACGTGTGTGTGGGTCATGGTGGGTTAATTGTTGAGTGTTTTCCTCAACTCGCTCGACAAGGGGCTCTGAGCATGCCTTTTAACCCTTTAAACCCTCATACATTAAAGCATCATTTTACATCCCTGAAAACAGACTTAATTTTCCTTCAACTATGGGTTTTAGAATGAAAATTTCCATGAGACTGGTTTAACAATACATTTGGCAATTTTGTTTAATTTTTCACCCACTTCAAATCATCTTCATCCACTACAAGTTGATAACTGCGACAGCAATTCGCAGCTTGTAGTGGATAAAAATGACAATGGTGAATTCAGGCTTGAAAGGGTTGGGTAGGGTGGCGAAATAAATAACAATACATTCCTACGTTTTAAAAACGATATTGCCGGCGATGAAAAAAAACATACAGTGTAGCTGAAGCACTAAGGGGCGTGTTCTCGTCAAATAAAACCATAAGGTCACATCTGACAGTTATGACGTTATGGTTTTGGCAGGTCGCAATGTTGATTTGATGTTGGTCCTCCAGACACAGGATTCGAAATTCGAGCCCTGGCGGTCTGAGGCCGAGCACGCTACCTCTCGGTCACGGAGGCTCCCCACAATACTGACT
The DNA here is from genome assembly GCA_964017125.1 of Flabesymbios commensalis. NCBI lineage: Eukaryota > Metazoa > Annelida > Polychaeta > Terebellida > Flabelligeridae > Flabesymbios > Flabesymbios commensalis. The sequence goes on from OZ024902.1 coordinate 33,886,539, forward strand.
TTCACACGTGGATGGGGAAGAAACATTTTTGTTTCTTTCAAATCGCCGAGACCGGGAACCGAACCCCGAACTCTGGCGTGAAAGGCAGCGGTGCTAACCACTACCCTAGGGCCCCCGCCCATGTATATATATATATCGGTAGACTCGGTGAGAAATATTGATGTTTTTTTAGCTTTGAAATCTTAATATCTGAACTACGAGGGTGATACTAATGCTAGCTGGGAACAACAATTATTAGGAAACACTAAAGTAAGACAAATCGTTAAAAAATAATTTGAATTTTTGAACATTAAAAAGATAAGCTAATTCTTTAACTTAATATCAACCTCACTTCCCGATTTTATAGACATCCAAGACAACGCGAAATATTCGATGTCCACTTAAAATTCCACAGGCAAATATAACTTTTTTTAATAAAATGGGCTCGCAGGTCTCGGCTTGACCTAATCATTTGAATAAACATGCTTTAGTAAGCTACATGCCTATACTAAATATGCACATTTGAATCAACTCTGTTTTCAATATTTGAGTCCGCTCTGGTTTTTATATTGTGCATTTATTGTGGTTTATATAATAATTATAAATATAATTATTTATAAATATAATTATGATAATAAACACAAATATGTTACATTTTTCATCCTTTTTCAACATGTTGTTAACGTTTTAAAAGTTGTTACGTAGCTTTCTAGAATAATTTGATGTAGGGCCTGATGAAATACGTAATGTTACCTTACCTTCCTAAGCCATATCCGACACAAATGCTTCCATTTGATGAAGTTAATCTTCCTGGATTTTATGAGCTCTGGACCGTGCAGCGAGTGACAGGCAATTTATTGCTGTATTATTCACAATCTCGGCGTTATTTTAATAAATATATGTGCATCATACAAAGTGCACCTGGTGTTGAATGCGCCGCGCTGGACGACACCCCAGGGGAACAGGAACTCGAGCGGCGTGCTGGACGACACCCCAGGGGAACAGGAACTGTTGGTCGCGCAGGATGCCTCCACTGACTGAGAAAGTTGAGTGCTATGCACAGTGCTACTACTCTCTGGACCATCCACCTGCTCGACCATAAAATCGATGAGACAACGCGCATCATCCTGTCCTAACAAACGATACACGCTCCTCCGCTGCTGGTTTAATGTTGGTCCACCGTCTACGACGGTGGACCAACAATAAACCAACAGCGGGGCAGCATTTGGCGTTTTCTGCCATGGCCGCGCGAGCTAATGTTTAATTTCCTGTCCGTGCTGATGCTCGCACACGGGGGTTATGAAAGTCATGCTAGGAAGTAAATCGAATTCGCAAAGGTAATTACTGCTATTTTCTTGTTCGTAAAATAGCTTGTGATCACGAATATTGTTGAAGTAGAATGCATAATAATTAATTAATAATAATAATATTAGGTAATAAGGTTAGTTAATATCAGGTATGCAACACTATAGTACGTGTATTTCCACAATAATAAGCTATTGTCTTTTCTAAATAACATAATCAACTTTGCATAGCAACACAGTAATGCCAAATAAATATAATAGTTTTTGATTTATTGTTGAGATGGTTTTCTCGTCTTGCCAAATTCTTCATTTCTTCGCTTTTTTCGTTTCTTCTTGGGCTTCTTATATGTGCACAAAGGTGGCGTAAAACCCCATTTATGTTCTCATTCATTCATTCATTCATTCATTCATTCATTCATTCATTCATTCATTTATTCATTCATTCTTTCATTCTTCATTCATTCATTCATTCATTCATTCATTCGTTCATTCATTCATTCCTTCATTCCTTCATTCATTCATTCATTCATTCATTCATTCATTCATTCATTCATTCATTCATTCATTCATTCATTCATTCATTCATTCATTCATTCATTCATTCATTCATTCATGCTCATATGGTCAACCTTACGCAGGGCACACTAAGGCATTATAAATTTAATTGGTCCTGCGGCATGATCGACATACAAATCGTCGCCTCGGAGCTAAAGGATCCTTTCTGACACTCGTCAGAGTGGCAGATAGGATCCTTTAGCTCCGAGGCGACGAAATGTTATGTATTATGTATTACCACGTGATACACAATAATAGGATATTACATAGGTTAAATCTGATATGACTGTGATAACGCAGGGTACAATATTGTGTGTCAAATTTGTTTCTGGTCTAAAAAACATGTGTTTAAGTTTTATCATTACTACATGATTCGCAGTCAGTACTTGTTGAGCCCACTTGATACGAATTGATCCCTTTATATAGGATGCGGGTCAGCACAATTATATCTTTGCAGATTACTATGTGTTATTATTCTTTATTGTCATGGTGAAAACAAAAACTATTTAGAAACAGACGTCCCGCTTGGAATACATGACAATGTAGGCCTACCTATTCTGTCTGGAATCACCCACCTATTGCATGTATTTCACCAGTAACATGGTCCAGAGGGCGTAATTGACGTATTGTTCGGTGTCAGTTGTATTACTAGCCTTTGTCGCATCACTCGCATCACTTAATACAGTAAATCCATGTAGTAAAACAATACATGATGGATTGCTCACTGTGCTGATATTGCGACTAATTGGAATAATCCCTGATATGAAACACAATACGTTGGCCCATATCTGGTGACGGGCATTTCTGTACCTGGTGGACATAACTTGCCCTGACAGGAGGCCCTATGCTAGTCCATCCAGACGGTGGCCTAGCATTGAACAAGCGATTATACGTATCTCATAAGTAAAATATCATGATTCTTCCGTCTCAACGTTTTCTCTCTGTTGTGTCCTTGAACAGGACACTTCACCCTAAAGTGTTGGTAGACCAGCTATTGCAAAGTGTACGATAAGTGGTAGCAAGGTTGTATGCTTCCCTAGGAGTTGAAATGACACATTAACAAACAAACCCAGAGACCAGAAAATATAAAATCGCTAATAGCAGACACTAAACCCACACTTTTTGGATTATGTGGGGACATATCAGCTTAGTCCATCTGAACACAGATGATATTCATGTTCCTGGTTTAGAAATATATGTTAACGCTTTAACCGCCGGTGTCGCATATATCCGATTTTTCACTTAATTATTATCACATTCAGTACCGCCACTTAAACATGGTAAAGCCATAATGTGACATCAATCAGCACGATTTAAAAAGAGTTGATCTCCATTTTGTCAAATCTGAATAATTTTCACTCACTTGAAGTTGTGGATCGCGTCAGCGAGACACAACTTCAAGTGGGTGAAATTTCAAATTGAATAATTTGGCGGTTAAAGGTTTAACCCTTAGAACGCTGAATTTATTTTGTTTAAAGCAATCATGAAAACTAAAGTGTTTTATTTAAAAATCATCATAAATGTCTTAGTTAGCTCTCCCCGGCTCATTTGAATACCTATATTATGGGTCTACAGCCATTATAAATATGGTAATTATTTCAGAGCGGATCGTCTGTACCAAAATAGACAGAAAAGATGCCTTTTCATTGCGACGAAGTTTATTTGTACGACGTTTGATATTGGTGCTCATGTCGCACTTAAAAATGTTGTTCGTACAAACGAAATAATATTTCGTACAAACAAAATAATATTTCATACAAACGAAATAATATTTCGTACAAACGAAATAATATTTCGTGCAAACGAAATCATTTCGTATAAACGAAAACATTTTGTACAAACGAAATCATTTCCTACAAACTAAATAAAAAAATCACCCTTTATGGGTTCCATACATATGGGTGAGGTTTAATTCCATTCTTTTGTTTTGATAAAGTACCACATAGTTCATTGTTCAGGCACCTCCTGGGCGGGGGCCCTAGGGTAGTGGTTAGCACCGCTGCCTTTCACGCCAGAGCCCGGGGTTCGGTTCCCGGTCTCGGCGGTTTGAAAGAAACAATATTGTTTCTTCCCCATCCACGTGTGAAGGTTAGTATTGTGGGGAGCCTCCGTGACCGAGAGGTAGCGTGCTCGGCATCAGACCGCCAGGGCTCGAATTTCGAATCCTGTGTCTGGAGGACAGTGTCATCTCAATCATCTCACCATCCTCAGGAGGTTCTCCTGGCTCAGTTTAGCCTATATGTGCACAAAGGTGGCCTAAAGCCCGATTCATTTCATTTTCAGGCACCTCCTTTTTTATCTCCCATATTAAACCTTGCAATCTAATCACAAAACGTATTTCCATCACACACGCAGATCATCTATGTTGTCAGTTCAATTGTGATATGTACATTATCACATTGTCCAGTTTATTTACATCGAATGAATTCACCAACCTAAACTGCGGAGAAAATAACAGTGTCAAATATTTTAGCACACGATTATTGATAATTGAAAGAAAATAATGACCGTTTTTTCGTGTATGATGTACACATACACGACAAATAAAGGTGCAGTTTCATCAGCGTTGATTGTCGACCCAATCCTGCTTCAAACCACCTACATAATACTTTATCTTGTTTATAAATCAGGTTAGTGGAAGACAACGAACATCATAATTCTGGAAAAAGCAATGCATTAGACAGTGGCGCCACCGGTACCTGGTGAATAAACTAATAACATTTTATGTAAAGATTTAGCATTATGTAATGAGTTAAGACTCAGCTATAAAGCTTATAGGAATACAGATTATATTTTTCGCTTATAATAAAAACAAAATAAAAAGTAGTAATTGCCAATTATAAATAAATGGAAACTGTTTCAAAACGTTTCTAATTGCTCTTAGCGCTACCCGACAAACACAAAACATTTGTATAACATTTGTACGATGTTGGACCAACGTCGAAGACGTTGGTCCAACATCGTACAAATGTTATACAAACGTATAACATTTGTACGATGTTGGACCAACGTCGAAGACGTTGGTCCAACATCGTACAAATGTTATACAAACGTTTCGTGTTTACTGGGTGAGCACGACTTTTGTCGCCTTTAACCCTTTAACCGCCGGTGTCGCATATAGTCGAGTTTTCATTTTTTATCAGCCCATTAAGTATCACCTTCCAAACATGTTAAAGATAAAATGTGACATCAGTCAGCAATATTTGAAAACAGGTAACCTACATTTCGTCAAATCTGAATAATTTTCAATCACTTGAAGTTGTGGATCGCGTCAGCGAGACACAACTTTAAGTGGGTGAAAATTCAGATTGAAAATTTGGCGGTTAAAGGGTTAATCTTTTTTATTATCCGATTAAATCACTGGAATTGCCACCAAAATGTCTGTGTAAACATCAATATTTGCATAAATATGAGTACTTTTCACGCATTTAAATTTGTGGGTCGCGATAGCGAGACACAAATTCAAGTGGGTGAAAATAGATTCTATATCTTAGCGCTAAATAAGGATTAATGTCATCCCCGCACAGGAAATGTCCTGCTTAGACTGAGTACACAATAGCCCTGCGTTGTTTACAAAGTGGTGAGAGGAGTTTGTATGGACAACATTAGGCTACATTAGGCAACATTAGGCTATGTCTGTCTGTTATGAACATTTAAACGCGACAGAGTAGTAGTATTTCTAGAGTAGGACTGCTTATCTACACTAAGATTATTCAACCTTATTTTGTTGTATTATATCTGCTTCTTCGCATGATAGGCCATAATTATAGCTGCTGTGAACTGGTGGATGTATTTGGTGTAGATGTAGGGTCTACCAACAGCTGATACTACCAGTTGCCCAGTGAAATAAATTTAACTCCAACTCTAATCACAGATAAAATAAATACTCACAGTTTTAATGGTTTCAGTAACTACGCAAAAACCTATATGATTTCAAAAAAATATCCAGCCAACTGTACTCTATTGTATTGTTTTGTTTGCAATCGCATATGCCATTTTGGCTAATATATTCTATTTAAATTGTTATTAATACATGTATAATATTATAATTTATGTCATGATTAATCTGGAACATTTTTTTTCTCTTATACCATGGTCTTGTGTATAAAGATAATATATATTTTTTGATTGATTATTTAAAACCAGCAAACGGTGGCCACTGTGCTAGCGACCATAAGGTCTTAACGGTGGTCTCCTGACTTCATTTATTTATTTGTTAAAATTGATTATGTACTACTTTGGTTTTATATGTCAAATAAATTTACTGAACTGAACTGAACTACTACAAAAAATGATCCACACTGTTTTCCTTTGCATAATAGACGGCCGGCCCCATAGCTTATACGTATCGACACGGGCAAAAAATGTAGCCTGGAGGTATCAGGTTCAAATCCCGGTCGGGCCGGATATTTGTCATCGTGGTTGTGCATATGCAGTGCTTCAAACTGCTCAAAGGTATGGAGTGTACAGTGCTGTCTATGGTACTGTGCACTATAAAAAAAACCTTTAAAGTCATTCGAAATAAGAGGAGGACATAGTCCCGGCTTCGGGCTTCATTCTAAAGCGATATTGTCTCAATGTGCAGAAAGCGGCGTAAACAATATATACATAGCATAAGAGACGCTAAACCAATGTTGGTTTGATGTTGGGCCAGCGTCTCTGACGTTGGGTCAATGTATCATAGTGCACATGCGCTTGCTTGTCCTAAAATAACTTTTTAACCATTTAACTGCCAAATTATTCAATCTGAAATTTCACCCACTTGAAGTTGTGTCTCGCTCACGCGATCCACAACTTCAAGTGAGTGAAAATTATTCAGATTTGACAAAATGAAGGTCAACTGTTTTCAAATATTGCTGATTGATGTCACATTCTATCTTTAACATGTTTAAAAGGTGGTACTAAATGTGTTAATAAAAATGAAAACCCGAATATATGCGGCACCGGCGGTTAAAGGGTTAAGCGATAAGCACGACCATAGTCGTTTTTATTCTGATTTAGCGGGTTAAATTTCAGCTACTGGAAACGTAATGAGTGTTTAAACTAGCAAATAATTATAAGGAATTTTTACCCACTTGAAGTTGTGGGTTACCTTCACAACTTAAAGTACATATCCTCTTTAATCTAAGTTTTTTTTACATTTTCTTAGTGATTGTTGTGGTAAAAAACACAATACAGGTCATGAAAAGAGAACTACTTTTTATTCGTATATGTATATGTAAAGGACGTGGTATACGATTGGTAGCGGTACTTGTTACAATGGTATCCACACCGCTATGAGAGTATTTGCAAATCTAAAATTTCATAACTGAAATTTGCGTTTGGCAAGGTGTACTACATTACAGTGTTACATACAAACCTAAATCAGCGTACTAATAATTAATATTGACAGATAACTGAAGACATGTCGCCATTTTCATTGTTAACTGCACATTGGAATACTGTTCTAACAGTGTCATAACTGTTGATCCTGGTCAACAGGTGGTAAATTAAATTACCATTCTCCAGGTTTTCAATCAATCACTTAATTCATGTATCGGTCTGTACATCAAATCGATTGAAAATTGTCTTGAACATGTTTAATATGAGGAATAACGGCTTAGAATGTATTTTACTTACTACATTATGCTTTATTTGATACCAACGCCATATTATATTATGTTGTGTTTCATTCACATTCACGTCGAATGACAAATGCAGATTTATACCAGATGGATACCTAAATCATGTAAATAGACCTACAGTATTTCAATATTCAATATTCAATATGGTTTCTCTATTTATATGATCCTGTCGGTATTTCCCTACTTCAATTTGCATAATGTTTCATATTGTACTTGGTCAAAATAACAATTAGTTCACCATTGCGTACATTGTCAGCATAGTGACGCTGTCACTGCTAGTATATTGTTTAGAACAATCCTCCCTGCTTATCCAGTTTGATGGTGCCGGCTTTTGGTAGGTTTTCTTGGTTACATTTGAGTCCCTGACAGCAGACACTGCAGGGAGCGTCAAGTTGACCCCAGGCTAGCTTCAGGTCAGACTGCATCACACTTCCTGATGATCCATCCCTATAACACACATATACATTTATGATAAACGACAAAGAATCAGTGCTTGCTGATGTTGACTTTGAGAGGCTTTAAAATTATTAACGTTTGCAAGTTTGTAAAAATAATGTGACCGGAAGAAGACATCTCAAGTTACAAAATTGCTTGTCGTGGAATTTAGTATTAAGAAGTACATTATTATAAATTATATTGCTAGAGTCAGCTTTAGTCAAAATAAATAAAGTATGAAAAACTAAACTTATAATTTATTATTTGATTAGATTATCTTTGCACAGATTACATTTGTAAAATTTGCATCAAAAGATGCGCTAATCTAGCAGATTGAATGCTCGTCTTACATTCAAATTTTGTTTGAAGGAAAAATAATAAAATAATAAAATAGACAATAGTCGTGCTTAGCGTTTTAACCCTTTCAGTACGGGGATCGTCTCTGTGGACGTCAGATTCTGACGTATAAAGACGATCCCCGCACTGAAAGAATTAAAATATTTCTTATGGTGTCGACCCATAACATAGGTATTCAAATGAACCGGAATAAGCTAACTAAGACACTCATGATGTTTCAAATTGAAAAAAACCTTTGGTCCTCAGGGTTGATACAAAAATAGCCATGGAGTGGCAGACAGATTCACAGACATAATTAGCCACAAGAGATTACAGGGTCTGTCTCGCTAGACATCTGTCATACGAGATATTCTGACAGCTGACACGTTGACAGTAGTGTGTCTGCCAGTGTCTGTACCTGTATAATACGTGATAGTACGCACAATTGTGTCATCGCGCTACCACTGTGATCTAATTTGTCAACTAATTTGTCATTTAGTAATCAAAGGGTCGTAAGTTTCACTTTAAGAAAAAACATTAGACTATTAACCCTTTCACCACTGAAGCCCGTTTTTATGTGCTGAATGCCATAGCATTCAGCACATAAAAACGGGCTTCAGTGGTGAAAGGGTTTAGGCGTCAAATTAAATAATTGGCATTTTTGTCCACTATTCAATAAAACACAAAATTCCCCGGCATACTTTTTCACAAGAATCACAACAAACCGAAGATACGTAAAGAGATTGGACGAGAGAAGAGGAAATTCCCACTGGTGAATGGAGGCCTTTTTTCAGACGAGTGCTGAGTTCAGACTAACCTTGAAGATGTGGACATTGAGAGCGCCACCAGACTGGCACAGTCCGTGTTCTTATGGTCATCTAGAGCTTTATCACAGTCACCACTACTACCACATCTGAAACATCAACAACTCCTGAAAATTAAACACTATCAAATAGATGTATACAGCTCATAGTCTGATATCGCATCCGACCTTATCCCAAGGTCAAGGGGCATGTTCATTTATGTGATTCTCAAACTTTTTTGTCATTCAGCACAAAAAGTCGTGTAAAACCTCATTGTCGGCTAATTTGAGGGCGCTGATGTCATTTTTGGACATGTTTTGAAATTTAGAGGTCATCTAAGTTATTTTTGTCATACATTTCAGGGTCAAAAGCTTAATTTCAAGGTCAACTGAAATATTTTAACAAATAAAGCCAATGACAAGTGTAATACCTTTTTTCGATTATTTTTGACTGGCAAATCCATTTCTGGTATTATCTTGGTTATTCTAGTTAAATTTCAAGGTCAAAGGGCAATTCCAAGGTCAAATGAGAAAATATGATTTTTATGAAATACAAATAGCAACAAGTTAGTAACTCATTTTGTGTGTGTGTTTTGACTGGTACAGAGTCATTTTTGAAGTAATTTGAGGGCGTTGAGTTCATTTTTGGATGTGCTCTTTCACTAAAAGGTCATCTAGTTGTTTTTTTCATAAATTTCAGGGTCAAAATCTCAATATCAAGGTCAAATATGATATATCAACTAGGGACAAGTGTAATACCTCTTTTCGGCGTAATTTTGACTAAATAATCCATCTCTGGTACTATTTTGATCATTCAAGGTCATCTTCGAAAATTCAGCCGGTGGCTTTTTTTAATTAGCATAATTATGCTAATTAGCATAATAATTAGATGATTTTTTAACTTTTTTGTCATTCAGCACAAACAGTCATGTAATGCCTTATTTTCGGCTAATTTGAGTGCGTTGGCGTCATTTTTGGATGTGTTTTGTCACTTAGAGGTCATCGAAGTTATTTTTGCCATACATTTCAAGGTCAAAATTTTAATTTAAAGGTCCAAAAACGTATTTTAACAAAAAAAGCTAGGGAGAAGTGTAATACCTCTTTTTCGTGTAATTTTGACTGACAGATTCATTTCTGGTATTATTTTGGTGATGCAATGTCATCTTCAAGGTCAAAGGGTAGTTCCAAGGTCAAAATGCGAATTATTTTTATCAAATTTTATACGAATAGCAACCAGTTAATAACTATATTTGTGTGTGTGTTTTGATTGAAAAAGCTAGTTTTAGTAGCAATTTGATTATCCAAGGTCACATGCAAGGTCAAAATGTAAATCTATATAGACAGACATGTTTATGGAAAGTATGTATGTATATGAAATTGGGACATGGACCAGAGGGAGCAACTGGCTTGGCTATCAACCAAAGACAGATGATTGAATGAGCCCCAAGCTTTGCGATATGCGGTGAGCTCTCAGCTGATGTCCATAAGTTAGTACTATGGTATCTTCTAAATTTCAAGAGTACCACAATGAAGGGGCTGAATCAAGGACATAGACTGACCACAAACACCGGGCCAGCATTCAACAAACTTTGGCATGAACAATTGGTCACCCTGGTGGTCGACTTCTAAACATCGCCGCAGGACAATTGGCATCGCTCGATGTTAACTGCCAAGATTCTGTCATAATAGGGACAGAAATGATAAATTCAAATCCGGCTGGCTATTCTCTTTCTATTGAAAAATATCTAAGGATACACGCACAATGCAGACCCAAAAGAAGCATGTCGCATTTGGTGACCAAAAACTATATGACCAAGAAGGTTTTCTATATAACCTCCTTGATATGACCACGTGTAATCGACCTTCAAGTAAGTGGACATAACATTGACATAGCTGCTGTGTTATCCACCGAGCTTGCTGCATACCCTTCATCAATGTTTGTACAAAATGGCCTGATGAAAAATACACTAATGTCAGTCCTGAAGAAGACCCTGCAAGTTGTCATGTCAGAGAGAATTGCAGATATCTCAGATACAATTGTGTTTGACGTATCTGCACTGATGTGGACCATCCAGTGGCCATCTGACACACTACCTACATACATTGAAGCCTTCAAAGAGTTTTGTGGTACACGCATTAGATGTAGGAGATGTTGTATTTGTGTTCGACAGATATTTTGTAGGAAGCACAAAGGCATACATGTACTTGCGCACATTGAGACAAATGAAAGAGGCGTCGTGCCGCGTTCATGTGCTTTCTGAGGATATGCCAGTAGGCCTACCCCCGAAAAATGTTATACCACGTTTTTATACATCAGCAACACGACAACACAGTTTCATTATAGGTGGTGTGGAGGACGTGCCTGTTGAGATGAACAGAGGTATACAGGGGCGTCTGCAGGAATTTGGCCTGTGGTACGCACATATGATGCCAAAGAGAGGGGGGGGGGGTGATTATAATTTGACGGTAATAATTCAAAGCAATTAATGGACATATAATATATACAATTTATTTATCATTTATATCACTTTATTTATAATTGGTATCACTTTATTAATGATGGGTATAATTATTTATACATATATTTCAATTATATATAGACATATTCATAGTAGCCTAATCAGGTAATTATTGTCTATGAAAAAAGTAAGCGACGTATGCCACAGGAATCAAAGTCACTTAAAACATTGTCTGAATTAATGGGAATGTCATGGTGTATGTTCATTAGGGCTAGACTACTTAATCGTGTCTCTTTCGTGGTGCTACGCAGGTATGTCTTTATATGTCTTTATGCGCAAGCAGCTGAAAGACCTCTCAGCTGTTGCTGTAGAGACTAGAGACAGGCATCATCAGATCATTATATTTTGAAGTTTACAACAATAAAGTAAAAAAGAAATGTAAGTGCTTAAATCTGTGCAAGCGTGTTCAACGAGCCATATTCACGTTAATGGCGTTAACGTTAACAGTTTGTGTGTGGCATATCTGGATTGCTCCAACACAGAGGCGTGATTATCAGATTGTGGAAGAGGCAGAAATATAGGCCTAGGGCCTATATAAAATCACCGCCCTGAGGGTCGGTGACACGTCAACCAATCGAATGGCTGTGGGTGGTGTCGGTGATTATTAAAAGTCCCCCTCCACGAGGTATTTAGGATTAGACCAATCCAATGTATGTTTTTACCGCTATGTCTAACAGGGATGGGGGACAGTCGAGCGTGACAGCGATAAGTCACTGCGTACCATCGCACCATAGTGTCTGTGATCTTCACACCTACGACTAATTAGCCGGAAATTGCAGCCTCCAACGCATGTTTTCATTGCAGTCCCGGACGGGAAATTATATAATGATTTCTTACAACATATACGCTTTGAAGTGGACGACAAAATTGCAGAAAATTACCATCTTCTTTTCAACCCACTAGAATCATATGTAGATGAAAAGGGCGATGAGAACCCTATAATGAGACATATATAAATATCCGAAATTAAAAAACAAGTAAGTAAAACCAAGGGTCAATCGGCAGCTGCAAAGACTGTATTCGATATACGGTACTAAAACAATGTCCAGAAATAGTATTCGGAAAACCTAGAACAAATTTACAATATATGCCTGCAAACTGATTATTTTCCAGAGCCTTGGAAACAAGCAATGAGAACTATGATTCCAAAACCAAATAAAAACCACAAAATCACTACAAACTATAGACCCATCAGCCTTATAAGTTGTATCGGAAAATTATTTGAAAAAATAGTTGCAAATAGAATAAGAGGCGAACTCGAAAAGAGAAAATTCTTCAAATCAATGGCAACTTGGCTATAGAAATAAAAGATGCGCGATGGAACACATATTACGATTAACAGATGACGCCCTTACCGGCTTACAAGCAAATAGACTGGGGGTTGCCGTCTTTATAGACGTCGAAAAAGCGTTTGATTCAGTATGGCATAATGGCCTCAGATATAAGCTGATGAACAGTGAGCTGCCGAATAAAATTATACGATTAATGTCTTCGTTTTATTCAGACAGAACAATTACCGTTAAAATTAATGATGAAATGTCAGATAAAGTAAAACTTAATGCTGGCACACCCCAAGGGTCTGTCCTCAGCCCACTCTTATTTTTGATGTATGTGAATGATATTCCAGTAGATCCCATGAACAACCAAGTAAAGATATCACAATTTGCGGATGATCTAGGTATGTGGACATTCGGCCCCAACGCCACATACGTCCAATATCGGATCCATAAAAAATTATCGGCTCTAGAAAAGTGGTGCTCCAAATGGAGAATTAAAGTAAATGCTAAAAAGACGCAGCTAATTGTACTTAAAAAGAACGGGAGACAACACAAAAAAATCAAGCTTCAATTATTCGGAGAAGGAATAGATCATGCGGAAAAAGCAAAACTGCTGGGAGTGACTATCACCAAAACATTTAACTTTCAATCACATATAAAAATGGCAATATCCAAAGCAAATAGACGATTGAACTTACTAAGATTTCTAAGTGGTACTAACTGGGGATGTAAGCCTAAAATAATCATGCAATTATATAAACAATACGTCAGACCAGTCTTAGAATATGGAGCGATTGCTCTTCTATCGGCACCTAAAACAACACTAGAAAAGATATAACTAGTACAAAATAAGGCTATCAAGATAGCTTACCGCCTACCGTGGTGCACCAGCACACGCATAATACACCAGCTAGCGGAAATCGAACCCATTAAAAATCGATTCCAATCATTAGCGAATAAATTTATACACTCGTTAGAAGAACACTCAGAATTATTCAAACTTCAAAAGGATCTACATAATGCGATAAAGAAGAGGGACAAAACAAATTTTCTAGACGAATTACTAGAAAACTACAAGAAACAATATGGAAATTAAAATGGTATGTAGCAAAAAACAACAAATTTTCTGCGAGAAGAAAAACAGTTTTTAATTTAATCTCACTCTGCGAAACTCAAGAACACTTTTCATGATCACGCTGGGCATCGATATATATTAAGTGGCATTTCACCTGGGTTTATTCTTTTAAGTTTAGGGCTAGATTTATTGTTTTAAGTTTAGGGGACCCTTCCCGTCGCCTGTGTTATTGGACCGGGTGGGACCCTAAGGGAATTGTCAGAGCATGCTTTGTCAACTGACTCTTTCTTTAAGGTCTGGGAGGTTATCGCTCCCAGTGTAATGCTGAATATGTGGCAATGTCCATGTCGTGATTGATGAGTGTTAAAACCCACCCACTCACTGACACAGCCAACCGGACAACTGGTGTCGTGTGTGAGTGAATAAACGCAACACCATCGTCTGTCCGCTACGATCTTGCCCTCATTGTATGACATTAATACCATTCTTAGTCGTACACTGAAGGCATCAGGGAGTTTTATCCGAAGAATTTGAGCAGACGGGATGCTAAAATTCCACGGTTTTACCCTGTCGTGTTGGCTCGGGGGCTAACGATTCTAATAAAGATAAACAAATTCCCTGGGTTAAGATGACAGCAGCGTGTGTTATATACCTTTACCGAATAATCAATCACCAACATGTCCTTATGAAATGAAAAAGCAATCATCACGTGTTAATTCACAAGGGACGATATATGGTAAATCGCGTAGTAAAGTGTGCTTCACATAATGTGGTTATGGAACATAACTAAAAAGTGGTTGCTGTGTAGCAGCAGCTGAACTATGCACATTTATAAGTGAATACATTAGGACATGATTTGTCTCACTAACAACACGCATATGATTTACTACATCAGATGTCAACTCTTCGTTTAACCCTTTGAGCCCTCACGATGCATTAAAGCATCATTTTACATCCCTGAAAACATACTTAATTTTCTTACAACTAAGGATTTTAGAACGAAAATTTCCATCAAATTGGTTTACCAATACATGATAATTTTCTTTAATTTTTAAACCACATCAAGTCATCTTCATCCTCTACATGACGAGAATTGCGGCAGCAATTCGCGGCATGTAGTGGATGAAGATGACAATGGTAAACTCAGGCTTGAAAGGGTTAACACACTAACGTAAGTGACGTCATGGGCAACCATTCAAGGTGGAATATAGATTTACGTTGGTATTTATCCATCAATTATTGTAACCGTTAGTTATATAAAAACACAAGCATTTAAGGAAATCATGAACGTGCAACGTTTGATAGATTCATAAACTTGACTGCGTGACTAAGACATACATTCACGGTAAATTAGGTTTATATTATTTTGTAAGATTCAGGGTATTAATATAGGCGTAATCTTGCTATTCATCAACGCCATACACATGTATAGCTGCGAAGGAGAATCAAAATGGGTACCACCTCCACCTGTTGATCACTTCTCCTCTGTTTCTCATAGTGATGAAGCAGGCTCGTACTGATAGTGTCTATGAGCAAATCATATTCAATATTACCTTTTTTAATGTATTATTATGATTCCCATGAACTGAATTGTATATAGTCTAATTCAGGCCCAGTATTAGTTTTTGTTTATATATTTTTTCCCGTCAACAATAACCGTTTTAGTTTTAATAGACCATTTTCTTATATGGTAATTTTGGCATATAGGTTATATTGCTTATTTTTAAAATAATTTATTTGCTATAATTACGCGGTGCTAATTAGTTATTATTTCACGTTTGTAATTGCAATATTATGCCTTGAAGTTTAACTATTAGAGTCATTGTATCTGGATGGATCTAAGAATAGCATCGATCGCAAAGGGATTCGAACCAGATCTCTGCGGGCTCAGAGTCAATCACGCTACCAATGAGGTGTACTGCCGCCACACTGTGTGATAGGCCTATAATGCGACATGTAAAAATACCAGATCTGGAAAGTAGTTGAAATGTTTATGGCGAAGTGGGTCAACAATAGACACATCTCGCTATTTCTAGTTGCTTCAAAACTTAAAGAGGAGTAAGCCCTGCAGTGTACCAATATTATGAAATATCCATTGTGCGGACGATACGTATAAACGCGGTGGCTTAACTTAAACCACAATACTTAAACTTTTAAAACGCTGAATCAATTGTATAAACCATGGAGATAATAGGAGTTTTTTTCAATTAAAAATCATCATGAAATGTCTTTGTTGGCTCTTTACGCTTCATTTGAATACCATGTTATGGGGTCTACGGCCATTATAAATATTTTAATTCTTTCAGTGCGGGAACCGCCTTTATACGTCATAATCTGACGTCTACAGACGTCAGATTATGACGTATAAAAATGGTCCCCGCGCTGAAAGGGTAGGAATTAAGACGCACGCTCAGCGAATGACAAGGCACATACCAAAATTGGTCATTTTTAGTGCACTTGAAGTGCGTAAGCGTAGGCTATATGTGACTGGGCCCTTTAAATAGACGACCTTGATTAGCAGGTCGCAGGTGGCCGTCAACTAATTGGACATTATACATGCGGATTTCGTTATTGATCTACTCTTCGCCATTAGTAATATTGCACAGCATAAATGTATGCATGATTACATCTCTCTATGATGAGATGCGTTAATAGCTTGGAATAGTGGTAAATGTGTTTTTTAGAGTATATTCAGCACCAGAAAATTGTAGTTTTTAGAGAAATTTACAATCATTTACCCTTTAACTCTTCAACCGCCAAATTCTTTAATTTGAATTTTCACCCACTTGAAGTTGTGTCTCGCTGACGCGATCCACAACTTCAAGTGAGTGAAAATTATTCAGATTTGACAAAATGGCGGTCAACTCTTTTAAAATCTAGCTGGTTGGTGTCACATTTTATCTTCAACATTTTTAAAATGTGGTACTTGATGTGCTAATAAAAAATGAAAACCCGATTATATGCAGCATCCGCGGTTAAAGGGTTGACCGACCAAATCCCTGTTACTGGGAATGAAGTCGGTGTTTCTATTAATCATCAAGATTTGCAAATGTTTGGTATAAAATTAAACATATATGAGCAATTTTCACCCACTTGATTTGTGGGTTACGGTAGCGAGACACAACTTCAAGTGGGTGAAATATAAGCGATGAAAGGGTTAAATTGTGTTTTGTCAGCCTGACCTGAGTCACATGCGTCAGTACATCGCCCCCTTGGAGTCATAAGGTGCTAAACTGCCACTTTGTAAAGTGGCACTTTAGGACTACTGTACACGTAGTTAGCCTACACATAGCCTAACTCTATATCACAACACAGTGAGCACACAAGCGATTTACCCAATGCAGATTTAATGTTGGATCAGTGTCGTAGACGGTGGGCCAATGTTAAATCAATATTGTTGAAACGTTTTGTGTTTGCTGGGTATGTTGTCTAGACGCCGGAGTCTCTCCCAGTATAAGTGTGTATGATCCACAATATGATTTATTTATTTGAAAATAAATAAATCCACAATAATTCTAACAAGTGTAACGTCTCGTGTGAGTGTATCAATAATTGTGTATCCATCGATTCTGCATTAAACCTGCACAAGATGTTGGCGGAATGCTGGTTCAATAGTGAACGACATTGGCCCAACATTAAAATAACGTTTTCGGACATTGAAGGCCATGTCCTTGGGAGATAACAAGAATTTTATAATCAATGAACAAGTGCAACGAGGGGATTAGGGCATTACACAAGGCGGCAAGCATTATCATCATCCAAGCCTGTTGTTCAAGCCCGGAAAACATGATACATTGGGCCAATGTGTTTGCTGGGAGTACATATAGCCCACACCGGCTTCGAGCTTCCAAAATATTAAATGTGTGATGAAAAAAAATACAAACATTATTAAAAACAAGAAAAAAGAACTGGCGATGTCGTTGTCATCTTAACCAGGTTCCATCAAAAATGGTGTGCTTTATATTTTAATTAGCAGAAATAAATTAATTAAAAAAAATATATTCATATACGACAAGTACTAAAATAAATGAGAAGAACGACATACGCCGGCAAGCATTAATTCCTTATATGCCTGTAAATATGAACGGATACCGTTAATTAATCCGTTAATTAAGTGTTAAATAAGATTGATAGTGTATGACGGATAATGCGACTCCCACCCCTAATCACTTCTATTGCATGGTGTTATTACCTTGTATTTCAGCGTAGTAATATGGACAATTGCCTGTTTCGGTACTACATGTATGCAGTTTAGAAGAAATGTCAATATAATGTTTATAGTTTCGTTTGAAAATTGTGTATATCGTTTCCATTATTACTTGTTTCGTCGCCACTTATGCATAACGAGTAAATCAGGTGTGAAATTGCTTCCCTAAGGCTTGAACACAGGATTACCTGTATGCTCAAAGGAGATTAACTCTTTAAGTGCTGTGCTACTCCTTGATTTTGGTTTATTTATTTGGAGATGGCATTGCTGGCATAATTGCCAGCTTCAAATGAATGAAAAAATATCCCCACATTTAAAAAAACCATACATGCTTTAACTTATAACCGGTGGTCTATTTCCGTCAATGTAAGCGTTACATGTAATTTAGGAAGTACGAGTTCTTTTCAACCCTTTAAGCACTAAATTAAATAATTATATTTTTCACCCACTTGAGGTTGTGTCTCCCTACCGCGATCCACAAACTCAAGTGGGTGAGAATTAGTCATATTTGTTTAATTTGAGAGCAAACATTTGCAAAGGTGGATGTTTAAACACACATTTCGTTGCCTATAACAGTGATCTGATCTTCTAATAAAATAGAATCAAAACCACTGTAGTGTGAGTGTACAGTGACACTGTGGTGTAAGGGTTTAAACGTCGCCAACAGTCAGGTACAAACACGAGGCATTGAGCCATTGTTGTTTCAATGTTGGGCCAGCGTCTAAGACGGTGGATCAACATTGAAACAACAATGACTTAATGTCTCGTGTTTGCTGGGATAACAGCTACATGGCCATGCAAAACCAAGGGGCAGTAACTGCTGTTCTAGTAAACAGTTATAACTACCTTTTAGCTCTTGCTCTCGCTACCACAATCAACCATACCCGGCATGGCTGTTATTAGAGTGTTAATTGTTCTGACTATTAGAGCTCAAACATATTTCATTAGTAAATGCATTTTAGATAGAATATTTATGTTTTCCCGATATTTCATCCAACACTAAAAGACAAAATAGATGGTTAATTTGCGTTAATTTGAAAATGCACAAGAAAAAACTATATAAAAGGAAGAGCACAACTAAATTTAATTGGCTGTTTAGCATGTCTAGAAACAACAAATTGAGAATTACAATATTTGAAGAGAACTATAACACATAGGCCTACCTGGCGTTAGTTCTATTATTTTCACCTGCAGATTTGCTACGGCCGTGTGCACAACACGCTTCATTGCTCTCAGCATGGTAATGTGATATGTGGAGATATCACGTAACCGCTAACATCAATCACCCCCCGAGGTACAGGATTGATGAGCTGTCCACAGTGATTACGGGGATCATTAACCATTAAAGCCCTCACGATGCGTTAAAGCATCATTTTACATCCCCGAAAACAGACTTAATTTCCCTACAACCAAGGGTTTTAGAATGAAAATTTCCATGAAACTGGTTTACCATGATACATTCCAATTTTCTTTAATTTTTAAACCACATCAAATCATCTTCATCCACTACAAGTCGAGAATTGCGGCAGCAATTCGCGGCTTGTAGTGGATGAAGATGACAATGGTAAATTCAGGCCTGAAAGGGTTAACAGATGATTAAGGCCGGCAGATTTTTATCATTGTGTCAGGATGCGATAATAGTGCTACGTCATGCCGGATGCTGAAGGATTTAAACAGCGAACACAAGACGTTAAAGCAATGCTGTTTTAATGTCGGCCAGCGTAACAGACGCTGGCCAACATAAACACAGCATTGCCTTAAGATCCTGTTACCGGTTCACAGTGAATCACGTTGTTTTCAAGCCTTTTTGTCGCTTCTTTAAAAGTGTTTTTTTGCGTGAACGTAACATGATTCAAGTTATCAATATCAATAAAAAAATGTAACATGAAAAATGTTATATTCAAGTGATTTATTTTGTGGCCCTGAAATTATCAATCGAACATCAAGCGATTAAAACAACTAAATTTTGCTGTGCAGAGCTGGATAGTCCAGACTTAAAACCTTGTGTTCCACCCTAACCTAGAGCGCAATTTATTCACGTTATTGCTCAACAAATATTGGTATTGTCTGAATGGTGACGTTGGTGTGGTTTGAAGAAAATGACATTACTTAGGCCGCCAGGTTTCAACGTTTTCCAATATCCAACTTAGAATCACACAAACCGACCACTTAAAACAACTGATCTCCACCCATTATTGCCTTGTTTTTTAATTTATGTGGACTTCGGCACATCACCCAAACAGTCATTCTACAGAGGAAAACAATACATCAGTGTGCTAATAAGGGTTAAAATAGGGTTGAATATTCTTAGACGTCTGACAATTCCTGATTGTGATAGATTTATAGAACGCGATAATAAAAATGTTATTCAAAATAGCACATGGAAGTGATACATAAAGGGCATATGATATAAAGTAAGGGAGACCATGACACTTGGGGCGCCATGAGACAGGCCTGTTTAACACAGAAACTATATATGTGATTATGACGCCATCTGGCGAATGGTACCAGAATAATCAATTTCAATTGTTCACCCTCCTTGGCAGGTATGTACATTTCTGTTTTGAATCATGAATATTCGGTCCTTAGATCAAAAAATACTTGAATTCTCTACTGATTTCGGTGGTATAAGACACCAGTGCTATTTAATTGATGTATAGGCCTAATGGTTTGCTTGAAATACACCCGAGGTCATCTGGTGCTAACTATGATATGGGATGTGAGATCAATCAGGGTGGGACACCTTGAAACACACGTCTCAAAGAGCCCAGAAACTGTCTCGAGGTTTCTCAAATCTCTCTCATGGTGCTCCCACTAATTTCGGGCACACATTGTTCCTTATTCTAGCTGCAGTATCTATCATTAGCTAATTGCAGTCTTTAGCTACAAATATAACATGAAAAATGCAGTGCCTAAATTTTGATTTGGGTTAGATGCACGCTGTCTCAGGGGACCCCATAATGGTGTCTCAATGCGCCCATTGTCTTAAGGTATCCCAGTGTCCCGATGGTATAAATTAGACAACAACACATTAGGGATCAACGATTACGACAGAAGTGAACGGATTGGCACAAGTGTTATAATCGATCTAAGTCTAGCGAATAATGCTTTCAATTGCTAATCATCATCCACGTACAATCTCAGTAAACACAAAACATTTGTATAACATTTATACAACGTCGGCCCAACGTCAAAGACGTTGGGCCGACGTTGTATAAATGTTTCACAAATGTTTTGTGTCCACTAGGATGTCTGGCGCCGCTATAATTATAAACTCTGTGTCTCCCCAGCATACAAAAGAAGATGACATACTGTTTGCTAGAATATTGTACCGTTTGATTTGTTAGTCAAGCATCGGAAAAAAATCGTAAGCGATTGAAAAAAAATATTGCACGACTAATTATAATAGACTGCACTGACATAAAACTGGATAATTGAACCGTACTAGCAGACAGTTGCTTTCTCTCATTTCCATCCACCTTACGATGCGAGTTTCTGAATCCACAATTAACCCTTTAACCGCCGGTGCCGTCCATATTCGTTTTTTTATATTAGCACATTACATATCAGTTTTTAAACCTGTTAAAGATAAAAAGTGACATTAATCAGCAAGACTTTGACCTCCATTTTGTCAAATCTGAATAATTTTCACTCACTTGAAGTTGTGGATCGCGTCAGCGAGACACAACTTCAAGTGGGTGAAAACTCCACTTGAATAATTGGTTAATTCCTCGAGGTGAATAATAAAAGTGACATGATTTTATAAAACAGCAAAGTATGTATGACATACAACCCCGGAACGCTTTTATAGTCACGTGATCACGCTGAATGAGTTTAATCCAAAACATGCCATGAATTTTATCCCGGCAATAAATGTAACTCATAGGTAAACTATATGGGTGTTACATATGGAGCTATATTCGTGTTATATATCACACATATATTTGAAATAGACAATAATAAATTGCAAGTAGGATATATTTGTTAAGTAGAGATGCAATATCATGTAGTCTTTTTATACTTATATTAAGAGTATTATCTTCATTTCATACTAAGGGTACGTGTTCATGCGATTTGAAACATACATTTATTTTTAAAACAATACATTTTGTACCATGAAAGTACACTTTCTTATTTAAAATATAATATCTCTCCACGTAATATTTGGCAAGATTATACCATTCTGTAGCCGCTTATTACGAACTATGCATATTTATATAATTTATATCTCAAAATGCTTGAGAAGACCTATCGCATATGTATGTCACCAATATGGCTTCCTGGTAACATCTTATTTACGTATCTATAGGCTATATGCTGATTTATTAATAATCATTGCATAATAATACCCAGATTTATCTCTTTAAAACATCTTTGTTTCAATATCGGGTTGTTTATTCACACTTTTAAATTAAAACAGACTTGTTGGCACTATTTTATTACTTCAACTTAATACAAACAATATTTTCAGACATAAAAAATAATTGCTATTGATGCAAATAAAAATAGTAATGTAGTTTTACCAGCGTCACTATGTGTAGCTTACGTTTTTGAAATCTCCATCTCGTTGCCGTTGCTGCTGTAGGTAGTCATACACACGCCACAGCTGACTGCTCCTGATTCACAGTTTGGTGAATTACCGCTGGAGGCGGACGAGCAAGACGGACATGTGCTACCTGTGTCAAATAAAACATGCCACTAGTCTCATAATCCTGGTATCTTAACTTTGTCTCAGTTCCATTAGTAAAGTTAACCCTAAAGCGCGAGGACCGACTTTAGTCGTCAGAATCTGACGTCTGTAGACGTCAAATTCTGACGACTAAAGTCGCCCCCCGCGCTGTAAAAGTGAAAATATTTATAATGGCCGTAGACCCATAACAAAAATATTCAAATGAACCGGTAAGAGCTAACTAAGACATTTATGATGATTTAAAAATGAAAAAACCTCTGGTCTCCATGAATGTTACAAAAAAAATTCAGCGCTTTAAGGGTTGAGAGGACACTTTCTCAAAAAATGATGGTGGATGTGGTAGATTAGGTAGACAATATTTGAGAAGGTGAAACAATGATTCGATGTATTGGACAAAAATGTATTTTGATTAAAAAAAAGGTGACGCGGTAGATTTACCCATCTACAAAAGTGTTCATTATCATGCGGATATTTCGAGTGCGGCCATCTATTTCACATTGGGTACATACTAGGCCTAAATGGATCCCAATTCGCACATGTGTTTACACGGTGGCAGAATACTTAATAAAAAAAATATTGAACACTTTTAATATAGCTAAATACGCGAATATTCTGAATTACTGGTCGTCATATGCGTTTGTTGACGACTCTTTGAAAAGCAGGACACCATGTGAGAAAGAGTATCCGCATGCTAAGTATGCAGAGGGTGCACCTGACGCTGGAATGAATATTTACGTTATTTCCAGCTTCAAATGACGAGAAATATTTTCCATTTAAAAAAATTGAATTTTTCATATTGAAATATATGACTAAATGATCATTTACCACAAAATATAATTTTCCCAATTCTTGTGGCACATTTGGTTTAAATTGTGCTTGGTAATGTATACACATACAAGCCTCGCAAGAATTACACGGATTAACCCTTTAACCGCCAAATTATTCAATTGGAATTTTCACCCACTTGAAGTTGTGTCTCGCTGACGCGATCCACAACTTCAAGTGAGTGAAAATTATTCAGATTTGACAAAATGGAGGTCAACTGTTTTCAAATCTTGCTGATTAATGTCAATCTTTAACAGGTTTAAAAGCTGATATGTAATGTGCTAATAAAAAGTGTAATATACGAATATGAACGGCACCGGCGGTCAAAGGGTTAAAAACAACAATAATAGTCGCGATTAGCAGACAAAGGTTTGATTGACATATCAGCGATGTGCCGCATCTCACCCATATCTGAGCATCCTGCTGGCAAGCAGTAGGAGGACTGTACATCAGGGACCCCGGCTCCATCAGGGATCATACTGGGATCTGTCTCCTGGAGCCAGGTGCTGTTACCGAGGTCACGCTCAAAACAGAGCCGCTGTCGCTGTCTGGTGCCGCCATTGCTGCAGTCACCAGAGCATTCTCCCCACTCGCCCCACACGCCACAATTATCACGGACTGAAAAAATATTTGATTACCAACATTTTTTTGTGAAGCTTGGTCAAAGGGAAATAATTGTTTCTATATATTCAGCACACACACTGTATATGTTGTTGCTGTTACATTGCATGAGGTGACAACATACGCCAAACTGGCCGGCATAAATCTTTTAATTGTTGATGATATATTATTCTATGTGACGTGGACCAACAATAATTTAATTTAAAATATCTCATGAAAAGTAAAAGTTTTATTCAGTCAAATATACTACTTTTTCATTTTTATTATGAGGGTGCACATGGGTTAAAGAACGAAACAAACGAACGACGAATCGCCTGTTCTTAGGGTCCGAACATCGAGGATTTTAGCTTATAAATAGTGTAAAAAACCTAAAAAACCTAAAACTTGATATCTATTTTTATCTATATTTTATAATTTTTCCCTTATAAAAAGCGAATAGTGAGGACAAACAATTGGTAAAAAGTGAATTGGGAACAATCCATAATTTCCAGGACCCATGTGCACCCTCTATTATTGATATAACCTATGTGATAAATAGCAGTAATTCTAATCATCTCCGCAAACAAAAGGTATCAGCCCAATGGTAGTTCAGTATTGGTCCACCGTCTGCAACCCTTTCCCAACATTGACCCGAAAATGGGGTCAATGTCTAGTGTTGCTGCGATTGGAACAATATTCTGTACTTCATGATGGACCGACGGTAATTAAGTATACATAATATACACGATATATACGGGAAAAAACGATTATGCATATTAGAATAAATTGAAGTAAAAAAATGGTAGTGGTTCCCCCAGATCAATATTTCACTGGGGAGAATAATACTGTTTTCATTATATTAAAATAATCATAGCATTTCTGTTTATTTGTGTCTATTTATGAAATAAACCCATACAGCTTATGACCGGCAGCGCCATCCATTTTTTGTCGGTATCATTAATGAGACATCGGATGGAGTGATTTATAATTCACAGATTCAAAACGTATTATGTATTATAAAAATGTATTATAAAATGTATTATATAATGTATTTTACAATGTCTCACTTATTTTGATTATATAGTTGTATCAATACTGTATTAGATTGTTTAAAATGGGTTATATAACGCCAGACGTTATTAAAATTTAACATCAAAGAATGCACTAACCGTATGACAATGAATTAGCAGCTGCACAGTAAATATGGAGAACATTAGATAATCACTAACGGGAATAGCACTAACCCAGCAAACACGACACGCTGGAACAATGCTGTTTTAATGTTGGCCCAACGTCTGCGACGTTGGCCCAGTATTAAAACAGCATTGTTTCAACGTATCGTGTTTGCTGGGAAGTGCCAAAGAGATGATCAATTATTAAAGAGCACCACTTTGGCGGAAATTGACGAAATTAATGTCAATACGAACAATGTCCAGGGATCAGACTAATTATACACACGCAGTCTAGCCCAATTAACGACGCTGGCCCAACATTGAACCAGCATTAGCTCACTGTCTAGCCCAATTAGTCGTTTGAAGCGTTAATAAGATTTGTGTGATGAGCGGCCATTTTCAATCTGATTTGTCCCAGAAAATACGAAGCATTGAGCCAGTGTTGTCTTCATGTTGGGCCAGGGTCGCATACGGTAGGCCAACATTAAAATATTATCAGGTCAACGTTTATGCTGGGATGCTGTCTCTGTCATAAGTATAAATGGCTTAACGTCATGACCGTCATAACGAATGACCATGTGATAAAGGCCAGGCAATTGGCAAAGAAAACATTGAATCAAGTTTTAAAATGATGGATTATTACTTTTCGATTCAATTGAGCTTTCAATTATCGCAAACCTAAACGCTTTGAGCAGCCACATTTTATTGTTCGCTGCATCGTCTTTATTTTTACTGAATTAGTAGAGTGAATAACAAGGACAAAATGAATAACTCATGCTCAGGGGCGGATCTAGCTTTTCATGGAGGGAGGGGGTTAAATTTGACAAAAAAAGATACTGTAAAGGGGAATTTCTGATTTTCCAAGGTTTTCTCATGCAATCAAAGGCATATTGGGCACTGTTTCTCACTCAGGATATCACCAAATCATAAGGAAACCCCTAAATAAGGTGATGATTTTTTTCTGAGGTGGGGGCGGGTCAAACCAAACCCAGCCCCCCCCCCCCCCCTTGGATCCGCCACTGATGCTCACAAGTCCAACTACAAAATTGACGGACGGCGGCCAAACCGATAAAGGAGACCGGTAGTCTTTATAGTTACCTTCACATTCATCTTGTTGACATGGGATGAGTTTACTAGTGATCCCCTTGCACCCTTCACCTTCCCTAATGTAGAGGGGGTTATTATAGTTACCTTCACATTCATCTTGTTGACATAGGATGAGTTCACTAGTGATCTCTATGCACCCTTTACCTCCCCTAATGTAGAGGGGGTTATTATAGTTACATTCACATTCATCTTGTTGACATAGGATGAGTTCACTAGTGATCCCTATGCATCCTTTACTTCCCCTAATGTGAAGGGGGTTATTATAGTTACCTTCACATTCATCTTGTTGACATAGGATGAGTTTACTAGTGATCCCTATGCACCCTTTACCTCCCCTAATGTAGAGGGGGTTATTATAGTTACCTTCACATTCATCTTGTTGACATAGGATGAGTTTACTAGTGATCCCTATGCATCCTTTACTTCCCCTAATGTAGAGGGGGTTATTATAGTTACCTTCACATTCATCTTTTTGACATAGGATGAGTTTACTAGTGATCCCTATGCATCCTTCACTTCCCCTAATGTAGAGGGGTTATTATAGTTACCTTCACATTCATCTTGTTGACATAGGATGAGTTTACTAGTGATCCCTATGCATCCTTTACTTCCCCTAATGTAGAGGGGTTATTATAGTTACCTTCACATTCATCTTGTTGACATAGGATGAGTTTACTAGTGATCCCTATGCATCCTTTACTTCCCCTAATGTAGAGGGGATTATTATAGTTACCTTCACATTCATCTTGTTGACATAGGATGAGTTCACTAGTGATCCCTATGCATCCTTTACTTCCCCTAATGTGAAGGGGGTTATTATAGTTACCTTCACATTCATCTTGTTGACATAGGATGAGTTTACTAGTGATCCCTATGCATCCTTTACTTCCCCTAATGTAGAGGGGTTATTATAGTTACCTTCACATTCATCTTGTTGACATAGGATGAGTTTACTAGTGATCCCTATGCATCCTTTACCTCCCCTAATCTAGAGGGGATTATTATAGTTACCTTCACATTCATCTTGTTGACATAGGATGAGTTCACTAGTGATCCCTATGCATCCTTTACTTCCCCTAATGTGAAGGGGGTTATTATAGTTACCTTCACATTCATCTTGTTGACATAGGATGAGTTTACTAGTGATCCCTATGCACCCTTTACCTCCCCTAATGTAGAGGGGGTTATTATAGTTACCTTCACATTCATCTTGTTGACATAGGATGAGTTTACTAGTGATCCCTATGCATCCTTTACTTCCCCTAATGTAGAGGGGGTTATTATAGTTACCTTCACATTCATCTTGTTGACATAGGATGAGTTTACTAGTGATCCCTATGCATCCTTTACTTCCCCTAATGTAGAGGGGTTATTATAGTTACTTTCACACTCATCTTGTTGACATAGGATGAGTTTACTAGTGATCCCTATGCATCCTTTACTTCCCCTAATGTAGAGGGGTTATTATAGTTACCTTCACATTCATCTTGTTGACATAGGATGAGTTTATTAGTGATCCCCGTACACCCTTCACCTCCCCTAATGTAGAGGGGGTTATTATAGTTACCTTCACATTCATCTTGTTGACATAGGATGAGTTTACTAGTGATCCCTATGCATCCTTTCCTTCCCCTAATGTGGAGGGGGTTATTATAGTTACCCTCACATTCATCTTGTTGACATAGGATGAGTTTACTGGTGATCCCTATGCATCCTTTACTTCCCCTAATGTGGAGGGGGTTATTATAGTTACCTTCACATTCATCTTGTTGACATAGGATGAGTTTACTAGTAATACCAGTGCATCCTTTACCTCCCCGAATGTGGAGGGGGCTATTATAGTTACCTTCACATTCATCTTGTTCACATAGCATGAGTTTACTAGTGACCCCTATGCACCCTTGACCTCCCCTAATGTAGAGGTGATTATTATAGTTACCTCCACATTCATCTTGTTGACATAGGATGAGTTTACTAGTGATCTCCGTGCACCCTTTACCTCCCCTAATGTGGAGAGGTCTATTATAGTTACCTCCACATTCATCTTGTTGACATAGGATGAGCTTACTAGTAATCCCTATGCATCCTCTACCTCCCCTAATGTAGAGGTGATTATTATAGTTACCTCCACATTCATCTTGTTGACATAGGATGAGTTTACTAGTGATCTCCGTGCACCCTTTACCTCCCCTAATGTGGAGAGGTCTATTATAGTTACCTCCACATTCATCTTGTTGACATAGGATGAGTTTACTAGTAATCCCTATGCATCCTTTACTTCCCCTAATGTGGAGGGGATTATTATAGTTACCTCCACATTCATCTTGTTGACATAGGATGAGTTTACTAGTGATCCCCGTGCACCCTCTACCTCCCCTAATGTAGAGGGGGTTATTATAGTTACCTTCACATTCATCTTGTTGACATAGGATGAGTTCACTAGTGATCCCTATGCATCCTTTACCTCCCCTAGTGTGGAGGGGATTATTATAGTTACCTTCACATTCATCTTGTTGACATAGGATGAGTTCACTAGTGATCCCTATGCATCCTTTACCTCCCCAAATGTGGAGGGCGATTATTATAGTTACCTTCACATTCATCTTGTTGACATAGGATGAGCTTACTAGTGATCCCTATGCATCCTTTACCTCCCCTAATGTAGAGGGGATTATTATAGTTACCTTCACATTCATCTTGTTGACATAGGATGAGTTTACTAGTGATCCCTATGCATCCTTTACCTCCCCTAATGTAGAGGGGATTATTATAGTTACCTTCACATTCATCTTGTTGACATAGGATGAGTTTACTAGTGATCCCCATGCATCCTTTACTTCCCCTAATGTAGAGGAGGTTATTATAGTTACCTTCACATTCATCTTGTTGACATAGGATGAGTTTACTAGTGATCCCTATGCATCCTTTACCTCCCCTAATGTAGAGGGGATTGCTATAGTTACCTTCACATTCATCTTGTTGACATAGGATGAGTTTACTAGGGATCTCCGTGCACCCTCTACCTCCCCTAATGTAGAGGGGTTATTATAGTTACCTTCACATTTATCATGTTGACATAGGATGAGTTTACTAGTGATCTCCGTGCACCCTTTACCTCCCCTAATGTAGAGGGGTTATTATAGTTACCTTCACATTCATCTTGTTGACATAGGATGAGTTTACTAGAGATCCCTATGCATCCTTTACTTCTCCTAATGTGGAGGGGGTTATTATAGTTAACTTCACAGTCATCTTGTTGACATAGGATGAGTTTACTAGTGATCCCTATGCACCCTTTACCTCCCCTAATGTAGAGGGGTTATTATAGTTACCTTCACATTCATCTTGTTGACATAGGATGAGTTTACTAGAGATCCCTATGCATCCTTTACTTCTCCAAATGTGGAGGGGGTTATTATAGTTAACTTCACAGTCATCTTGTTGACATAGGATGAGTTTACTAGTGATCCCCATGCATCCTTTACTTCCCCTAATGTGGAGGGGGATTATTATAGTTACCTTCACATTCATCTTGTTGACATAGAATGAGTTTACTAGTGATACCAGTGCACCCTTTACCACCCCACTGTGGAGGGGGGTTATTACATCCACGCTGTCCCTCCACTATACCCATGTCACAGTTCTCAGGGCATGTGGTCACAGGCTCCCACGCCCCCCATTTACCGTCCACTGTAACAAAATAACAACTAAATGTCAAGATATGCCATTATAATATAATTACAGAATGTGTATATTATATGGGCAGAATATCGTGTTGGAATGTCAAGTTACAACATTTAGATGTCACTATCTGGCATGGGAGTTTCCTAAAACTATAATGCCAGATCATGTCATTTAACTATTGATATGTCCAGGCCAGTACATTGTATTGCATATAGGATAACATTATAATATTACTGCATTACAATACCAGAATATATCACTTTAGCATCGATATTACATTATAATGAATGTGCATTATCATGTTATTATGCAGTGTGATGTTAGGATATGGAGGATTGGACATTATACTGTCATAATATGACAAAAAAAGTATCAGTTCCTTGCATTAGATTTTCACGAAGTGCATTATAATGTTACCTTATGATATGTAATGGCACGATATGACGTTATACATCCTGGATATTACATCAAATGTGATACTACAATGATAACTGGCACATGGCCTAGCCAATTTTCGGGCTAGATTTAGAATACAATTGTTCGATATCTTAGACCTACATATATATGCTTATTCATATATTTATATCATGTATATGTTTAATAAATGGGAAATAATATTAGAGAATATGTTATTCATGGTTCCAAGATTCAGATAGAAATTGGGTAAATTTGACTCATTTTGGAACTTATGGTGAAACAATTGCGACGGATAGACGGAATGTGGTAGGAGACCACTGTAACGCCACCGGTCACAGTGTCTTCATGAATAACTTAAGAGTCCTAGACAGAGAACAGGACTGGATGAAACGCAAGGTGAAGGAGGCCATCCACATCAAGCAGAGAGACCCTTCCATGAACAGAGACCACGACTGCCAATTGCCGCCCATCTCCTGAACGCAGGTCGAAACGTCGCAATTGTTTCACCCTGTTACAAAGTGAGTAAAATTTAACCACTTTCT
This sequence comes from Flabesymbios commensalis, assembly GCA_964017125.1. Taxonomy (NCBI): domain Eukaryota; kingdom Metazoa; phylum Annelida; class Polychaeta; order Terebellida; family Flabelligeridae; genus Flabesymbios; species Flabesymbios commensalis. The sequence goes on from OZ024902.1 coordinate 33,917,689, forward strand.
AGAAAATAATATGCTTGTTTGGATATTTGAAACAGTATCACGAAGGTTTCATATCATCCCTCAATATTATACAGTCTCACTATATTCTGACAGGATGATCCTCTGAGTAGCAACATTTAAATTATTAATTTTATTCGATCCACGGCTCGACCTTCGCACCATATGAAACACACGCAACAAAATAAATTATTGTCGAGATATAAAATACTAACAGGTCCGTTAATATGGTAGACTATCACACTGGTAGACTAAATAATCCATCCGTTGATTCAACGCATGGTTATAGTTTGTATTCTTCAACATGACATTGAAGAAATCAATATCACTTAGTCCGACAAAGAGATGAGTAGGCTCAGAGACATAACCAGATAGTAAACAGAAAGTTGATAGTATTTCTAGAAACGTACAATAGGGCAATTGATTATTCATATAAGCATGCAAACAAATTTATTTATCCCATTGAAAAACAGCACATTACTGAACCTTCTGGAAAGAAGCGGAACAGAGAGAGAAATAGCGACACAATCTATAGGCCATGAAAAACAAGGTCGAGCTAATAATGAAAAAATGTTTAGAGAAAAAGTGTCCCATATCAGAAGACGTTGACCCAATGCCGGATTGATTTTGCTTCAGCGACGTAGATGATAGGCCAACATAAAATCAACATTGGGTCAACGTATCCAACACTTTTTCAAAAGGAAAAACTAGATTTCTTAAGACAAACAAAAAAATGTGACATAGGGCTAGTAAAATTATTATAATTATAGCTACAAAATGATGCTGAAATATATTCAAATGCCCGTTTAACTGTAGTTTATTAAAATAAGAGAAACACCGAGATTCACCCAGATTTACATGATAAGTGATCTAATCAGCTGACTCGACTGTATAATAATATTTCTTCGCTTCTATTAGCACTTGTGTAACTACTAATGTCCTCGATCTATTTATTGAATATTTCCTCAATCTTGTATACGACTGTATATTGTCATTCATTTTGACTCGAATTCCACAAATTCGACTAATTTTCAATCGCTTTAAGCTGTGTATTGCGGTAGCGAGACACAACTTGAAGCGACTGAAAATTTAAAATGAATAATTCATAACACAAATAACTGGTGTTGCACTCACCAGGGGCGCAGACCTCGAGGAAGCAAGCCTTTTTGTTGGTGTCTTCACCAGAGCACACCCCGCGTCCCAGCTCAGGGAACTTAGGGATGCAGGCTCGCTCTCGGATCTGTAGTCCATCACCACAGCTCTCTGTACAGGATCCCCACTCCACCCACTCCGACCAGGTACCGGGATTACCAACATCTGACAATTAAAAAGTAAAAAAAATGCGATACGTGCACATAACAATATGATACTAATAATAATCCGGCTAAAGATGGAGCTGAAATTATCAGTCTCAGCAAGTGCGTTTTAATTTTAAAGATATATCTTGATATGATAATACGCATTCTGGAATCTGGAGATGATTATATACAAGTACCATACGATTTTGCCTCTACTGAAGTGCAAAAGTAACACATTTATATCTGTATTCACCTGAGCTTACTCATCAGGGCGGTGTTAATGTGAGCTATTTAATCCCAACCAAAATAGGAGGTTTCAAATCTCGGTTAACCCGTTTAATACGACACATTGATTTAAACTTGAATCCCACTAACACAAGATGTCATCTGTGACACAGCATAGCTGAGAATATATGACCATCAAAGGAGTTATTGTGCAATATTTAAAACAAGTTATAGAGATTGCATGGGTGAGCTAATCCCTAGAGCACTGATGTAAAATACAATGATTATTTCAGTGTTTTAATTTCAACTTGTGTACTTAAAAGTATAACGCCTCTCAAATCGCAAATATTTGTCGTAAATTTGAAATTGCAATTAAATTTTAATCACTTGAAGTTGTGAATCGCGGTAGCGATACGCAACTTCACGTGGATAAAAATTGTATTTTTATAGACCAGCTTTCCAAGGGTTACTACACTAAGAACTAAATGTTGATATAACGTTGGTCCACCGTCTGTGACGTTGGACCAACGTCAAACCAGCATATATTAACCGTCTTGTATCTGCTGGGCTGTTACTTACAATCCTGGCAGAGATGTCCCTCATAGCCAGCCACGCATATACACTGGAAGCTGTTCACCCCGTCCTTACACTGCCCCTGGTTCTTACAGGGATCACTGGCGCATTCATCAACATCTGTGTGTGAACAAACATATATTATGTATAGATTTGGCGGTCCATCAACGGAGCCGAGAGATCAAATGACCGCGGTGTGGCTACACAGGCTAGCCATGGATGGGCTGCAGCCAGCGTCTGCATTTGATCACTCGGTGAAAATAAAAGTATTTGTCATAACATTAATATACATAATATAACACCTAGCCAATGTCTATGTATGAACAGAAGTTTATAACATAACACCACAGGCATACAAGCATATATGATATAACACCACGTACTTATTTACCTACAAGTCGCATCATCATTTATGATTGGTAGATTTCATTTTTTTATGCATTTGTAATAGCTTAAGTAGTCAATCGTTAAGTTTTACATGGCTACACTACAAAATTAATGATATCTCTCTGGTAGCTGTAGCATTACACAACTTTATGAACTGAAAACTTCCAATTGGTGATACCTAATTATTGTCATATAAAAGTACTACTTACATGACATTACTATGTAAAAATACTACTTGATAATATACATAGGCCTACATACTTCTATCACAGTAGAGTCCGGCAAACCCAGAGGCGCAGTCACATGTAAACTTCCCTTCTAAACTGTTACACGTAGCTCCATTCAAACAAGGGGAACTGCTGCAAGAATCTATTTCTAAGGAAATCAGAGATATGTAATTTAAATTGTATTGACATTTATAACAAAAAAAATAATAATAATAAATATAAGAAAAGTATCAATTACTCTTCGATTTTCCATTATTTGTTGAATTGAGTACATAGCTATAATCTCAGGTAAATTTAGTTCACCCTTTCACGGATAAGTACGCCTACGACTATAGTCATTTGTAATTATTTTTATTATCATAGTAAATCGGTTTTACTGGGAATGAAATGACTGTTCAAACATCAATATTTGAATATGTTTTGTCTGAAATTAGACAAATAATAGTAATTTTCACCAGCTTGAAGTTGTGTGTCGCGTTAGCGAGACACAACTTCAAGTGGGTGAAAATTTGAATAAGAAAATTTAGCAGGAAAGGGTCAAAACAATAATTTAATCTTTATTATGTGATATTTCCAGTGAGTACATACTTGTTTCACAGTTAGCACCCTCATAGCCTTTAACACATATACATATGTAGTATCCTGGATGGTCCTCACATGTGGCCAGATTCTCACATGGGCTGCTCTCACATTCATTGGTGTCTACAACGAAATCATTAAATTTACATGTATGTTTAAAAATAAGTGTATCAGTAAATATATTGTAGGGCAGATCCACTCAATAGTGTCGGTGCTAGCACATCCATGTATGTTTACAACATATTATTATAGTGTCTATTCAAAAGGATGTTTAAGTAAATGTTTAATTTGTTGTTCAATACTAAATATATTGCGCAGCGCATTCACTTGATATTGAACGAGCTATCTACTGTTCTGTTCCATGATTTTTATATAATATTAATTAATGAACAACTCTACCATATTAAACCATATGGCTTAGTCATTTATGATGTGTACGTGTGCAGGCATTGTTTACAAAACTGATATGAGTGTCATATAAAATACCCCGTCTAATATGTAGGCCTAGTATGACCATGGCGATAGTAGATGGCTCCATGGTATGACAGCACATATTTAACCAAAGTGAATACCAGTATAATAGATGCCAGGTGATATCCTACGTTCATATTAAGCAACATAGTCTTATTTTAATATAATTTATTAAGTATAAGGTGTTTTTTCGGTAGTTACATACTTAGGTAGTCATCTTGATTCTCTATATTATGCACCCTATCATCAACAATAAATTAACAGTCAATTGAACATAAATTATGATAGAAATCCCTCAGCTTTGTCATTTAATATATTGCTGTGGAAATATTCGTGTCGATTTATTTAAACTAAGCAAGAAGATTATGAACGTCACGTTTACAGTGCAAAATACAAACACCGATAACAACTTTCTGTTCACGTGAGAAGATAATGCTATCGTCATTTCCACTGCAGAGACAATTAAGCTGAGCAATCAGTAATTGGAATGTGGCCAGTGTGAGATATTGCTTAATGTGGACATTGGTTTTACCTATGGCACAGGTCTCGCCGGAGTAGCCAGTTCTACAGTGACACTCATAACCGTTCAGCTTGTCAGTACATGTGGCAGCGTTCAGACAGGGGTAGCTGCTGCACTCATTTGTATCTGAAATATCGTAACACATAGTATAAGGAATAGACAATTTTTTAAATTCACATACTGGTCACGGCCCATCTATTTAAATTTGTTCAATATATTATGAATGTCTCATTCATCCTCTTTTCCATTCTGTATTGTTTCATTCTGTCCGTTGAAGTTGGTTTTTGAGCTGTTCTGTTCTGTAATCTCTGTTTTTGATATGCTCTGTTTTTATTTTATTTGCTACTCTACTCCTCTCTACTCTATTCTTTCTGTATTTTTTAGTGCTTTGCTCTCACCTGCTCATCCATGTGCTATATTTTGTTTTGTTTCATTATGTTCTGTTTTTGTGTTCTGTTCTGTGCATTATTGTTTTATTATGTTTTGTTCTGTTCTATTCTGTTTCGTTTCGCTTTGATCTGTTCTGTTTTGTTCTGTTCTGCATAGGGGCCTAGTGGATTAGCTATCAGATGAGTCACCGACCACACTCATTTTATAGAAATTGTTTTAGATATACAAAGTATTTCAGAGAAATATATAATAAGTATGTGGTTTAATTTTGTGTGACATATCTATTGCAGGTTACAAGCAACTGATAGCTTAAGGTTCTGTCAAATTTCATCCTAACTTGCCTATTATATAAACAGAAATGTCACACATTCATAATGTGCCATTTTTTAACATGTTTAATAAATACAAATTGTTTGCCACGTTTCAGCAGATATCAGTCATTGGCCCAATTCTGTTTTAATGTTATGTCATCGTCTCCGACGTTGACATAACATTAATACAGCTGTGTTTTGCTTAAAGCTGTTTTATTACGATAATGAGATTTCATTATTACCTATATGGCAGGTTTGCCCTGTGTACCCGTCAACACAATTACAAGTAAAGCGACCAGGAGAGTCCTCACAAATACCGTTGTTGAGACACGGATCACTCACACACTCGTCTATATCTGTGAAAATAAAACAGTAAAACGATCAGAAAATGTCACTCACCTTCAAATGTCTAACGTACATTTATATGGAGCTTATTACGTCAAAATTGAATGTTAAATGTCACCACCCATTAAATTTGATACTAAAATAAATAGGAAGATTTTCAGTCACTGTGCGGTTGGTGAAACAGGGCTCAGATGTAGTTGTTATAATCAAGGAATCTCGATCTCTATTGAGATTCCTTGCTGTAATCTACTGATATGACTGCTTCATATTGTTTTTTAATGCCAGTATAGTTTCAAAACGTGATCCGGTGTACCGATAGCAACATACACATCTGATGTAGCTGGTCTAATTGACTGACATGTTTCACATAGTTAAATTATATATTAAAGCACACCACTACATTATTTTCTTTGTCCGACCACTACATTCTAAGCCGGGAATGGAGAGTTATTGTTGATCAAGTACAGATCAATTATTATGGTAGGCATATGCATAGGGGCCTAGTGGCCTAGCTGTGGAAAAGGCCTCGGCCTTCGGCCTTGGCCTTTTCCACAGCTAAGAATGTAGAGCTCCTCGGGCTTTATCCTTTACGAAATTGTCACCCCGGCCAAGCGCAACACGACATATTCACCTAATGTGGCCCAGCAGTAACCCGACATTGAGTGGATGTCTCGTGTTTACCAGGATATCGCCATTCATACGGTGGTCATCTCGTGGTCAGGCTGTTATTCACCTGTTTCACATTGAGTTCAAGTGTAGTTATGGTCACAGACACACATATGATGTATGTGGTTGTTCCGATTGATTTACCTGTTTCACATTGTGTTCCAGTGTAGTTATAGTCACATACACATATGATGTAATTATTCTATTCAGTTTATTGTTTCACACTGAGCTCCAGTGTATATTTGTCATTGATATGATGTACTGTAGCTGCTATAATTCACTGACTTGTTTCACATTGAGTTCCAGTGTAGTTATTGTCACAGACACACATATGATGTAGTTGTTATAATCTATTGACCTGTTTTATATTGAGTTCCAGTGTAGCTATAGCACACGTATACACACATGATGTAGTTGTTATAATTCACAGCCCTGTTTCACATTGAGTTCCAGTGTAGCTATAGCCCATGTATACACACATGATGTAGTTGTTATGGCTTATAATTTGCTGACCTGTTTTACATTCAGTTTGAGTGAATCGCTTCAGTCACAAATACACATATGATGTAGTTGTTATATTTCACTGACCTGTTTCACAGTGTAGTTATAGTATTATTTATTATTTTTGTTTCAGTTGTATAGTGATATATAAGTCCAAGGGGATGGGGTTAGGATGTTGAACATTTTTACATTACTATTTGTATTACTATAAGTATTTTTGAATTATATATGTACACATCATGTGCCCATGTCACTCAGAATAAACAAAAACATACCATACCATACCATATAGTCACAGATACACATTCACTGACCTGTTTCACATTGAGTTCCGGTGTAGCCGTAGTCACAGCGGCATTCATATGAGTTCACCCGGTCAATACAAGTACCTCCCACACAAGGATCATTATTCAGCTCACAATCATCAATATCTGTAAAAAAGATCATTATTTGAATTACTAGCTATGAATATATACAAAGAGAGGCTGAGTAAGATATTCCGTGACTGTGATGATTACATAATAAAAAGTCGTAAGTTGATTAATTTAGTTTTAAAATATAGGCTAGTAAATATAGGCTAGTAAATATAGGCTAGTATTATGGCAGTAAATGTAGATCAAACCGGAGAATCAGTCCTAATGTGATATGCTTATGAAGGGAAAAGTAACTTGTCAGTAGTAATGGTTGGCCAAACACGGATTTGGGATAACAGAAAATTAATAGCGACCGAAAGATATAATTATCGTGCGAAATATATAATTATAGCTCACATTAGGAAATATTGGCATGCAGCTGAGCAAAAGAAATGGGGCGTCTTGTAAATCTAGTAAATTATGCAAGGTATGATCATTTATAAAATCTGAAAATGACAAAAAATGGAATCGGCATTTGCTGGATCTGTGGACCATGTATATAATATTTTCACTAAAAAACATTATTGTAAAGACCATAATCCGCAAAGACGCCACTTTGATAAATCCAAGTCTACCTAGCGCAAATTAAAAGTTCATACATCTGAGATTCCAATATTGTTCATCTACTAGCAGGACAACTGAGCGAGATATAATTTGAAAATCTTTGGTTACTAACTCATTATTGATTAAGACATAAGTCATAAAGACAAACAAATACAAATACAAATAAATATTCCAATATATGATTCTGGACGTGTATCATGTCATAATGTCTTTGGATTTTTTTTGGTCATCTATATATGTTTTTTGTATTTGATAGGACACATACTCATTTCACAATACATCCCCGTATATCCTGATGCACATATACAAACAAAAGCTAATTCTGTTGTCTGACAGGTCGCTCCGTTTTCACATGCCTCTGTTAGACAGAAATCTGCAATGATAATATACAATTACTCAGTCATATCCTGTTTTGCAAACGTAATGTAAGTTTATCATTAGACATGATTTCTTTTTTCCAAGCATCCATGATATCAAGAATACAGAGATACAATTTAGACGAGAGCTACACCAGATTTAAATGCCGTGGCAAACCAAAGCTGCTTCATATGATAAAATATAGACATTTAAAACTTTTAAAAAACACGTTACCAATAGAAAAAAACTGAATAAGTGATGAGTAGATGTGGACAATATATCATCAATTAGGCCTATAAACTTAGCAATACACATTTGGTATTTCCGTTTAATTTACAAGCCATTAAAGATACATTATAACAAAGTATGTATTTATAACATTTATTTATAACATTGTAAAGAATAGGCCTACACTTGTACAAGCATATATTTTTGAAATATAACAATTGCTGGCTATTTTAATAAAACACTCTAGTAATGACTCTCACCAAAGTACGTCTCACAGACGGTTCTCTGTACATGACCACAGTATTGGGACCTTTCGAAGTACTCCACCCCTATATCTCTTATTAATAAATCTATGGTCCTGCAGTCTTTCCCAGCTGCAAAAAAACAGTGTGACACAGTTGGGCAATAAGTTTGAGACATTACAGCTATGCATGACCATTGCTTAACCCTTTCAAGCCTGAATTTACCATGGTCATCTTCATCCACTGCAAGCCGCGAATTGCTGTCGCAATTCTTGACTTGTAGTGGATGAAGATGATTTACAGGTGACAAATGAAAAAAAGATAGTGTTATTTTTAAGACAGTTCCACGAAAATTGTCGCTCTAAAACCACTAGTTGTAGGAAATTAAGTAAGTTTTCAGAGATGCAAGATGATGTTTTGAGGCATCGTGAGGGCTTAAAGGGTTAAACTCCTATATCGTCTCACTTAAAGCTCCGAATTATTCAATGGAGATTTTGTATCGCTTGAACTTGTGTCGTCTCGCTACCGCGGTCCACAACTTCAAGGGACTGAAAATTAATTGAATTTGTGAGATATACATCAATGTCACAGGTTAAAGAATTATTTCACTGTTAATAATAGTTTAGCCTACTCTAGTAGTAAAGGACAAAAAAGCAGTTTAATTAAATTTGACTTGTAGGTGAATAACCCTTTTTTTTACACCAAATAGATTGAGGCACAATCTAAAAAGTTCTAACACCCATACGTCTCTAGGCGCTGGTGTATTTGTACATGTATATAAAACAAAGAGTGGCATCAACAATCTGCGACAAATGCAGTAATGTAGCAATCATAGTTAATGTATTACCCTTTTCGCGCCAAGTTGTTTTATTTCAATAATCACCCACTTGAAGTTGTGTCTCGCTACCGCGACCCAAATTTTCATGTGGGTAAAAATGATTGATATTATAATAATTTTAAATGTTTGCAAATTTAGATGTTTAACATGTTTAAGTACATGAATCTTATTTCTAATAAGAGTGATTCAGTCAGCTAATAAAATGAATTAAAATTGACTAAAGTCGTGATTAGCGCTGAAAGGGTTAATCAGTTTTAGCATGAAACAGTTAATAATATTTACTTGGTGCCGTAGAATATATGCTGTTAGCATCAGGCTGGCCACAGGGCTCAAAATAAGGCATTTCGCTGGCAGCACATGGGACTGTACAGGCCGTGCGACTTCCCCAGAGACCAAACTTGTGGTCACAGTTGCAGTGTATGCCATCCTGAAATTGGGAACATACTATATGCATACGGCATCGTTAGGAAGGCGAGATGGGCTCATCTCAGCACAAGTCACCACATCAAGCCCGCGCCTTTAGGCGAGGACTTTGTGTGGTGACGAGTGCTGAGATCAGTATCTCTTTTATCGTACGAATATCTATCTATCTAAAACGGTAAAATCAAACTGAACAGTGAATCGTAGACGAGAGAGTGCGAGATGGGCTGATCTCACCATAAGTCTCGTAGTGAAAGCCAACAACATGAGTGTGAGAACATATTATACATAATGATGTGTGGTGAAGTGTGTAAAAGCAAGGATATGGGAAAGTAGACCAGTGAAATTGAACAAGCAGCACCCGACCCATATGATGTCTGAGCTACATAGGCCCTATCGTGCATAAAAAAATATAACCAAATAACGTTACTGCAGTACAGATCTATTTTTTCGAAAAAGCTGCGTTTTGACTTTGCACGACAGATATTGTGTCTTAATATAGATTGAAAACCACAGATTTATAAACTTTCATTGAATTATTTGAAGAATTAAACAATATCTATTCAGAGTCCATGGTCTGTACAAAATGCATTTACATTTCGGTGAAAGTATGTATTGAAACATATGATACAACTATTGTTGAAAGTAATAACAGGTGTTTTTACCGCCTTTTCACCAAAGCAAATTACATTTGAAATGTAATCAGATTCAGTTCTCATTTTATTATCCTCACGAAATAGGGTAATACCAAGCGTTATATAAATCCAAATTGAAGGTGACCACACACACAACAAGCAACGCAATAAGACATATATATCGACTATATGTTTTAATCTTTCTACCCCAAATCCTGTTTCAAAACCTGGGTGTTTAACCCTCTTAAGCCTGAATTTACCATTGTCATCTTCATCCACTACAAGCCGCGAATTGCTGTCGCAATTCTCGACTTGTAGTGAATGAAGATGACTTGAAGTGGGTGGCAAAATACAAAAAATATATCGTTATTACTCAAACAGTTCCATGAAAATTTTCGTTGTAAAAAACCTATGTGTAGAAGATTAAGCTATTCTTCAGAGATGGAAAATGATGCTTTGATGCATCGTGAGGGTTTAACCCTTTAACCGCAAAATTATTCAATTTGAATTTTCACCCACTTGAAGTTGTGCCTCGCTGACGCGATCCACAACTTCAAGTGAGTGAAAATTATTCAGATTTGACAAAATGAAGGTAAACTTTTTTCAAATCGTGCTGATTGATGTCACATTTTATCTTTAACATGTTTAAAAAGTGGTACTTAATGTGCTAGTAGAAAATGAAAACCCCAATATATGCGGCACCGGCGGTTAAAGGGTTAAAGGGTTATTTCGTAACACACACACACCTGGGTGCCAGCGAATTCATAACCTAATTCCGCACATTTTGTGATACAGTCTGCGTTTGTGAGATTATCCTCATCGTCAAAACCGAGAAATTCCATGTCTCGCGGACTCCATTCCCAGTAACATCCGATATAGTCATCCACAGGCAACAGGCTGGACCTCTTATCTAGAAGTAAATCAAATTTAAATTCACTGCGCCAATGATATTGTCAATCAAATTCGGTACACATAATAATTTGATGTAGGAGCGCAGGAGACACAAGACGTTTAATCAATGTTTGCTTGACATTGCATATTAGACCAAACCAGCATTAATTAAACGTCTTCTTGTCCACTGGGAGTTGGACAATATAGCATACGCAAATATCACCCAACATTCATGAGCTATTCAATAATGTTTTGTTAACTTTTTGTTGCGAACAATTAAGTCTCAATATCTTAGGAATCACCGAATAACGCATACATTGATATGTTAAAGGTTATGTAAATGGTTCACTTTGTCTTTATTAAATGACTTATCAGCTTATAGGCTTTGTCAATTTGGGACAAATAAAAATTTATCAAATATTTTACTGTTTGTTAGACAGATCAAGTCATAGAAGAAACAAATTGAGATATAAGCATATGGCTTTTCAATTTAAACCACAAATTATAATTTTAAAATAAATTTCGATCATAACAGTAGAGTTAGTCACCATATAGTGATCAATTTGCGATTCTATATAACAGCTAATACCTCACGCTCATTACAATGATACTAACGCTTCTTGAAAACACGTGTTTTTGTGGCTTTAGATGGTATATTTAACTGTGCTACAACAAAGGGGTAAGGGTATAACCAGAAAACATATTAGGCAAAATCGGTCCTATGACAATTTTAGCGTAAAAAATAGAGCCCCAGACAGCAGGTCATTTGATACGGTATGTGCTAGTGTTAACATACCTGTAGGCAATGTAGGTAATCAAGAAACATAAATATTAGCGGTAAAATCGCGAAAATCGCTGGATCAAATGGAACATAAATATAATGTGTTGTAAAGTATAAGCATAAACAGAGTTGAAAGTGGACTAGCCCCTAAAACTCATTCCATTTCAGATCTCAGATATCTCTGGCTTGTGCGTACACAAATTTAGACTTTAGTTGATTGATGCATTACACGGGACGGGTGAAATTGTTCCGTTATTTGCCATATTATCTCACTTACTTATTGTGTAAAACGTGGTGTTGACGGCGGAATTGCTCAACCCTGTACATTGCCCATGCTGTAGGACACAGGTTGACGCACAGTCACCGTAGAAGCAGTACGTCACCTGTCGACATTCTGGGGTGGTGCGGCACCACTGCAGACATTCCTGTAAAGAAAACGTTTCGTTGTTTGCCAACTGGTTGCTTTCACAATAACCATCACGTATAGAAAAGCCTTCGTTTTCTGTAAAAAAAGGAAATACATATTATATGGTAGTCTCTAATCATTAAGCCGCCATGTTTAGTATGATTTGGCTGCTAATATCATTATGTTAGATCATGTTCTCTGATGTACTTTTACATGCATACCAACTGGACACAGGGCGTTGCTGTGATATTAAATCAACTTCATTGACATTGAGTCAACGAAGCAACAGCCTCATACACGGGTGCCGAGTGGGTAGCTAATCTTGCATTCGGGTTTTCAACCCTCTGCAATATGTTAATTAATGGTGTTAATAATATAATTACCAGGTATGTTGTTTTGATTGAATAAACAATAATTCCCGCAGATTTAGTGTCAAGGGCATATATTGAGGCTCTGAAAATGTCATAAACATCCCTGGGCGCAAATGTGCTGAGAGCAATTTCGCGCCCGGACTCTGTACAAAGCATAAGATGTGTAGCTAACACTTTCTTGTAAGATAACTTGATTCCCATAACAGCTCATTAGTACCTAACAGCAGCTGATTGGTGTAAATCAGACATCATTTTTTTAGAGAACACGGTTTCGGGACTGAATTTTCCACAAAAGTCGATCAAGAAAAACACCGGACCGAACAAGGGAGATAAGGAGTGCAAGAGCAACCGCGTGTTTGTCAGTTTTAACACATTTAATACATTTATTTTCACTGAGTTTGTATCAACCAAACACAATTTCAGAGTTTGCTATGGGATACGGCTACATAACGTGGATTTCAAAATGCAGTTTTTGATTTACGGCTACATACCGTGGATTTCAGAGTGCAGTTTTTGATTTACGGCTACATACCGTGGATTTCAGAGTGCAGCTTTTGATTTACCGCTACATACCGTGGATTTCAGAGTGCAGCTTTTGATTCACGACTACATACCGTGGATTTCAGAGTGCAGTTTTTGATTTACCGCTACATACCGTGGATTTCAGAGTGCAGCTTTTGATTTACGGTTACATACCGTGGATTTCAGAGTGCAGCTTTTGATTTACCGCTACATACCGTGGATTTCAGAGTGCAGTTTTTGATTTACCGCTACATACCGTGGATTTCAGAGTGCAGCTTTTGATTTACGGTTACATACCGTGGATTTCAGAGTGCAGCTTTTGATTTACCGCTACATACCGTGGATTTCAGAGTGCAGCTTTTGATTCACGGCTACATACCGTGGATTTCAGAGTGCAGTTTTTGATTTACGGCTACATACCGTGGATTTCAGAGTGCAGCTTTTGATTTACGGTTACATACCGTGGATTTCAGAGTGCAGCTTTTGATTTACCGCTACATACCGTGGATTTCAGAGTGCAGCTTTTGATTTACGGTTACATACCGTGGATTTCAGAGTGCAGCTTTTGATTTACGGCTACATACCGTGGATTTTAGAGTGCAGCTTTTGATTTACCGCTACATACCGTGGATTTCAGAGTGCAGCTTTTGATTTACGGCTACATACCGTGGATTTCAGAGTGCAGCTTTTAACTTACGGCTACATACCGTGGATTTTAGAGTGCGGCTTTGATTTACGGTTACATACCGTGGATTTCAGAGTGCAGCTTTTGATTTACGGCTACATACCGTGGATTTCAGAGTGCAGCTTTTGATTCACGGCTACATACCGTGGATTTTAGAGTGGAGCTTTTGATTTACGGCTACATACCGTGGATTTCAGAGTGCAGCTTTTGATTTACGGCTACATGCCGTGGATTTCAGAGTGCAGCTTTTAACTTACGGCTACATACCGTGGATTTTAGAGTGCGGCTTTGATTTACGGTTACATACCGTGGATTTCAGAGTGCAGCTTTTGATTTACGGCTACATACCGTGGATTTCAGAGTGCAGCTTTTGATTCACGGCTACATACCGTGGATTTCAGAGTGCAGCTTTTAACTTACGGCTACATACCGTGGATTTTAGAGTGCGGCTTTGATTTACGGTTACATACCGTGGATTTCAGAGTGCAGCTTTTGATTTACGGCTACATACCGTGGATTTCAGAGTGCAGCTTTTGATTCACGGCTACATACCGTGGATTTTAGAGTGCAGCTTTTGATTCACGGCTACATACCGTGGATTTCAGAGTGCAGCTTTTGATTTACGGCTACATACCGTGGATTTCAGAGTGCAGCTTTTGATTTACGGCTACATACCGTGGATTTCAGAGTGCAGCTTTTGATTCACGGCTACATACCGTGGATTTCAGAGTGCAGCTTTTGATTTGTACGGCTACCGTGGATTTCAGAGTGCAGCTTTTGATTTACGGCTACATACCGTGGATTTCGTAGTAGGTGGCGTCAGGGTCGTCTATCATATCGCTTGGGGCACATTTCTGATTTTTCAGGTAGCACATCTTCTGATCTGGTCCGTCGTGCATGTAGACATACCCCGTACAGCCGGGTGTGTTCAAACACCAGGAGTTACACTCCCCCAGTTTGTAGACTTCCTCTTCAAGGTCATGTCCCAAACAGTCACCATCTATGGGCAGGACGCCACGAGCTGGAAAATAAAGCATCGATTCATCCAACAAACGTATAAAAACATGATTCCTTAGTTGAAAAGTACTGCCTGTTGCCTTAACACTTCACTCTGGTGAACAGTACAACGATAGAAATTATATATTTTTGAGCAATCCCATTTTGTAAAATATGTTTGCTCACCTTGCAGTAGCATTAGTAATATTTTTAAATAAATACCAGAGAACGAACAAAATGGTTATGAAAGCGGATACCAGGCGTTGACACAATGTTGTTTTAATGTTGGCCCAGCGTCTACGACGCTGAGCCAACAGTAAGACAACATTGGATGCAAATACTGTATTTGCTGGTTAAGTATACCCACATTCGCTGGCCCGTACTACAACTTCTGACAGTCCTGCAACGCCACCAGAGTAGTACATGCTGTTGACCTCTATCAGTAAATAACTGGATAAAACTGGTTCCACGACTAGCTCGTCCCATTCTTGACCGTCACCATCCTGGTTACTCGTTCCCAAGCGTTCCAGCAATTCAAACTGAAATCACATACATAACAGTTGCAGATACTACTTTTTACAGTGATTTGCATTGTGACAGATAAACAAATGTGCCTTGGAATTAACTGTAATATAATGATCAGCTCACAAGTTTAATCTTTCAGGTAGGCCTATTTTGATAGAGTATTTGTCATTCGACAGAATTAACCCACTGGGCACACGACGTTGTTGCGACGCTGAATCAACGTCATTGATGTCGATTCAACGTCGCGACAACGGCGTGTGCCCAATGGGAAGTGATTTTCACCAATCTGGGACTCAATTGTGGGCGATTATGCCTTACATTTTGCACTGATCCATCTTCGAAGGTAAGGTTGACAGAGTGTATGGAGTCGTACCCGGACCAGCGCTGCATGAGGTAGACCACGTTGAACTCTATTGGATGTATGAAGTCCAGCTGTATCCACGGCAAATCACCAGGGACTTCTGCAGATACCCAACTAGATCCTGAAAGATCCAACAAATAATACAACCAAGTGTTTTCAGACAAACGTCACCCACAATGGCAAATCTTTCTGTCACCCATGTATTTGAAGACTATCTTTCTCTTGTTCCCATTAGAAGCGTGTAGAGTGGTCTTATCGTTTCCAATGGGAATAAGATAAACCTAAAATTATTATTGTGGATTTTATTCATGGATTATTTTAGTGGGATCCCAACTAACACGAGACGTTCAGCCAATACCTCTTTAATGTTTGCCAATCGCCTGCGACGCTTGGCCAACCTTAAAACAACATTTGCTCAACACCTTGTGTTTCGCTGGGATGTCTGTGATCTCACCTTCATTGTCGTCAAACACCTTCTCACACTGATCGTCATCTGCCTCACTGGACGCCAGACAACTGATGCTGTGCAGGCCTGTCTGGTACTGCTTCTGTATCTCTGGAACCAGAAAAATAAAACCAATGCTTGTTGGATATTTTGATCGTGGGCTTTACGTATCTTTCCCAGGAAAATCTCACACCGAACGCATAGGTGGAGACACATTGTCAAAAGACCAGACGATGCTACTGTGTCGGTTAACCTGATTTACATTTTCACCCACTTGAAGTTGTGTCCCGCTTCACCTTCAAGTGGGTAAAAATTACTGATATTTGTTTACTTTGAGACCAATCATTTGCAAATCATGATGTTTTAACACACATTTCATCTCCAATAATAGTGACTTGATCGGCTAATAAAACACATTAAAACCGATTGATTATAAAAAGGTCCGGCATTGAATCTGTTTGAATATTCAGGTCTGTCCAGTGTCCACACTCGCCTGCGATTGAGAGAACGATGGGGACACTAGTGGCCGTTTTCACCAGCCCCCCAGTCTGTACGCTCATGAAAGAAGTATTCTGTCTGCCTCCAGATTGGTGTAGATGATGTGGAAGCACCACCTGGCCTCTACAACTTTATGATGTTTAACTTTTGAAGCGCTGAGAACAACTACGGTCGTTTTTGGCCTGTTTTATTAGCAGTTTAAATCACAGTTATATTGTGAATGAAATGAGTGCTTCAACGTCAAGATTTGTTAATTTAATGGTCTCAAATTAAACCAATATGAGAAATTGTCACCCACTTGAAGTTGTGTTGTGGGTCTAGTTGAACAAAATATATCAAATGCAATGTCAGACTTTATTACGATGGAGTATAACACTTTCTGTTAAATTAATTTTTAACAATATTATAAAAGTTAAATTTGTACCCACTTTAAGTTTTGTCTCGCTGCCGCGACCCACAACTTCAAACGGGTACAAATTCCGTATATTTACATACTTTTGTAATAAAATATAACACATGGTGTGTAAATGTGATGGCGTGGTGGCGTGAGTCATACTGACTTGTTGATTCCTCCGGTCCTTTCTCAGTTGGTATGAGAGATCCTGTTCCGATCCACAGTCGCTCACCATAGAAGGGGTCTATATAGTCCATCAGCATATCCCACTCCTCCATGCTTCCCACATCCACCACGGACCCGTTATAATCCTCCTTACATTGCTTTTCTGCCTCGCTGTAGCTGTACATTTCTTTTGTGTCCACGTATTTCCCCACTGTCAACATACAATACGACCTGATGTTGGTTTAAACATTACATCGCTGAAATATTTTTTTTTAAATCAATTTTTTTTTAAATTTCAGATCACCATAAATTGCTTAGTTAGCTTATTCCCTTCATGTGAATACCTATGTTATGAGTCTGCGGCCATTATGAATATTTCAATTCTTTCAGCACGGGGACCGTCTTTATACGTCAGAATCTGACGTCTACAAACGTCAGATTCTGACATATAAAGACGGTCCCCGCACTGAAAGGGTTAATGTCCACCGCCTACGAGAATGGTCCAGCATTGTAGGCGGTGGACCAACATCAAACGAGCTTTGGATCAGCATATGGAATTAATTACTGGGACAATACTGAATAAAAATTATCATGAACGATTTTTTTAATTTAATGAACAGTACCGGTACTAGCTGTTACTTCTGTAATCGACACCAGAGTTCACGACGTATAATCGGTTTATAACTCGGATGGCAAGACTTGAGCAAACCTATTAATTTACCTTCCTCGTAGAGAACCTCCACTTCACAGAGTGTCAGTATACTGGTTTGCTTGTCCCATCTGTGGATCACCATATAGCTGGTGTAGACTTTTTCGTTGCAGTAGTACAGTTTCCTTTTGCCAGAAGGTTGACTGGTGGTTACATTACGACATATGGTTCCCTCAAATTTCTTGGCATGGAGATCAGGCAACACCTCTGACAGCGTATTATTCTCACCGAATCTAATGTAAAAGTTATCCAGCCGCTTTTCTGTAATAATATTGAAGGATTCATAGGCTAGACAGTCAAACCAGGCTTGGGGCAAGTACTGAACAAAAGTACTCGAGTACAGGTACGAGTACATTTGCCCGAGCCTGGGTCAAACACATATTAATACACACATGCATGGTCTAACACTGATTTAAGTAGCCTGACCAAGCCTGGATATATGGGCTTTTATTACATAACTATCATACTTTTCTTTGTTATTTGATAAAATGTTGATTGCGTTATTCATTGACTAATTGAAGCATTGATTCATGCAGGTGTATTCATCCAGCCATTCATTAATTTATCTATCCATTCATTCATCCAGCCATTCATTCATTCATTCATTCATTCATTCATTCATTCATTCATTCATTCATTCATTCATTCATTCATTCATTCATTCATTCATTCATTCATTCATTCATTCATTCACTCATTCATTCATTCATTCACTGCTCAATTGATTACTTGTCTGATTGCTTGCTTCTTGCTTGCTTGCTTGCTGGGCGGGGGCCCTAGGGTAGTGGTTAGCACCGCTACCTTTCACGCCAGAGCTCGGGGTTCGGTTCCCGGTCTCGGCGGTTTGAAAGAAACAAAAAATGTTTCTTTCCCATCCACGTGTGAAAGTCAGTATTGTGAGGAGCCTCCGTGACCGAGAGATAGCGAATTTCGAATCCTGTGTCTGGGGGACAGTGTCATCTCAATCATCTCACCATCCTTAGGAGGTTCTCCCGGCCCAGTTTTGCCTATATGGTGGCCTGAAGCCCGATTCATTTCATTTTGCTTGCTTGCTTGCTTGCTCGCTTGCTTGCTTGCTTGTTTGCTTGATTGATTGATTGATTGATTGATTGATTGATTGATTGATTGATTGATTGATTGATTGATTGATTGATTGATTGATTGATTGATTGATTGATTGATTGATTGATTGATTGATTGATTGATTGATTGATTGATTGATTGATTGATTGCTTGATTGCTTGATTGATTGATTGATTGATTGATTGATTGACTGATTGATTGATTGATTGATTGATTGATTGATTGATTGATTGATTGATTGATTGATTGATTGATTGATTGATTGATTGATTGATTGATTGATTGATTGATTGATTGATTGATTGTGTGTGCTGTGATTGATTGATTGATTGATTGATTGATTGATTGATTGATTGATTGATTGATTGATTGATTGATTGATTGATTGATTGATTGATTGATTGATTGATTGATTGATTGATTGATTGATTGATTGATTGATTGATTGATTGATTGATTGATTCATTCATTCATTCATTCATTCATTCAATCATTCATTGGTTGATAGATATTCATTTATTTACCACAGCAGTCGCGTCTATTGAGGATAGATACACCTTGCACCGTGTAGTATGCGCCTAGATCCACGGCCCACCACGGCTGTGCCTCCTCCAGAGTGTGTGTACATGAATCCCCTGTCATAAAGTTATCGTTCAGAGAGCCATCAGATGCCCTCTCAGGACCAGCCTCCCATTTCACAGAGCTCTGGTACACCTGCTTATCCAATATCAGTCGGGAAACTGAAAGTAAATGCACCAAGATGTTAGTAGTTTATATACGTTAGCTGCAAAGTCAGGGTAATATGAGCAATATTATATAGAGTACATCTGCACAAAAAAATACAAATGTGTATTTTTAGAATATGTATATATATAAATTACGCATGAGAATATATAAAAACTTTATATAAAATTTATCTCGCAGACACATGAATGTTCCTCTTACACTCAAACATAGTCACATTCACTAGTCGCACTTGCGCTGGCTAAATTTATATTTTTTAAGCAAATATTTATATTTTAATCATATTAGTATATATTCACATATATATATATACTTTTTTCGACCACTCATTTTTTTAATGTTGTGAAAACGTAATGAAGACGTGTGAAATATATACCATTCTAAAGCTTATCTCAAAGCACAGTACCACTTTGCATTAGGCCTAATATCTTAAAAATTTCATGTAAATTATTGAATTATGGAACTAAGAGGTTTTGCAATATCTTTGGAATTGAGTCACTTTAAAGGTTTTCAGGAACAAGTATGAACCCTGTAAAAAGTTCAATATGTTACCTGATATACCGCTCTGCAATGCCAAATAACAGTAATCGCTTACTTTCCAAGTAATAAATTACTGCTGTTATACCGCTGTTATACTCACACAGATCTCTGTCCATCTGTATGGGGTAGTAATCTGGTGCATCAGTAACAGCACAGCTTTCTGACTGAGGATAACATCCAGTGTAGTCAAAGTAATAACCTGTACATTTAGCGTTTTGTTGGCAGAGCTTGTCACACTCCAACATAGGGAAAGACGGGTTCTCCACCGCTATGTCCCACATCACGTGCCTCACACACTTACCATGACGCCTGAAGAACTCTCCCGACATACCATCTAAAACAACAACCAGGGACAATTAATACAGAACTCCCCCGACATACCATCTAAAACAACAACCAGGGACAATTATAACAAAACTTCCCCGATATACCATCTAAAACAAAAACCAGAGCCATTGATATAAAACTTTCTCGATATACATATAAAGGTACCATCTAAAAACAACACAACCATGGCAATATGTTCACAGCAACTGGTTCCCCCGGCATACCATCTAAAAACACATCAGTTAGGGTCTATATGTTCACAACAACTAAAAGACCCCGTCATACCATCTATAAAAAATAGCAAGCAAAGACGATATGTTCACAACAACTAAAATCCCCCGCCATACCATCCATAAAAAAATAGCATGCAAGGACAATGTTCTCAACAACTCTGCCCTGTCATACCATCTAAAAACACAAAAACCAGGGTCAATGTGTTCACAATAACTAAACCGCTCACTACAACTCTGCCCTGTCATACCATCACACAAAAATCAAGGACATTATTATGTTCAAAATAACTTTAAAAAATACCATCTAAAAACACAACAACCAAGGATAATGTGTCCACAGCAACTCTGCAACAAAAAAAAACTGCTTACTCTGCAAAGTAAGCAGTTACCATGGTTTTCATTTACAGGTCAAAAAATAAATGGGGACAAATGGCAAGGATGGGTCTGAAATTGCAAAGCATATGTCCGCAAATCTACTTTTTGCCAGACAAGAAGGGAATGAATTTTTACCTCATTTTAGTCACACTTTATTTAGCTGTAATGTCAGAACTTAACTTTAGAGCGTGCAGATAAGTAACTCTTACCCATGCAATCCAGATCGAAGTCGGTGGACCGTCCACAGCAGTCCCATTCCCAGGGTCCTGGTGCCTGGTCTGGATCCTCCTCAGATTCCTTTTGATCCGTGTAGGCAAAAATGGCACCCGCTGGAAATATATCAAGTCAAATATAACGCCGGCTGTTAACATATCAAGTCAAATATAGCACCAGCTGGTAATACATCAAGTCAAATATAGCACCCGCTGTTAATATATTGAGTCAAATGTGACACCCGCTGTTAATATGAAATGTAAAATGATGACAAATGAGATGACACTGTTCTCCAGACACAGGATTCGAAATTCGAGCCCTGGTGGTCTGAGGCCGAACACGCTACCTCTGGGTCACGGAGGCTCCCCACAATACAAGTTTTCCCCAGTGGATGGGAAAGAAACAATTTTGTTTCTTTCAAACCGCCGAAACCGGGAACCGAACCCCGAACTCTAGCGTGAAAGGCAGCGGTGCTAACCACTACCCTAGGGCCCCCGCCCCCGCTGTTAATATATCAAGTTAATATAGCACCCCTTTTAATATATCAAGTAAAATATAGCACATGCTGCTAATATATCAAGTAAAATATGGAGCGGTCTATTAATATAGTAAACATAACCACCCTTTCTAATATATCAAGTCAAATATAACCAAGGGTGGTAATATCAAGTCAAATATAGCGATCGTTGTTATTAAATCAAGTTAAATATAACGCATGCGTTTAATACTCCAGGTCAAACATAGTTATCGCGGTTAATATAGCCTATGAAGTCAAATATAGCGCCCGCTGTTAATATATCTAGTAAAAAATAGCGCCTCCTCTTAATAATATCAATTTAAATATAGCGCCCGATCTTAACATATAAAGTCACATATAACACCCACTGTTAATATATCAAGTCAAACAAAGAACTTTCTAAAAATATATCAAGTCAAAATTAACATAACGCCCGCTGACTATATATCAGTCAAATAAAATGCCCGATTCTAATATATCAGGTCAATATAGCCAACACAGTTAATATATCAAGTCAAACATAGTGCTCGTTATTGATTTATCAAGTCAAACATATGCTTATTCTGAATATATATCAAGTCAAACATAGTGCTGGTGCTGAAGATATAAAGTCTAACATAGTGCTCGCTGGTTATATATCAAATCAAACATAGTGCTCGTTAATATATTAAGTCAAACATAGTTCTCGATGTTATTTTAGCCAATGACATCAAATATAGCGCCCGCCGTCGGTATGTAAGGTCACGTATACATGTAGCTGCGCCAATATATAAGTGAAATATAGCGTCAGTTGCCGGGGTCAGCTGCTAATATATCAAGTGAAATATAGCGTTGGTTGGTAATATATCAAGTGAAATAATAGCGTCGGCTGTTTATATATCAAGTAAAATAAAGCGCCGGCTAATAATACATCAAGTCAAACATAGTTTTTGCTGTCACAGTTTATATAGCTTATAAAGTCAAACATATATCAAGTCAAATTGCCAGCTGTTAATGTATTAGGTCAAATAATTAGCGCCGGCTGTTATCAGGTCAAATATAGAGCCTTCTATTATTATATCAATCACATATAACGCCCGCTGTCGATGCATCAAGTCAAATATATCCTCTCGTTTATACATAAAGTCAAATATAGCCAATGAGGTTAATATATCAAGTAAATTACAAAACTGGCTGTTAATATATCGAGTCACATAATAGCACACGCTGTTACATAGTAAACACATCATTGAATGAGAAAATATAAAACTAGAATCCTTTAAATCATATTTTTTATAGAATAACTTACTTTGAAGTGGGAATTAATGTTGAGCAATAATATTTATATAGCAAGGTGAATGACGAAATAGGACAGTGTTTGATGCTGATTTATGTAAATTTAAACATCATATTATTTTTAAATGCATGGCTATATATTACAATAGTATATTTTATTAATCATATATTTCTCTGAATATTTTATCATGAACTTACTCATTATAGCAGATATTAAAGAAAAAAAATATTTTCCCACAACGACTCCCCAGCAAATCGCGATGCTGTTGTAATAGTGGCTTAATATTGGTACACAGCGGGGTGCGGTACACACGGTTACAACAACATTGGATCAGCTATTCTATCGGGTGTGATTCCTGTCGATCTTCCCAACAAATAAGAAACATTGAACCAATCTTGGTTTACTTAATGACCAGCGTTGAATCAGCATTGAAACATCATTTTTTTTGTGGGGGGTGGGGTGCCATTATCGCCCTCAAAATATAATATATTTTATTACTCAGGCCTTTGTGGGGCATCGAGAATGTATCAGAAAATACATTCATTGATATTGACCAGTGATATCTATCGCTTGAGGAAACTACAAGCGATGTTGTCGCTTGTTAGTTAATTATGCCAAATAATCAGTGGTAATGTTGGACCAATATACCAAATGTTTAGTTTCAATTAGCACAATCATGCTAAGGGGTTTTTTCAAGTAAAAGAAAATAAATCCGAAAAAACTCAGAAGTGGGTGGATGGGTCAAGCCCGATTTGGATTTTTTTTTAATTTTGAGTTTTTTGTGTTGTTTTTGTTTTTGTACATGTGTCAATAAAATGGATCGGGGGAGGGTTGGTTTTTGGTCTGGCCAATCCGAATTTTTCACGGATTTTTGGATTTTTTTTAACTTGATAAGACCCCTAAGTAACAATATTACGGCCAGTTCTAACTTACACGATCGATAGAAGATGATCCAGTAGTAGCCGTAGTATGATGACATGTCATACAGTCCGCTCGTGTGTCTGTAGTAGGGGTAATTATCCTGGGTCACCCCCAGAAAATGGTACACACCGTTAGATTGGCGAAATTGATAGTCCACTCCATGAGCGAAGATTTCTCTGCAGACCTCTGAAGAAAACAGAAGAAACAAATGCCAGCTGTGGAGTTTTGTAAAAGGAGCCTCTTAACCCTCACAGCGCGGGGATCAACTTTAGTCATCAGAATCTGACGTCTGTAGACGTCAGATTCTGACGTCTAAAGGCGATCCCCGCGCTGTAAGAATAAAAATATTTATAATGGTTGTAGACCCATCACTTAGGTATTCAAATGAGCTGACTAAGACAAAGTCAATAGAGCTGACTAAGACATTCATGATGATTTCAAATTGAAAAAACCCATTGATCTCCATAGCTTAAACAAAAATAATTCAGCGCTGTAGGCCTAAGGGTTAAACAATTTTTCACCCACTTGAAATTGTGTTTCGCTACCGCGACCCACAACTTCAAGTGGATGAAAATGACTCATATTCGTTTAATTTGAGATGAAAAGAATTAGCAAATCGTTTTGTTTAAACACACATTTCGTTCCCGATAACTGCGATTTGATTGGCCAATAAAACCTATTAAACCTTACAGTGCGGGGATCGATTTTAGTCGTCAGAATCTGACAACTTAAGTCGATCCCTGCGCTGTAAGAGGTGAAATATTTCTAATGGTCGTAGACCCATAACATAGGTATTCAAACGAATCAGAAAGAGCTAACTAAGACATTTATGCTGATTTCAAATTGAAAAACACATTGGTCTCCATGGTTTGAAATAATTTTCACTCACTTGAAGTTGTGTGTCGCGGTACTTCAAGTGGGTGAAAAATACTCATATTTGTTTAATTTGAAATAAAGCATTTGCACATATTGATGTTTAAACACACATTTCGTTCTCAATAACTGTGATTTTATTATTTTATTTATTAAAAACGACTATAGCCGTGCTTAGCGATGTAAAGGTGAGGGTGCAGGCTTATAGTCTGATATCATCCGACTTTACATCTTACATCCTGGTCACTGGATCTGTTCATTCGTGTGCCATTTCAACTCCTTTTTTTCACCTGAGTAAATTGAAGGTGAAGTGCCTCGCCCAAGGATACAACATCGTAACAATGTCTCAAGATTCAGACGGGAGAAACATGATATTTCTCTGAAAATTCTGCACCAACCGGGATTCGAAAACATTTCAGCAAGAGCTCGGGGTTCGGTTCCCGGACTCGGCGGTTTGAAAGAAACAAAAATGTTTCTTCCCCATCCACGTGTGAAAGTCAGTATTGTGGGGAGCCTCCGTGACCGAGAGGTAGCGTGCTCGGCCTCAGACCGCCAGGGCTCGAATTTCGAATCCTGTGTCTGGAGGACAGTGTCATCTCAATCATCTCACCATCCTCAGGAGGTTCTCCTGGCCCAGTTTAGCCTATATGTGCACAAAGGTGGCCTAAAGCCCGATTCATTTCATTTTATATCATTTTTATTGAAAAAGTTTAAAACATTTGAAATGGAAATTAGGAAAAAATAATTTCCATATTAAAGTTTGTTTAGTGGTTCGTGAGTCTAATACACCTTTCCCAATAGCAACACGCCACACAGTGATTAAAGCTAAACTATTTAGTTGGGAGTCCTGCTTATGCGCAAAATCGTGCAAACAGTGTATTAACTTTAATACTACAATCATTTAGACCTACTAGAATATACACTTTACTAAGAAACTGATCTGCAGCAGATGAAAATAGCAATAGTCCATGTCTGCTTACTTCAAGCCGCGATTACAATGATACGTATAGTACGAACGGCTGCGAACGCCGTAGGCCTACCGATTATAAAATAATTTGGGGAAAAACTGTCTTGATGACTTATCAAGACGCCCATAAGAAAAAAACGTATCAGGTTATTCCTACAGTGACCGTAAACATGCCACAGTGTTTGTGAGACGAGACAAACCACGGCCCAAGTATGGTATTCTACCCCCTAATTTGAATAACAACTAAAATACATCGGTGATTGGCTTACCTCTAAATGCGACACGCTGAGCCACTCTTCGCTAGGTCGGGTTTAGAATGCTAGGTTTGGTCCCAGTTTCAATTAAACTGTGTTAACTCTTCAATATCAACAAATTATCCTTAAAACATGCAGTTACATGGCAGTTTGAGGAAACATCAGATAACAGAGTATCGTGTACACAAGATATGCGATAAATTATCAGTTACGCAAAAATGGGAGTGACCCAACTCTCCTTGTCTCCTGGCTGTCTCAACACCCCCCCCCCCCCCCCGGTACATTACTGTATGGAACACAACAATTTATAGGCAATATACACTAAAAAATGTTTCAAGAAGATTGTAATTCAATTTCTGTCATTGCCTACTTTTCCTGTGTTGTTGAAGCAAAAATGACAAAAAATATCCCAGGAAATGATTTTTCTGCGTTAGGTTTATATCAGTTGTGACATTGTTCAGATACGTAGACCCCTATAAATATTTTAGTAGATAACTATGTTTGTATTGCTGTATGATCGACATAGGATATCTACTAGCGATAAGTTTCATTCATAACTTAGAACCAGCTGGGCCGTTAATATGTTTCACTGAATCATAATATTTACGTTGTGGCGGACCCTGTGGACGTTGATCATGCTGCGATCATTGCATTATGCGCCCACAATGCTTACTCAGCGAATCGTGACGACCCACCTACTTTAATAAGGGAATTTTTTTATACTTAATATTAAATAATGCATGAAAATAGCTCACATTGGCTATCGTTTTATTTTGATTTGATTTACCCATCAGGTTAATATTTTTAGGTTTGTGTTCTTTTTCTTATTTTACGTTTGAGGTCTATAATGTTTTTCTTTTCAGTGTAACTAATGAATGTAGTATTTCTAAATAGTGTTTTAAAGTGTCCAAATACAATAAAATATTTCGCATCGTTTTATTGCGCACCAACATATATAAATGAGCATAACCTAACTGGTTTCGGATCAGTTGGCAAAAAAAGAAGATCTACATAGATTAATATATATACTTACATATACCCCGATAAAATGGGCCCAAGCAGTACAATTTCCCTGCCAATAACCAGAAGAAAAACATGTCGTGCGTATGAAAGTATGCCGTAAATAGGTCGCACAACATCTATGCAAAAAACGGAGGAGTTCTATAGCTTTTTAAAGTGTTAAAAAACTTCACGAACTATATATACGACGCCGCCCGAATTTTTACGAACTCATACAATTGTATGAACAGAAAATTCGTATCGTGTGATCAATAGATTCGTATTAATCTATAAATTAGGTCTATTACCTATGTTTTAGCGTTCGTACGATGTCACATCACTTATCACGCAATTAGAAAAGCTACCGCTTAATTCGTATGAAAACTGTCGCCTCACGAACACCTTACGCACATCTGACAGCGTTGGCACGAGCCATGTACGACTGTCTACATTCGTACGGCTTTCGTACGAACGCCAAAATAGGCCCGTAACAACTTGGTGAATCACTGCGGCATACTAATTGTGATCACCGTAGTAAAAATGGTGCTAGTATTGAGCTCTCTTGTTCTATCCTGTAAAAGCCTGGTAATGACCCGTAAGAACGCCGTACCGAAGATTTCAGAAGGATTTATTGCGACCTTCTCAAGACTTTCTTAGGCTCATAGCAAGGTCTTGGACATGTTTAGGAAAACCCCTCACCGTAGGGTAGACGTAGGGGCCTACAATCGCCTTAGGAACACCCTGGAACTCCGTACGATGGTAATCTGTTCCAATGAAGCTCTTGCAGCATCTGTACGAACGCCGTACACATTGTCATTTTCTAAATGTTTTGTCATTCGTAAACATTCGTGCGCATCCATACGAAAAACGTGGGAAGTCTACAGCCATCCTAAGAATACAATCACATAGGGCCTACTATTCTCAAGTGTGTCCCAAGCTTATCTTGCGAATTTGGCTTATCTTTCCAATTAAACTTGCCAAATTCGTAAGAAACGAAGGTTGTAAGAAATGAAAGGAACTATGTCAAAAAATCTACGAACATTGTACCCTAAGAACTAAAACCCACTTATGACTTATCAAGGTGTTCTTAAGTAGTTTTTGAGTAGTTTTTGGATGTTCCTAAGGCGATCGTACGCCAACAACGAGGGGGTTTTCGCGAGGGTTTTATTACGACTGCCTTGTCAAACCCGCGAGAAAGGGGCCGACATTTTTCGTCTCTGCAATCTTTGTATAAATGTGTGTTTTATACATTTATTATATAATATTTATTGAAATGAAAGTTGGTAACTATCGTTAAAGTTAGGGGATGTATGCAGACTGATAATTATATATGATGACGACGCTAAGAGAAAGACACACATATCTACTGCCCAGTATACATGATAATTAACCCAATGTTGGATTAAGGTTGTGTCAGCATCGAAGACGGTGGGACAACTTTAAACCATCACAGGCTTTCCCAAAGCAGACGACTGCACCAGTTTGAAAATCATTCTCTAGATCATTCTCTGTATATCGTCATATTGTTCTGAGAGCAAGTGTCCATCCCCCATTTAACATCTTTAATAAATAGGCTTTGTTTAGACGTATTAAAACGCGGGCAGTAGGATCTATGACGGAAACATTCATAGCAACACACAAAAAATTATAAAATACAGAAGGAATCAAAGCATTGGCTCTGTATTTGTTAATAAACCTAATTGATAGTTAATAGATAGTTTCATTCTTAATACCTGCACTTGTTCCACGAAAAAAACTTAGTAGAATCACCAAAAGGCACACCAAAGGTGTTGATCCAGTTGCCAGCAAAACCATTTTGTCAAATTGATGTGGGAATGTTCTGAAACAAAACTTATCGAGTACAAACCTGAACAACCGGTAACATTATTTACACAAATAGGTAATTCAGGGCCTACGTTTTCAGCAATCGAGAGCAAGCTTAATAACCCTTTAACCGCCAAATTAATCAATTTGTATTATATTAATCAATTTGAATTTTCACCCACTTGAAGTTGTGTCCCGCTGACGCGATCCACAACTTCAAGTGAGTGAAATTATACGGATTTGACAAAATGGAAGTCAAGTCTTTTCAAATCTTGCTGGTTGATGTCACATTTTATCTTTAACATATTTAAAATGTGGTACTTAATGTGCTAATAAAAAATGAAGACCCGAAGATATGCGACACCGGCGGTTGAAGGGTTAAACAAAAACATAACGTATCGTTTCCAACATTGTATGTTCAGAGACAAGCGAGGTATAGATGTAACATAACATGAAACAGTTATGCCCAATGTTACTTATTTGAACGAAATATAATCCTATGTTACTCATAAAGTATAGGAAATCATTACTCACATATCTGGTTGATTATTGAAATTAACGTCCCTTCGAGTGATTAGGATTCCAGCGATGAGAACAAAATAAACTATTATAATCTACTGTGATATATTACGCTGTATGCCGTCATCTCTGGATAAGAAACTTCCATTATTGCATTTATGACAATATAACAAAGCTGGCAGTATTTGCCTGAATTATACGTCAGAGCGTCCGTCGTCATGGCATAAAGGTATCTCGTGTCTCATTAGAAAGGTGATCTCTGAACTCCCAATGACTTCATGAAACAATACACTGCTCAGAGCCGGGCATTATTTTACAAGACAACCACTAGAGCAAGGTAATTAATACCGGGAATTAATCCTCTCACTCATAATCACGACTATGTTTGTTTTTAATCCGTTTTTTTTACGTGACTAAATTACTGTTATTGGGAATTAAGGAGTGTTTAAACAGCAACAATTGCAAATTTTGGTCCAAAATTAAACAAATATGGCAATTTTAACCCGCATGAAGTTATGGGTCGCGGTAGAGAGATACAACAGATTGCAAGTGGTTGGAAATAAAATAACTTGGCGGGAAAATGGATAACCGTTTGAGCATACATATGTCGCAACGTTGCGAATTTCGTGTCAAATTAAATAAATCAATCGCAATGAAGACATTAGGATTTTTTTCATGAGCTACCACATTTATCGTGCACTTAATATTTTTCATTCAGTCCGATGCTTTAATTGGGACAACTATTCATATCCCAGCATGAATAAAAAGTTCAATATGACTGCGGCTTAAACTTTGAATACCGGTACCATAATAGCTACTAGTAGAAGAGCTGGTCCTGAGAAAAAATCGTTCCGTACAACCCACCATACTGACAAAATCTGACCATATATTCTGTTAGAGCAGACATTCTTCATCATTTATAGGGTGTGCGTAAAGTCAAATTGTGGTATCAGTTTTTTATTTCGCCCGCTTATATGGGGATGCTCTCAAACCTGTCAGGAATTAGGGTTATAGTCTGGTGCGGTATGTCATTTTGGCCATTTCAGTTGCCAAAATTGATTTTATTGTTTTTATGGCTTCATTAGGGGTCAAATAAGCCAAAAATATTGGGGTTCAATTTTTCCCGCCCCTCAACCTCGTTTTATAGCACATTCAAAATGGCCGCCATCGAAATCACATATTTGGCCATAACTTGGCCTCTAGCAAAGCTAGAGTCACGATTTTGATGTCTATGCCCATGTTTTTGGGTATGAGGAATCCAATAGTGCCCATACAAAATGTGTATGTCTTGTAGATATTTCGATATTAAATATAAAACACATTTTTCATGCGTTCTCGGTCATTTTTTGTCGCAAATATGAAAAAACTTAAATTTTCAAATAATTATTTTGGAAGCGTTATTTAGAATGTATTATAATATAAACAGCACATTGCTGATGGTTTCAGAATGGTAGATGTTTCGTTGATGGACCCTAAATATTCCACCAAGAAGGCGTATAAGTGATAGCGTAGAAACCGAGCAACTTCAATAACGATGTTTGGTACATTTCCTTAATTTGCAAATGAACATTTTGCAACAGTCACAGAGGAAAATTGATAAAACTAGTGTGTCTTTTGCAAAAAAGTACACACTTTTTTGAGAAGTAGATAGAAGGGATTAAGGTTCGATCGAAATTTAAAAAATAATACAAAATAAATATAAAATTGTGAGCAAATTGTGTGTTTCAGCAATATTTCATGTGCTGTCAGACAAATGATCAGAATCAATCATCATGATCATTGCGATTGTGATCCATCCCATCAGCAAAATTATTGGATTTTCAGATTTGTTTCTTTAAAATTCTTAAACAATGCACAAGAAAAAATAAAATAGGGGATTTTAATTCATCACAGCTCATGAGAGATATCCCATATTCTCCCAGATGCAGGGGCTACTCTGAGATCAACAATTTCATGAAACAAATAATTTAAATACTGACAATGATTACAGTCTTTGTATCGCGTATACATACAAACTCTGTTATTGCGACTAGATTGGAGGAGGACGTGGGCATTACCACAGCTGACATTTAAGCAGATTACAACAAGCATTCAATGGCTTGGTTCATCGAAAAGACAATGAGGTTTAGGTTTAAATTTAGTGATTTTGATTTATATATTAACATATTGACAATTTTTAAATTTCAAATTGGCCGACTGTCGTTCACAATGACACAAGCCACACTACCTGGTTTGATTGTTATATAACCCACTGTTGCATTTGTACAGGAGTCGTCTGCAACGCTGAGCATTTTAACTATATCTGGTACTACGGCAGTCTTATTTGCATCAATATTTCTTGAGCTCAATAACAACCCTTGGTGCAGGTGAACTAAGACATCTGACAGGAATGAACATGCTATATTTCACTTCCCACACATTTTGTTCTAATGGTGGGAGGTTTGGTCATCTGATAAAGCAGGTCTTGTCTCCCATTGACATGTGGTTGGCTCTCATAAGGTGTAGCTCATGTAGGTGAACATTTCCCATTCTAGATTTTTAGACAAGAATAGTTGCCACTGTAAAGATGGAATTATCATTAGCTGATTAGGCCAGAGGATTAGTACACTTGACATACAAAATTCGTTCATGCTTCCAAGGCTTTCGATGTACAAATTTTAAGAGGGAGAGGCAGCGCATCGATAGAATATCGGACTGCCACGTCATTCATGCACGCATCCCGGGTTTGAACCGTGCTGATCTCGCAGGGGTCTTTCAGAGAAATATTCCCTCTCAATGTGACTAGGTGATCACAGTTGCGGCCTCGTCGAGTTCAAGTTGAAACTAGTGTGTTGACGTTATTTTACAAGCTATTTAAAATAACAATATATGTGGATCTAATCTGTTTACGTGTGAAGCTAATGTAACTTTCACAGACCAGTTAAGAGATATTACACAAGATGCTTCATCATCACAGAAACCAATCAACTGTCAAGAGGTACACTTGAATGCTTTTTCGTATGTGTGCTCAATAGATAGATATGTTATCTAGCAAAAAGTTGTAAAGATATTTGATCATCTGCGATAAGCCCATGTAAAAAGCTTTCAAAAAACCTATTTAAATTAGAAATATGCAACAATTTTCGACAAAGTTACTGAGCAATATTAAAACTGATTTGCAACAAAGTACAAGTTTCCACCGACGGTGAATTAACATACCCAAGCATATTCTGTTGTGTATAGCATTGCGGCATTACAAAAAAATATTACTTTTGGACTACTCTGTTGCAGTACATATTTGATCTAATTATGCCTCAAATCACCAATTACTCAGTTAATGCATCAGTATTAGATTCAGAATTTGTCAGTATTCGACCAGAATATATTATTTGGTTCAAATTGCACCTGTTGAGGAATGACCCTCCTGTTAGTGTGTGCAGAAAGAAAGTGAATTCACCTGTCCTGGAGAAATTAGTACAAGCTCAACTTATTTTAGACACACGACCTCTGGTCACGATAAGGCGCTCTAGAGTATGCTCCCGAGAGTAGAAGTAACCCAGAGAGAGACATCATTACCATAGTACCCAGTGCCGACTCCACTAAATGATAGGCCCGAGGTGTTTTTTGTATTACTCTTTTGTCATGAAGCATCCCTTGTGTAATCACTCACACGTGATCTGTGGACTGCCAATAAAGCGGTCCTAGATCTAGGCCTATTATTGGGACATGTTACAAACTTCATGACTTCATGAGCTACGACTTCATGAGCTACTCTCATGGTTTGATGATTGTGTCACTTGCATCAATCTGCAGAAAACTCAACTCAACGGGAACCAGTTCTAAGCAACTTGGTTTGGATGACAATGTACATACATAGTACTTAGTATAAGTGTTCATCAGTTTTTTCAGCAATCTTGACTTCTGCCTTTCTAGAATGACTTCTCGCAGGTTATCTAAATTTTCAACCACTTGATGTTGTGTCTCGCGGGCATTATCATTTTTTTACCGGATAACATATTTATCTACTACTGAGCATACAATATGCAAACACATTCAAGTGTATCTGTTAACTTGACTGGGTTGGTTCAAAATGTATTATGTTTTCTGTTCTCTTATTATGAAACATCATTTGTAATATTTCTTAACTTAATGATCTGTGGTAGGCTACAAGGCGTCTCTTGTAAACAGACTATCTTTGATTATGTTGTCCAGTTGAAAAAATATCACGTTACCCTTTTCCTGTATTTAGATTGGAACTGATTTACTGATACCTAGCGAAACATCTTTGTGGTTGTGAGTTGCTTGTTTCTTTCGCATAAGAAAATGAACCAAGCCATTGAATTTTTGCTGTGATCCTCTTAAATGCCAGCTATGGTAATGGCCCTGTCCCCTCCAATTATGGCTGGAATCTATACACTGATATCTCTTATAGGCTGTGATGATTTAAAAGTTCCCCTTTTATTTGTTATTGTGCATCATTTATGGATTTAAGAAAAACAAGATATAAAAATCCAATAATTTGATGGATGGGATGCTCCATAATTACCCACCAAGATTAATTCTGGTCATTTGTTTAGCAAATATGAAACATTGCTGAAACGCACAATTGGCGCACAATGTGTGCTAATTTTATTTTATTTCAAATAACATTGACCCATCCCACCCACTTCTCAAAGTTATTAAATGTGTTTTGTAAAAGACACATTACCGTCAATATCAATTATCCTCTGTGACTGTTGTAAAATGTTTAAATGACATAAATGCATCAAACATCGTAATTAAAATTGTTCAGTTTTTACAATCGCTTTACGTCACTTTGGTCAACTATTTGGGGACCATTAACGGAACACCCATCATTCAGAAACCATCAACAATGTACTGCTTATCATAATACGCACTAAACGCTCAATGTTTGAATTTTAGTTTTTTTTCGAATTCGCGAAAAAAAATGACCGAAAACATATCAAAAATGTGTTTTATCGTTAATTTCAAAATATCTAAGAGACATCCACATTTTTCATGGGCACTATTGGATTCCTCGTACCCAAAAACATGGGTATAGACATCAAAATCGTGACTCTAGCTATGCTAGGGCCCAAGTTATAGCCAAATATGTGATTTCGATGGCGGCCATTTTGAATGTGTCATAAAAAGGAGGTTGAGGGGCGGGAAAAATTGAACCCCAATATTTCTGGCTTATTTGACCCCTAATAAAGTCAAAAAAACAATAAAATCAATTTTGGCAAGAACTTTTAATTTTAGGCATATTTTTGACATACCGCACCAGACTATTACGTAAACGTCTGTTATTGCGATTCTGCTTAACCAATCGACACACGCGATATATCACATAGCAGATAACTTAATTTCCGCTATCCATATCCATCCAGATTCATATCTGGCCTACGTTTTCTGAACCAGATATGTCTATCTTTGAAAAAGAGTGTTATTTATATTTAGAAATGTCACATATTTTTTAAGGGGAAAATATTTCAGCCTTTTATGAAAATGTGTGTCTTTAGTCAAGGCTGAAATCGCAAAAATTGTAGTTTGCACGGCTATTTAGTGTATAATTTGCGATCCACTTAGTTGGGCAGGACGAGGGGGGTATCATGTACCCCCCGAAAATCAATTTCTAATTGATGTTTCTAGATTTGAAAAATACCATAGAAAACGATTTGCTATGTTAAAAAGTTGACAAAATGTCCCACATACCATTTTTATGCAAATTAGTGACGCCATTACTCGAAAATGTATATTTCGCAATATCTCAGCTAATAGTGCACATAGCTCAACAATTAAGGTGTCTTACCCCATGTTTTGAGGGTCCAAGAGCATTATAAAACCATTCTTGAAGTGATCAGATGTGTCTAATATATGTTATTGCGCAAAATATTGCCGCCATTAACGAAAAGTCTATTTATCGTACAAAAAACAGACACATAAAATGGGGAAAATTTGTTTATTAAAAATAAACATCAAATTAAACGACTACAAATAAAAAGGGCTTCACTTCAAATGTTGTTAATGTAAACGTGGTTGTAACAGAGTGAAGCCCTAAGACCAAAATAGGTATAAATTTACTTGACAGTCAGTTAACAGGATTAACCAGTGAATATTTATACATGTCTCTAATTGATCTAATCTACTATGAATATTTATACATGTCTCAAATTGATCAAATCTACTAGGACTATTTATACATGTCTCTGATTGATCTAATCTACTATGAATATTTATACATGTCTCTGATTGATCTAATCTACTATTTAAATGTGAACTTTGACTCTTGTATCATTACAAACAAATTAGATAATATCAACCAAACTATCAATAACAATCTAGTAATTGTTCACACAAAACCAAACCTATCAATAACAATCTACTAATTGTTCACATTAATATATTAATGAACATTGACTCTTGTATCATTACATACAAATTACATAATATTGACAAAATCTATCAATAACATTATTAAACAAGATTATCTGTTGTTGAGGAGGGTATGAAAACGGTCAGAAGAAAAATAAACAAAAAACTTGCAGCGGATGGAAGCGGGAGGAGGTGGGAGTTTCTTGATAGACATAGAATCTGCTATATAAATTTATATTTCTTTCGGATTAATTTATGGTTTGGATCACCCTCAAGATTTCATTGCTAAAAGAGACCGTTACAAACAAATCGAGATCCGAACAAACCACGAATTACATAGCTTGGGATTCGCCTAAGATTAATAATCTATTTTGTGTCCGATAAAAAGAGCTTTCATTTTACGAAAACTCTGTATTTATCGTACAAAAAACAGACACATAAAATGGGGAAAATTTGTTTATTAAAAATAAACATCAAATTAAACGACTACAAATAAAAAGGGCTTCACTTCAAATGTTGTTAATGTAAACGTGGTTGTAACAGAGTGAAGCCCTAAGACCAAAATAGGTATAAATTTACTTGACAGTCAGTTAACAGGATTAACCAGTGAATATTTATACATGTCTCTAATTGATCTAATCTACTATGAATATTTATACATGTCTCAAATTGATCAAATCTACTAGGACTATTTATACATGTCTCTGATTGATCTAATCTACTATGAATATTTATACATGTCTCTGATTGATCTAATCTACTATTTAAATGTGAACTTTGACTCTTGTATCATTACAAACAAATTAGATAATATCAACCAAACTATCAATAACAATCTAGTAATTGTTCACACAAAACCAAACCTATCAATAACAATCTACTAATTGTTCACATTAATATATTAATGAACATTGACTCTTGTATCATTACATACAAATTACATAATATTGACAAAATCTATCAATAACATTATTAAACAAGATTATCTGTTGTTGAGGAGGGTATGAAAACGGCACACAGACACAAAGTGTCTGACCCCCACAACACAAACTTACGAATGCATCGTAAGAGCACATATGAATTCCAACCTCTCATCTGTCTAATCCACCATTACTTGCGGCATCAGAAACAACACTAATTCTAAATAGTGAAGTGCTATATAGTCTGAAATTTAGTTTTTAAATTGAAATTAGGATGTCTACAGAAGTGAAACTTGAAATTTACAAGTGATGAATAGATAACCAAATAATTAAAATTTCCAAATGTAGATAATAAGGGACACATTATCATAACATCTATTGTATTTATAATTCCTGAAGCAAGTCTGAGTAGTGTTTTGACTGGCTGGATTTATATGTCAGTGGAATTTTATTTTCTGTAAGTGTAAAATCTGACCACAGAAGTATACAGACCTCATTTTGAGCTGACCTAGGTATTGCAGACACACTTTGAAAACATAAGAAGACCACAAAACATAGATTTAGAAGGATTTGAAGCAAATTAGGAACATGAGGAAATGGTCCACATCTTGAGTATTGCTGTATTCACTAAAAATGGTGTTTACATATACATTCAAAAGCAAGATCTGAAGAATTCTAAAAAAAAAATAATAATAATAATAATAATTTCTTACTCACGCAGTTATTGACGAAAAAGCAAAATTTTAGCTTTTTCTTCTCCTCTACGGGAGAAGAAAAAGGACATAAATCATTCACATTTAAAGTAATTCCACCTGTAAGAATGAGCTTGTGGATATTGTATCAAAAACCGACTGGCCGAAATCGGGTTGGCAAATCACTCCCCATCATGTTTTCCATTGTTAGAACAGCTGGCGCAAGTCCTGCCGAACTAACAAATGGAAAATCATGTTTGGTTCTTCACAAAGTTTATTGCATCTGGCGCAAGTCCGGATGCATCCTGCCCATACTTGCTAGCACTGATTTCAGCAGCTGGCGCAAATCCTGATGCTAGAATAAACTAATTCCACCTGTAAGAATGAGCTTGTGGATATTGTATCAAAAACCGACTGGCCGAAATCGGGTTGGCAAATCACTCCCCATCATGTTTTCCATTGTTAGAACAGCTGGCGCAAGTCCTGCCGAACTAACAAATGGAAAATCATATGTTTGGTTCTTCACAAAGTTTATTGCATCTGACGCAAGTCCGGATGCATCCTGCCCATCCTTGCTAGCACTGATTTCAGCAGCTGTCGCAAATCCTGATGCTAGATTAAACTAATTCCACCTGTAAGAAAGAGCTTGTGGATATTGTATCAAAAACCAACTGGCCCAAATCCAGTTGGCAAATCACTCCCCATCATGTTTGCTATAGTTAGAACAGCTGGCGCAAGTCCTGCCGAACTAACAAATGAATAATCATATGTTTGGTTCTTCATGAAGTTTATTGCATCTGGCGCAAGTCCGGATGCATCCTGTCTATCATTACTAGCACTGATTTCAGCAGCTGGCGCAAGTCCTGATGCTAGATTAATCAAGCTAGACAGAGAGCATCATGTAGCTGGCGTATAAGGCATGCAATAATTACTGCGGCCTGTAACAACTGGCCAAGTCTTGTTGTAACTGACCTTGTATTTATTGACTAATAATATGTTCTTGCAGTAGTTTAATTGAATAATTATATTGCTTTTACCTTACACTCCTACACTTGGATACTCTTCCGAATTATTTTAATTTACAAATTATTTATTATATATATATATATCTAAGTAAGAATTATGAAAGATTTAATTCTTGTGGCCATTTTTTTTTTTTTTTTTTTTTTTTTTTTTTTTTTTTTTGTTATTATTATTTAATTTCAAAGCAGCTGGATCACTAAGCTTTACAAAACAAACAACAAAGAAGAAAACTTAGAAAGAAAAAGGTGACCCAAAACATAATTTCGTAGGATCCACTTGAAACCTAAGGTCACTTTGGCAAAGCCAGAGAATGGCCTACAGGAAAACCAGCCCCTGGGATTATTCCAGAGTCATCACAAATTGGCATAATTGCATTAATTATATAAAATGAAATCAAGAGATTATCAACTATATCTCTTCTCATTAATTTAAATTATTACTAGTGAGAACGTTAAATCTTAACTTCCTAACATGAATTATTCTTAAATATCTTTATGAGCACTAATATTGTATATTTTAATTTGAGATTAAGAGTGGCTGGTATGTATGCTTCATTGACCAAAAGTAACAAAAAAAGAAAACTCCATTCAAAGAGGAAAGGTGCCAAAAACATAGTTTTGACAAAGACCTATCTGAAACCGAAAGCTGTACTGGCGAGGCCAGAAAATAGCCCACAGGAAACAAATCCTGACAGGAATCAGTGGGTCCACCACAAATTGGCATCAGCCAATGTGATCATCGCCTCCAGAGTTTATCAAATCTTGCTAAATCAAATCCTAGAAACAACAATTGCTCCTCTTATTTATTTATATTATTTGTAAATTTATGCCCTACAAATCACACGATAAAATGTACCCAAAAAATTTAAGTAACAAAGATGAAACTCCAAAAATGAGGAAAAAGGCCAAAAACATATGTTCCTGACAACAAGACCTATCTGAAACCCCATAAGGCCGCAGTGGCAATGCCAAAGAATGGCCCACAGGAAAAACAGTTCCTGAAAGGAATCAGTGAGTCAACCACAAATTGGCATAAATGCATAAAAACAGCCAAAGTGGTTATCGCCTCCAGAGTTAATCAATCTTTGTTAAACAAATTCTCTGAGACAATTATCATTGATTTATAAAATTAATATTGTCTATTGCATTAAAACGAGCACCATCTCAAATGTTTACTCAGCGAATCACAACAAGAATCAATCTTCTTATTAAGATAATTTATAAAGTTGACCCTGCAAATCACACAATAAAATGTACCCAAAAAAATTCAAGTAACAAAGATGAAACTCCCAACGAGGAAAAAGGTCAAAAACATATGTTCCTGACAACAATACCTATCTGAAACCCCATAAGGCCGCATTGGCAATGCCAAAGAATGGCCCACAGGAAAAACAGTTCCTGAAAGGAATCAGTGAGTCAACCACAAACTAGCATAAAAGCATAAAAGCAGCTAAAGTGGTTATCGCCTCAAGAGTTAATCAATCTTTGTTAAACAAATTCTCTGACACAATTATCGTTGATTTATAAAATTAATATTGTCTAAAGTGAACGCCATCTCAAATTTTTACACAGCGAATCACAACAAGTTAACATAGTACTTTTTCACCTGAATGAAACCAAAATTTTTATATAACAAAGATGAAACTATTTTCCATCCCCCTTGGCATATTAAAAGTTATGGAAGCATCATCCAAACCCAAATTTGGATGCAAAAATGCAAATGATTTTTTCATTATGTCATTCCGCAAATGTTTGATAAATGAGAAACCGATCAGTGTTACTCTGCATTATGAGAATTCTTGTTTTATGCTCAATTTGTTAAATTTGATAATTTAATAACAACGGAAATTCATGATTGAAACAAAGAATGAGTGAACGATAATGTAAGGTTTTGAGACTGACTAGACCACATGGAAAGCCAACAATGTCAATGAGACAAAGATAAGGGTCATAATCCAAATAATTGGTCAGACAGATTCAATAACAACCACGCAAAGCTGTTATCAAATATATACACAAACTATTAAAAATATTTGTAACATAAATTTTATTTATAGATCTTTATAGTCATAAGAAAATAAAGTATAGACAGCTACAAATTTTTAATGTGCAATTGGCTATCGCCTCAAAAAGTTCATCAAATCTTGCTATTTTAAATCAAATTTAAAACTGGTGAACTATCACCACTCTCATTGATTTAAATTAAATCAAAATTATATGGTCATTGTGCTTTTAACTTAATTTAAAGTTAACACTAGCGCTTAAATTTCTAAGATTGTATATTTTTTAGTCTACATTTTATTAAAATCATGAAAGAACAGTCCAAACCAAATTTAATCCAGATGAATTTTGTATTATGAATTTGTCACTCCAAAAATATGTCACTAGTGACTGGAAGTGCTGCCGACTATTACACTAATAATGACGATTCAACCAGTCTAATGGTAGACTAGTCTACATCATATATTTTAATTTTTTTTCCATAGTCTATACTAAACTATAGTATAGTCTGAGTCTACTAACAGTTAGAGTAACAATTAGAGCCGAGTCTAGACTATATCTAGACTCCAGTAACTTTGACATTTGATTAACAGCGCGTACGGATAATACTATTAATAATAGTTAATAAAAACACGAATTCAGCGTGAGCGATAATATAAGAATTTGAAGTGGACTTAAAGGTGTAGTCAACTGTTAAAATTCACGGGACAAGGGTCCCCCAGAAGGCAATAGTGCCCGTGGGTAGGCCAAGTCCCTATTCCATAATAATACTAAATATGCGTTTCATACCTAAAGCCTCACTAAGAGCAAGTTCTCAAATCACAGCAAGTTCATATATACTTGAGCGACATCTATGAGTTTATAATTCAAAGATCTTGGCCCTTACCCCTACTTGGTCGCTTGCTTGCAAACAAACTGACTGTATTACTGCTGGGATGTTGAAACTGCTTGACCCAAGCTTGTATTGACATGCCCAGTAAACACAAAACATTTGTATGCCTTTATGCAATGTTGGACCAACGTCGGAGACGTTGGGCCGACGTTGTATTGATGTTATACAAATGTCTTGTGTTTGCTGGGCAGGCGGACTTTCTCTCAAACATTGTACATTTATTCAATGTTGGTTCAATGTTGGGCCAGCGTCGCAGACGTTGGCCTAGCATTAAAACAGCATTGGATCAATGTCCCGTTTAAGTAGTATCTTGTAATCAGTTCAGTGGCTATATTAATGCCGTCAATCTGTACTCAATAGGCTACTGTTGGCCTACACTTGACCGTCCCAGGCATGCGCGTCTTGCAGTTGAATCATTCTTTAACCACGTGACTGCGACCGGATTGATGTCGGCGATGTCAATCGAAGTCATAATCTAAAAAACCACTGACACATGGTTGAACATATTCAAAAACAATGCAAAACTATATCTATCATATAAAAGAAATATTGAAACGTATTTAAAATACACGATTTTCTTGATAGACATAGAATCTGCTATATAAATTTATATTTCTTTCGGATTAATTTATGGTTTGGATCACCCTCAAGATTTCATTGCTAAAAGAGACCGTTACAAACAAATCGAGATCCGAACAAACCACGAATTACATAGCTTGGGATTCGCCTAAGATTAATAATCTATTTTGTGTCCGATAAAAAGAGCTTTCATTTTACGAAAACTCTGTATTTTTCGCCATAGCTCAGCCAATATTAAAGATAACTGAGTAGAACAAGTTTCCAGACCAATGTTTTGAGGGTCAAAGAACATAGTAAAACTATTTTCAGAGCGATCTGATGTGTCCATTAGAAGGCAATTATATTCGTACTGCAGAACATGTTGTCCAACATAAGGAGGTTCTCTTGCTATTATCATTGCACTTGCTCGATGTCAAAGAACCGAATGGCTATGATGAATCAGGAACTATCAAGCTGAGAAACTGCTGAAAGGGCTACAGAATTACGCAATAAAAAATCATGTCAAATTCAAGAAATTTCCAAAGAGCACACATGTTGCCTTTTCATTTTAGCTTCTGCACTGTTTGGTTATCGTTCTTGTTGATGCTCTTGCACAAGCTTACATTCTTGGAAGTGCGGATCAGTACCAGAATGTCGTTGTACTTTTGCCGTAACATTCTGTGGGCTTTCACAAGACCAATGGGGGCCACTAGGTTGCGACAATATAGAACTCAATTCTGAAAAGCTGACAACAACAAGATCA
Organism: Flabesymbios commensalis; assembly: GCA_964017125.1. Classification (NCBI taxonomy): domain Eukaryota; kingdom Metazoa; phylum Annelida; class Polychaeta; order Terebellida; family Flabelligeridae; genus Flabesymbios; species Flabesymbios commensalis. The sequence continues at coordinate 33,960,492 of OZ024902.1, forward strand.
ACATCACTTCCTCACAGGGAAAAGTAATCAGTTAAAATCCCATTCACAACTATATTCATTGTTTTTTTTTCAAATGGTAAGCTGTGTCAACCTGTGTTGGGCGGGGGCCCTAGGGTAGTGGTTAGCACCGCTGCCTTTCACGCCAGCGTCCGGGGTTCGGTTCCCGGTCTCGGCGGTTTGAAAGAAACAAAACTGTTTCTTCCCCATCCACGTGTGAAAGTTAGTATTGTGGGGAGCCTCCGTGACCGAGAGGTAGCGTGCTCGGCCTCAGACCGCCAGGGCTCGAATTTCGAATCCTGTGTCTGGAGGACAGTGTCATCTCAATCATCTCACCATCCTCAGGAGGTTCTCCTGGCCCAGTTTAGCCTATATGTGCACAAAGGTGGCCTAAAGCCCGATTCATTTCATTTCAACCTGTGTTACTATCTGAATCTATCATCTTAAGTCATCCAGTACCGGGAGCAAAGCAACCTGGCATCCCCGCTCCTCTTAAAGTCTTAGAAATGAACCAATGGACTTGTAAGAACTCCTGACTTATGGATGTACCTCCTTGGCTGGGGTCACCAAACAGGGGCGGATCCAGAAAAAAATCTGACAGGGTTCCAAGAATTAACCGTTTTAAATATATAACTTACTTAGCCGTGAAAGCTGAAACACCCCTCATCCATCGTTTAGTTTTTACAAATAGGCCTAAAGGCGTAGCCCACTTCACCCTTAGGTAATACCAATTACGGAAATAACTATACCCGACACGTGCCTGCCTACGCAACGGGCCTTTGCTCAAATGTTGGTTTAATGATGAGTCAGGGTTGGTGTAACATCCAGTATTAGTTGGCGGTGGCAATGGCAAGCTGTTATTGTTATAAATACAAACATATTAAGTACTGTAGTAGGCTGACTAGCAAAAGCGCTATTATAATAACAAACTTAGGCCTATCCGTACTACAATTTTAATGTGAAGAGCGCCTTTAAAACTATATAGGTTTATTTGATTTATTATGCAATAGTCGGTCCGCAATGCCAACCTGTTTGCACTTGTAGGCCTATTGCCGTGCAAAACCAAAATGTAGTAACTACTTACGTTATAAGTAAGGGAATACTGCCTTTTGACTTTGTAGAGCAGTACACATTTGACTGTTAATCACTTTTGCAGCCGGTGACCGGCGGTGTTAGGCCTACCTAGTTACCTCCCCCCCCCCCCCTTCCACACCTCGTCGTGTCAGCGTTTATCTTGAGATCAATGAAACAGCCTAATTGCCCAACAAAGAAAGATAGGTTATCAGATGTGCTTTAGAACCCTGTCATCAAACGGTGACAGGGTTCCAATCCCCCCAAAAATATAATAATTTACGTTTTGTTAGTTATCGAACCATGTAGGCCTACTTTAATATATTTGAAAACGCTGACAGGGTTCCGGAACCCTGTCAACCTGTCAACCCGGTCTAAATCCGCCCCTGCCAAATGGCTTTTCCTCGAAAATCAACCAAGTTTCCCTCCTTGACTAGGCTTTACTTCTGGAAGACGCTATCCCAGACAATCTGCCATACCCAAGAAGTTGACGATTTGTTCAAACAGGATGCATGGCACTGCTACATACTTTTACCAACCTTCCCCCGACCTGTTGTGAGATATGCATACAGATTCTCGATCAGACGGCGATCTCGACTGACAGTTATCATCCTGGGTCTATCAAAGCACAGGAGAGGTTGAGACGTGGCAGCCCAGAGATTATTCTAGCTGGATCAGCTGTCAGGCAGTCATATTATTTTCAAGAGCTTCCATGCAAACTATGACACAAAAAAACAGTTATGCCAGTTATGCTGTATGGAGTGATAAGCAGGCCTGGCTTCCAGGCTCGACAGAACAAATATGGCAGTCCTCATTGTGGAGGGTAGAATTCATCAATTTGTTACAACATATAGCTAAGTAAGATTGTGTTATGTTACTAGTCTTGCTACTGCATTGTCTATTCCCATAATATTTTGTTTTAATCATGCCAAGTGTTTCAATTTATCAAAACACAAGTGGAGGTGCAGTACTACACATATTTGTGATTTCACTGCATCATGCCCATTCAATCAATATGACTGTGTGACACAGGATCGGGGAAGCACAGACAGATTGTCAACATACAATTATCTGACGTGGCTGATTCTGTCGGAGAAGACTATTAACGTACTGTGCCACCCCCCTCGGCTAATGTGTCCTCAGTGGAGAGGATTGAACCAGTTCATTCAAAAGCAAGGGAAAGGTGGGGCCACCTAAAAAGCTGGAAAAGAATACCAGGTTCTACAAAACATTCAGGCAATTGGGTGACGACGTCAAATGTCAAGCCTCGTGTGATGAGCTGGAGCAGTTTGCATACGTATCTGGTGTACGGACACAATAGTAAATCTTCGGTGAAAGCCGTCAAGCTGCCCCACAAGATGGTGAGAGATGAAAAGAAGTTAATTTCCAAGTCCAGAATCCACCTATCTCGCCTTCCCTGTACCAGTCCGCTTTGGAGCCACACATCCAGCATGTGAACCACCGGGTTGCTCCGTGCATGTACGAGGAGCAACAGGGGTGGATGAAGACTGACCTGGGAGTCTGGGAACCACTGTGATCATGTTGTCCTGTCCTAGCAACCTCGCTGATTGATCCACTGGATGATGGTGGTCGGAAAGGAGATGACCAGGTTGATTATGAAGAATACGATGACAACTATGAGTTTCGATGAAAGTGATGAGTGATAAGTGAATGGTTGAACTGGAACCTTCCGAACCATCTTGTCAGTCCTAACTGTTCTGTTGCAAGTACAGCATACTCTAGCATACATTCTAGAATACATTCTACATACCACGTACTCAGCAGACCAAGCTCAGAGGAGCACAAATCCATGGCGTGATCATGTGTCATAATCGAGACCAAAGCAGGTTCGTCAACAGGGAGCCAGGCTGCTGAGGAGCTAGGGTGGAAAAGCCAGATCAAATAGGTGAGATTTAAGTAATTCAAGTAATTTACGGAATGTTAAAATTGTTTCGGCATTACGCATTGACACAGGCACAGTTCCATAAGGTTGGGCCAAATATAGAGAGAGCTCTTGACCCAGTCTTAGTTTTTATACGATGACCAACAAATTGATTTGAAATTGTAGTGGAGATATTTTGAGCATTTCGGACAAACAAGTAAGTCAGCCAGATATGCAGGCTGGTTGTCTTTTAGGGCTCGGAAAGTTATTGTGCATATTTTAAAATTAATGCGAAATTTGACAGGAAGCCACTGTAATCATTTTAGAATAGGAACGGAACAACTAACACGTGGGGGCTTTGGTTACCACTCTTGCAAGGCAGTTCTGAACCCGTTCTTATCTAACGATATCTTTTTCTGGTATATATTGGAAAAGTGTGTCACAATAATCTAACTTGCTACTGACCAGTGCCACTGCAATTTGCTTGGAAAGATCTAAGGACAGTCATTTTCGAATTGGCCGCAGGTCACTGATACGATAGAAGCATGCCCTACATGTTTGGGATTTACTGTATATGTCTTTTTTGAGATAGGTCTTTTAGGAAATCCGGGCTACTGTCGAATACTACACCAAGATTTATGGCTGGTGCAGATGGATTTGCGTCTTGACCTAGAATTGAGCATGGGAAAATATTTAAGATTGTTTCTCGCTGACGTTTAATCCCAATGAGAATAAAGTATGTCTTACTAGGATTAAGCTTCAGCTTAGACTTTGTCATCCAGGTCGACACGGTTATTACACAATGTTGCAACTTCTCAAGAGATTCCTTCGCGTTGGAAAAACGGATAGAGACATGAAAATTTGAGTATCATCGGCATAGAGATGGTGGTTTATGTCAAAACTGTAGATAATAGTGCTGAGTGGTGTAGTGTATAGGATAAAAAGCCCTGGTCCCAGCACAGAGCCCCGTGGAACTCCATATGAGAGTGTGACTTTATCTGACACTCTTTAATTTTTACGGATTGGTGCCTATTTTGCAAGTAAGAAGAAAACCAAATTTGATAATGATATCGTTTTGTACTTTCAGTAGAGCTGATTCTGTAGAATGATGTTTCCTTTAAACTGATTGTAATATATTAGACAGACGGATATTTTTTTATATGAGCTTGTAGCCAATTGGCTACTACCTTTTCTAAAATTTCGGAAATGAAACTCTAGTAGGATACAGGCCTGTAATTTTTCAGTTAATTTAGGAGTAGTGGTCTTACATGAGCTTCTTTGATTTTTTTAGGAAATGTACTTGTGTCCATTGAAATGTTTATTATATCAGTGATGGGAGTTACTAATATATATCAAGACAACATTTCAGCACGTTTGTAGGAATGGGGTCCAGATCACATGATTTTGACGATGAGCTCAAAGTAAGTTTTTTAATTTGTTTTTTTGTCGCACGCTCAAAAGAGTTCATTTTGGATCTAATTTCTGGTTTTTGCACTGATATTATATTATGTACTTTATCTGGGAATTTGGAGCGGATTATAATTTCAATTTTATCCACAAAATGTTTAGAAAAATGTATGGTGTTAATATGTAGTGGAACGTGTTGGTATACATTCTAGGATACATCCTACAACATTTTCATGTAATGCGACACATCATAGTGTTATTATGTGCTAGGACATATTAATGTGCATCCTAGCATACATTCCACAACATGTCGTGTACTAGGACATAGTGTTACTCTGTTATGGTGTTATTGAACCTTCAGAAATACATCAGATATAGATAGATAGTGTGTGCAGTTATCAAATGCAGTAATCACTAATGATGGCACTAAATTTGCATACTATCACATGCCTCGTACATATCTGATCTCTTGAATATTACTATTTTTTTTTAATTTGTTGAGCATCAGAACATACGTCTAGACGATTTATGTCAGCATGATAAATGAATGAAATGACCATAGGCCTAATGCAGTTATCATTGATATCCGCGAAGATATGGGGAAAGTTAGATTTTTCGCTAATGCCACGCATGCGCAGCATGGTCAACGTCCACAGGAGTGGGGTCATCCGTCTGACATAACCTAAATAATGTTGATTCATATGATGTATGAAGCATTAACGACACACCTACTTTAAGATCACATTTTTGCACCACATGTTTATTCAAGTGTGTTAAAATATAAGATGCCCTGGCCCTTTAAGAATCAACTCATCTCAGTTCCATTTTCCCCCGATTCGAGCTGCATCTGGAATGCTCAGAGGCCTGAATTATCATTAACACCAAATTTAAGAACACTATGCCCTATGTTAAAGCTATAACACATAACGAATACAAATTCAGTCTCAAAAGTACAGTAATCATGAAAGTCTCACTGTGCTAAATTTGTTATAACCAGTAGTTTCCAAAATATGATCAATGTGAAGGTTACCTCGATGATCACTATTAAATATCCACTGAAAACCAGAAGATAAATAATAATGATGAATGGTGGAATTAGACGACGCCATGATGGGAGGGGTAAATCTGATTCAAGTGTGTTAGGTCTAAGATTGACAGTAAAGCACTTGTGTGGATAATTTATAATGATATAATCAATATATTTATATATATGATTCAGTTTAGTTTGACAGATTAAATCCACGTATGACAGATATTTTTAAACCAATACCAACAGTAGAAGAATCTATCTTAACCAAAACGAGGTGAAGTCAAGGTAGAGGCAGTAATCAATTAAAAGAAAGGTTTCTTACTAGGCGAAACAATATAAGACAAGAAACCATGATAACAAGTTAAAAACAACAATGGCTTTAGCAAACGCTCATCTTTATTTCATCGTGATTCATATGTTATACAAGTGCTTCTTGAAGACACTGGCGAAAATAGTCCACATAATGTGCAATAAAAAACACACCTTCGCATGTTTATACTATTTTCGTGTGCTCTCAAGATTACGAATTTATTCACTGAATTTTAAATTACCAATACAAACGAAGTATATTAGTATTCTAACAATAAAATCATTAAAGCGACTCAATCAGACTAAAATCATTGAAAAACCAGTATTTTTATTTTTGCCTTTTAATATGGCCATATGATGCGAACATGTCCATAGACTAGAATTGTGTAAGTTTTTTTTATTTTTGTGTTGCGCATTTATCAGTTAAGCGACATGTAAAGACAAAATTCCCGTATTTCTCATGTTGGACAAGCATGTCTGAAAAAAGAAATTGGATTTTTTTATGATTTTAGCATGATTGTGTTGCTTTAATTTTAAATGTAAAAATAATATGTGTATTTAAAAGATTTTACAAATCAATAGATGTATTTGAGAAATAGACTCTGAGAAAAAAGAAAAGACCCAATACATAAAAAAAAGGTTCGAGCAACAGCTACACTTTATTATATCAGGATTATTTTGTAAATACAAGAACACGTCCAGAACATACTTTCCAAAAAATAATGTAGTTTATTATTTATAAGTGTGTATTAAAAAAAACTATATATAGTTTTTTTTTCACTTAACGTCAGAAATAATAATAGGTAGTATAAATTATCTTTTAAGACTTATTATTTTACACATCTGTATCTTTCAGATAAAGCACCAAATCTTAAAATATAGCTTCTATTTATTGAAATAGATTTCCTAACATAAAGCAATTGTATGTACCAGTATCACTTATTTTTTTAAACAACTTCCTTCCATAAAACATTACTAAGATATGTTATTGTGAAAATTCACCCGGTCACAATATATTATACTAATAAATTATCACAGATGACAGCGATGTATTCTACCATATTCTACAAAAGCATATTATGTCCAATCGATTCAATTGATTAGAAAAATGTTTGCCTTTGAATTTTCCAATCTAAGCAGTGTTGAAATGAAAAATGGAGGGTATTTGATAATAAAACCCATAATTATCAACAACAAAAAGAATATTTTAACATTCGTTTAATTGAGATTCATTATGATTTTCTATATAAAAATTATAACATTATTCTTAACAAATAATTGGAATTCAATATCTTTAATTTAAATCTTGATGTCTTACAACTTTAACTGCTGTGAATATATACTCGGGCTTATTTCATGTGATAACATTTACCCTTTATACTGTTGGAGATTTATTTGGTCCCCAATTAAATTCCTGTTCTGCTGAGACCAAAAAATATATGTTTTTAGGCTAGTTTCAGCTGAAGTAAAATGCCACTGAAATGTGTAAATTCAGCTATGGTGGATTTATCAATTAATCAAATAATTTACTTTTTTAGTAATTCAAACCTGCAAAAATAGCAAAAGACAATTCAGCAGTATCAGAATTAACCCATAACTCATACAGTGTTGAAATGCTTTTGTACAAACCATAGAAACCAAAGGATTTTTTCAATTTGAAATCATCATAAATGTCTTAATTAGCTCTTTCCGATTCATTTGAATACCTTATGGGCCTGCAGCCATCATAAATATTTTTACTTTTACAGTGCGGGGAGCAATTTTAGTCGATCTAATGATTCTGTCGACTAAAATCGCTCCCCACGCTGTAAGGGTTAAAGCACATTAAACCCTTGAAGCACTGAAATATTTTATTTAAATTAAAAGACCGATTTTGTTATTAATTTGAAATCATCATACATGTCTTAGTTAGCTCTTGAAGGTTCATTTGAATGTTATGGGTCTATGGCCATTATAAATATTTTACTCTGTCACTGCAGGGATTGACTTACAGATGTCAGATTCCGTCTAAATTCGGTCCACACACTATAAGGGTTAACGAGAAATGTATCGACTGATAATATACCTAATATCTAAATACTCCATCACTGAATCACTTACTCTGATGTTACAAGTATGATACCGTAACTGTATACTTCCTCTGTCTTACCAGGTATTATCAAAGCATAGTGAAATGAGTGAAGAATTTTTCTAACAATATTTAGCATAATATTCAATGCCATCGAGTTTACTGTTGTGCCCCTCCTACTTCACACTTAAAATGAACAAAGAGACAAAATCACACTGGTCATAACATTTGATACTTATCAATCGTTTGACTACCAGTAATCAAGGGATTGACATGTACAAAAAGTACTGACTACCAAGTATTTCTCAACCCTTGGAGCACTCATCACACCGATAATCAACTTTAGTTTACTCTTCTTGTCAAATCAAATAACAGTTTTAGAAGATAAAACAAAAATATCTGATTAATTATCAAGAATAGAATAGTTTTTGGGTCTCAAAGAGTAATTTCACACATTCAACCCTTTTGCTGCTAAGACTGTATACATTTTCAAGCTAATCTTAGACTGAATGAAATACCACTAAAATTTGTACCATATCTTGTGGTAGATGATGAGTTAATAAAATAATTCAATTTGGGAGAAGTCTACCGGGTATTCTTCATAAAATTATACACTTTTTCATTTATTTGAAGCTGGAAACTGTGTTAGCAATTCCAGCTTCACATGAATAAAAAATACTCACAAACAATTCAGCAGTACAAGGGTAATGTAGTGGGTCTCAGTACCATGACACAACAATAAGTGAGCAAAAAGCATCAAATAAAAAAATTAAGATAAAAAAGGTTTTTTTAATTTAATGAGTGTTTTCTAATAAATTATGTTCATTCAAATCACGCCCCAAGTGCTCATAAGGTTATTATATGACACGTGTGATTAAGGTGAATATTAAACCAGTGTTTCCAAGGTCCACAAACTAATATGTAGCATTCCTGACATGCGAATTATAATAATTCACAACAATGCCATAATAAAATAAAGAACCATGAAATTTAAATTTTCATATCAACATGATTAATATATTTATAAAAACGTAACACATTATCGGCATGGCAGGTTCATATAATCCCACTTATAATTAGTTATTATTCAATGCATGTACCAGCATTCTAATGAAATGTATTGAGAAGATTATTTGAATCAGCTGCGTTAAACTATCTGCGTTAGACAATCTATATCAGGTTCACTCACATTTACCCTGTAGCTAAATAGGATTGTGCGTGGCGAGCCTCTTTCACAGCTTAATGTAATACATGTACCTTCTCTATTCTCAATTATTGACATCCCTTGACAAATAGGTAATTATTTTTTAGCAGTTGGTATAGATACTTTCTAAGCTTCCATCATATTCATACAAGAAAGCTCAGCACACACTGATCTCGTTCCAGACACCATTTTAATGAGAATTGAGTTTTCACTATAGCTGCTCCATGAAGAGAAAACATACTGTTTACTGAGATGAGTGTCTATTTCATGTCTACTATGAGAGTAGCAGGGTCCTCCAGATAAAACTTCCAAAGTTTAGAGAAGCGAGCCATGGTAGCTCCGTCTATTACCCGATGATCCGCCGACCAGCTGATATACAGAATATGTACAGGGACAACCTCACCGGCATCATTGTATCTCGGCAGCACCTGATATAAAAAGAGCATGGTGTTACCAAGTGGCACAGGACAAAACTGGCTTACAAAGAGGAAGTTTGCCTTTTAAATTCATAAAAAAATTGTGACCCATCTTCACATGAAAAGTCACCATTGCTCATTTTTCAGAAATGAAGAGATAACACAAAAATTGATAATTTGTGTTTTGTGGGATCAAAATTAATGATAAATAGTTCAGTTATTTACACGTAATAATCCAAATTTGTATTAAAATAAAGCTTTTGTGTGGTACATTATAACTTATACAATTTTTCTAAAATACATATTCTACTTGCTCTCTTATCACATTATTAAATTAACTCATTTTCAAAAAAATGCAAGATGTCATTATTGCAGATGGTTCACAATTGTCTATATTAACCAACCAACCACAAATTGGCTAAGTGAGTTTAATAGTCTATTTAAAAAACAAAATCCTAGTTTATTTCTACCTCAAGTTTACAAGAATATATCAGGTTCTAAATGTGTGAGGAGAAATAATAACTATGCACCTGTATTTTTCCTAAGGCACCAATTGTCACTTGAGGTGGCATCAGGACAGGCTGTGTGTATGTGCCACCAATCTGTAAAGACACATTTCACAGCATATGATTACATTCAGTAGTGAGTCTAAGAAAGCAAAAACCAGCAGCTGGTAAATGTAATGTCTTGCCTGTCCGATATGATGATTAAGGTTCCTATATCTAAACTGATGTCTGGTGATTGTATGTGTATGGTTTTTCAACAGTAAATATGTAGCGGCATTCACCTTTTCAAATTTGATTCACCTTTCTTAGACCTACATGTAGCACCTCGATATCCCTTTTTCATTCACCTTGAGGTGACAATTTCTCTCACAATTCACACCTCTAAGGTGAATGATAATGTCCCGGTATTATAATATAGCCAAGTACAAGTATATGTACCGGTATATCTCAAATGAGACCTCAGAACCAACTTATTGTGATGGATTATACCATTTTTCATTTGATAGAGCATATTTAAATTTTTGATCAAAAACTTGCACAATTTTGAAAAAATATTACAGTACATGTATATTCAAATTAATACAATAATATAAAGATTTTAAAAATCGTTACGATCGCAATTGGCACAGAAAGGCTGAACACCGAAGGGTAAAAATCAAAAAGAGTACCAATACAAACGTGAGTGCATGCAGTACTTAGGACATTGAATTTGAGATGTTTATCAGCAGACAGCACTAGGCAAACATCGGGTAAATGTCTTGTGTTTGCTGTGTAGGTAAAGGACGCCTAAGAGAAATGTGTGGAGCCTATTAAAAAATGGCCACAACACCTTCTTACCATTTAGTAGATAAATGGTGGTTGTTGGAAGAGCTAGAGGTATGTGGCTGTGAACACCTTGTGACGTGTTCTGAGGTGATTTTAACGTTGTCAAGCCACAAACCGTACATGAAAGTAGTCCCTTACAGCGTGGGCATCGACATTGGTCATCAGAATCTGAAGTCTATAGACAGCAGATCCTAACGTCTAAAGTCGATCTCCGCACTGTAAGAGTAAAACATTTTCTAATGGTCATAGACATATAATATACGTATTCAAATGAATCGGAAAGACCTAACTAAGACGATTACAGTATAACAATTTTTAAATTAAAAAAACTCTTTGGTTTCCATAGTATATACAAAAATAATTGATCGCTTTAACCCTCACAGCGCGGGGATAAAGCTGATCACCGCACTGTAATAATCAAGATATTTCTAATGGTCGTGGACCCATAACATAAGTATTCAAAAGAATCAGAAAGAGCTAAGATATTTATGATGATTTCAAATTAAATAAAACTCTTTAGTCTCCATGGTTTAAATAAAACAATTCAGCGCTTTGAGGGTTGAGGGTTTAATGTATGTTGGACCAGCATCGCAGACAGCACTAGGCCAACATTGGGTAAACGTCTTGTGTTTGCTGTGTAAGTGAAGCATTCCTGAGAGAAATGTGCAGAGCGTATTAAAAAATGTTGACATAAAAATACTATAGTTTAAATATAGTAAATTTGACTGAAATTTCTGTAATGTATGGTCACGTACATTGACAAATGACGATGGAAATTTCCGTCATGTATGGTAGTTTCTTTCAGAGGCTAAGATCATCCCAGAACATAGTCCATAATAACTCTGTGTGCTATACAGAGTCTGTAATCATTGCCATTCGTAAGGCTGAGTCCCAAAAATCCGGTACGCAGATGATTGATCGAGCAATGAATTACTGCGTCATTGTTTGATCAATTATTTTTATATTATTCTGTAATGACAGATTTACATCTCATTGAAATAATGCCTTAACCTGGGGACTTAAACCCCAGTCTTTATCATGTTTATAGGTGAATGTGTCATTTAAATTGGGTCACCCTCACATTTTTCATGAAATTGTTGTTTCTCAGCATACACTGAACACCAGCATAGTAAACCACAGCAGTAAATTTCTCATTCAATGTTCATTAAACCACCGGCTTATTCAAACAGAACAAGCATTTCACTCAGTTACAGAGAAGGAGTATCTAGAGAAGATGGAAATAGGTAACTTTGATTACGAAAATGTCATCATTTAACCCTTTTATCACCATTGCCTGCTGTGGTTGATATGGCTTAGCATTCATATACGACCAGACATATTTTGAAAAGCATTCAATAAACAAAAGATAGTATAATTCGTCACTTCTGTAGATCGGGTAATATTTGTGAAATTTTAATTTTCAAGAATTTTGCGAACAGGACAAATTAGCGAATTCAAGAATGTTGCGAAAATTCTTATTATAATAGCACTACCTGTCTTCGAAAATGACCAATACTACAGTGAGCTTTATCTACACTAACAGCCTCTATGAAGTATCTACAACAATGTATATCTCAGCTGATTAGCCTACTTATAAGTAATGTGTTTGTATAACAATAACGAGTCCATTGCCAACGCTCAACTAACACTGGATGTTACACCAACGCTGACTTTATGTTGGCCTGGTGTCTCCAGCGCTGACCCAGTATTAAATTCATTTTTAGCTAAGGCCTGTGTGAGTTGGAAAGGTTCGCACGTGTCATGATTCTAAGGTGAAGAGGTGAAAACAAATTCAATTCAAGTCCCGGCCAGCAGTTGCATAATAGTTCAACTTAAAACGGTGGGAACACATTATAGTTGCTAAGTAGAATTCATTATGTGATTCTGCATAAACAGAATATATAGACTGACCGATCCTATGTTGGACAATGTAAAAGTTCCTCCCGAGAGCTCTTCATTTCCAAGTTTTCCTGCTTTCCCAACTTCAATCAAATGGTTTAGATGCTGCGCAACTTCGAATATACTTAAGTTGTTGACATTCTTGATGACAGGAACAAGCAAGCCAGCTGGTGTGTCCATTGCAAATCCTATATTATGTGCTGCCTGAAAGCAAAAACAGACCAGATACATGCCACAAGGCACACAAAACTGCCCTAATTCTAATTCTGTCACTGATCACCAGAAGAAAGACTGCTGACAAATATATTGCAAGCTGACCTTGTATGTTAGTTTTTCACAGGCATCGTCTACAGTTGCATTCAGGATAGGGTATTGCTGAAGAGCCATGGAAGCGGCCTAATAAAAGAAATGATAAAATAACACCTAAACAATAAATAAAACATTCATAAGTATAAAGATAAATAAACAATAAATCATTCATTTTTATCCCCAAAGTGATAAATTATAAGATTTACACTTTCACCCAATTGAGGTATTGTGTCTCGCTACACATAACTTCAAGTGGGTAAAAATTACATACTATATTTGTAGAATCACAATGAAAACATGCTAATCTGAAAAATTTAATGGTTATTTCTCCTTCAAATTTTCTTCTTAGAGGACAAATAAAAAAGCTGCAAACGGCTATAGACGTGACTAGTGCTTTAATGATTATCATAGCACCAGTTTAAATACCAGAGAAAACATCACCTTCTCATTTATTCATCTCTCACACATCAAACACTGAGAAACAATTATCAGTTGCAGTGTTCCATCTCCCACAAACAAAAAAATTCAGGCTAGTCCAAAATTTTAATATAATAATCAAATGAACTAAATTATAATATTTACTAAACTTCCTTTAATAGCTAGATGCAAAAATTTTCGGAATTTCTATTCTGATCAGGTTTATTTAGTACAGTAGTCTCCAGAAGATAAAATATAATAGTTTGTAATTATATATTTAAACTGATGTCATGACTTAATAAAAACATTTATATTTTGGAACATATTTTAGCCAGCATAATTTATTACAAGTCTATTGCTACATCCATGCTTCCTTCCAACTATTGATTGAACTAAATTGTTTTTTAATGAAGTTTTTTTTTATCAACAACTTAGACAGCATAGTGAATTACCCGAACAAAAACAAGTCGTAAATAGGTTTTTTATAAAGATCAATATTCTTTTACAATACTGTACAAAAAAAGGTAAATTATTTGTGATAAGAGACTATAACCAACCTTTAGGAATACTGGCATGAAGGAAAATTTGACACCTCTGGCTTCCAATGCCCCTTTAAGTTCTGCACGAAGCCTTACAAGTTGATTTAGATTGACTTCCTCGCTATAGCCGAAATGTGGAATGGTTTGTGCCTTTGTCATACTTTTAGCCATAGCTTTTCGAACGCCTCTTATTTGTTCCACCTTATCTTGACCTAGAGAAGCTGCAGCAGGAGGAGGTGGTTTCTGTGCCACAGGTGCAGGCTTGGGCGGAGCTGGTGTAGGAGAAGACTTAGCACCAGGTGGAGGAGCTAGAAAAAAGAAATGTCAATATAATATACCGCAATTCTCAACTTGTAGTGGATGAAGATGATTTGATGTGGGTGCAAAAATTAAAGAAAATTTCCACGTATTGGTAAACCAGTTTCATGGAAATTTTCGTTAAAAAACTCTTAATTGTAGGAAAAATAAGTCTGTTTTCAGGGATGTAAAAAGATGCTTTATTAACCCTTTCAATCCTGAAGTTACCATAGTCATCTACATCCACTACAAGCCGCGAATTGCTGCCGCAATTCTCGACTTGTAGTGGATGAAGATGACTTGATGTGGCTTAAAAATTAAAGAAAATTACCACGTATTGGTAAAGCAGTTTCATGGGAATTTTCGTTCTAAAATCCCTAGTTGTAGGAAAATTAAATCTGTGTACAGTGATGTAAAATGATGCTTTAATGCATCGTGAGGGCTTAAAGGGTTAAGGCAGCGTGGGGGCAGCGCCGGGACTCAAAGGGTGAACCTTAGAGCACTGACGTCAACCACGATGATATTTCTGTGCTTTCATTAGCACTTGTTTATCAATTTTTCAAAAGTAGAATATCTCTCAAATCTATAGCACAGATATTTGTCGGAACTTAAATAATAAAATTTAGAAGCTGGGGATAAAATAGAAATAGCTATTTCTTTGAGTGAAAGAAATAGGTAGTTTAAGTGAAATAGATAGTTTGAGTGAAAGTTTGAGTGAAAATTTATTCCAGTTATTTATGATGGTGTGTAAATAACCCATGTTGTTGAGACCAAATAATACACAATGTAAAGCTTCATTGAAAATGCTCTAAAATAGAGACATTACATTAGTACATGTACTGCATTTTCCAATGTATAACACGCTACATTCAACCTTGGAAGGCCTGGTGCGGGCTATATAACGTATGCTAGCTATACACGGTTGATAAAATAAAGCAAAGTAATTATAGCCTAATATAATAACCAGATTCATTTTAAGGTTGGTTCTAGTAATCAGGATTAAAATAAATTAGCTTTTTGTTTTATAAATGTATCACTCATCAGCATGGTTAGTATACATGTATTTAGTATAATTATATGGCAATGTTTCAACCATAAAAAGAATTGTCTTTGATTCTTTGGAACTGTAAGTACCAACCTTCTTATTCTAACAGTTAACGCTTGTGCTGCTAGAACCGTATATATTTTGTCACAAGAAAATAAAATGTCATAGCAAATGATAAAATAGTCGGTGCTAGATGCCATGATGCAGTTGAGCATGAAGCATGTTACACGTGAAGAAACAATTCAATATAAGAGAGGTATATTTGTAATAAATTTGTTTTCACATATTTAAAGCTGGAACTTGCGTTAGTAATTTCAGCTGTAAATGAATGAAAAATAGAAATAAATAATTCAGCAACACAAGAGCTGAGTCACATATTGATCATGACAATTGAGACTGGTGGTGATCAGTCATCAATGGTTAATTTTGATGATTATACAGTTCAACCCTTAAGAAACAACTTAAAGTGGGTGAAAATTTAAATTATTTAACTTGGCGCTTTAACCCTTAAAGCGCTGAATTTTCTATATAAACCATGGGGACCAAAGGACTTTATTCAATTTTAAATCGTCACAAATGTCATTGCTAGCTCTTTCCAATTCATTTGAATACCTATGTTATGGGTCTACGACCACTATGAATATCTAAATACTCTTACAGAGTGTGGATCGACTTTAGACGTCAGAATCTGACGTCGACAGACTGACGACTAAAGTCCATCCCCACTCTCTAAACAAAAACCTGCAACTGAAGGAGTGAGTTTCTGTTCTTCAATGTGACGTGTGATGTCTTCCTTTAAAATTCTGTTGTCTTTTCCTGTCCCGGAGACATCATTCAAGTTGATCTGTCAAAGACAAAAGTGCCATAGTATAACATAACATAGGCTAAAGTAAATGTCACTGACATTATCTGTATGGAAACATTAAAAACTTTAAAATAGATGGAAACAGCTTCTCTGTTTGGTATTGCTTCCACATTCTCCTATATTTAAATGCCCGCACACCATCAACAATGCAGTGTTTTGCTTAGAAAGAATGTTGTCAGCACTCCATGAAACCATGAGAAATACGTAGAGCTATCCTCAAGTGCCAAAAAACGTACCAGTAAGTTTATTTTTCTTAGCATGGATAGCTTCTTGGTATGGCCTCTTTCCCCTTTTTTTGCCTTCTGCCTTTGCCTAATTGTATGTCACAGTATTATGATTAGCTGTTTGCTACATCAAACTATTGAGGTTTTTTTTAACATGTAATACTGTTAAAGAGTAATAACACCAAATAATAGTCAAAATTTTGAGAAAATACGTGTTCTTTTGTCATACAATTCATACCGGTAATATTACAGTTGGCTGGTAGGTACTTTTATTCCAGTAGGTACTTTTATTGAATTTGGAAGATCTTTCCGATGGGTATTCTCATTCCGGTAGGTAAGTTTATTTGGCACTTGAGACTAGCTATCAAATCAAATTTAAATGCAATACAAAGAAAAAACAGAACAGAAGTTATTGCTTTCACAAGTGTCTCTCGTGACAAAAAATATCAGGGAAGAATTTCCCAGGCACATGAATGATATATTTGTGAAAGATAAACAAAATTTATCAGGTAACTTTTGCATGAGAGCTAAATTGGTCCGCAACCAAACTGTTTGAGCATCCAGATAGCATTCAAAATAAGGCCGAGACTAAATTAATTAAATAAAATTAGGGAAAGTTCACTCAGTGACTGTCAAGGTCTACAATTTTGCTTACAATACTGTGCTCCCCCAGCATGGATAGCTAAAGTTACCTGGAGGTATTGGAAACAGACTAGAGAATATTTACATATTTTTTACAGACAACATGAAATGTCAGCGGACAACCTGATATTTTTAACGGATTGACTGCTGTACAATCTTATATTGAACCCTTATATCACATACAGTATCGGGCATGCTAAATTTTGCATCAAATAACATAGATAGTTATCATTAGCATGCAAATAATGTGGAGTAGATTATCTGCAGCCTTTCACTCAAATGAAGATGTGTGAAGACGTCAGATTCTGACATCTAGGTTGATCCCCAAACTGAAAAAATTAAAATATTTCTAAAGGCTGTAGACCCATAACATAGGTATTAAAATGAAACGGAAAGAGCTAACTAAGCCATTTATGATTATTTTAAATGGAAAAAACCCTTTGCTCTCCATGGTTTATACAAAAATATTTCAGCGATGGTCGGGTCAAATGTTTAAACACAGGGGCATACAGAGATGCTAATGGTCCAGTCCAGAAAAGCAGTGACGAATCACGAAGAGCGGTAACGAGGCCAGATATTGAGAATCCATACCTAGTTACTCCAAAAATACAGCTATTCACAGAATGACATCTCTGAACATCTCCAGTATACAAATAGAAAGCTTGTGAATCACCTTATTTTCCTGGGCAAGCCGCCGCACTGCAGGTGTAGCCAGTACCTTATGTCCTTTCACGGTCTGCATTATCGAGTTCAAAGGGTCACTACTTGCAACTGCAACACCTTCTGCCTGGTCAACTTGTCCTTCTTCCATGGAATCTGGAGAAGGGCATAAAAATATATATAAGTAGATTCAGTATGTGTGAATATGAGAAATACAAAAACATATGTCAACACAAAATTATTAGAAGGTTTCACACACTCTAATCCTTTCAACTCGGGGACCGACTTTAGTCGTCAAAATCTGACGTCTATAAACATCAGATTCTGATGACTAAAATCGATCCCTGCACTGTAAAAGTGAACATTTTTATAATGACTGTAGACCATAACAAATGTATTCAATTGAATCAGAAAAAGCTGACTAAGACATTTATGCTGATGTCAAATTGAAAAAAATCTTTGGTCTCCAGCATTTAAAAAAAAATAATTTAGCGTTGTAAGGGTAAAATACTAATCGCATATCCAGTCCTTTTAGCCTTTTTTTCCCTTCAAACAAAAATATGTGAAGGAGAAATAAACCCTAAAGTACTTAAACTGGGATACGTTTTGACTCAAATCATACAAATATAAGTATTTTTACCAACTTGAAGTTGTTGGTCGCTTGTAGTGGGGTAAAATTTACCTAAATAATTTAACACCTAAGAATTATTTGAATTCAGGCTATAACATTTCTCTGGTAGTTATTTTTGAAATAGTTACGTAGATGGCCAGACATATAGTTTCACATGAAAAAATTTGTTTGTGTCCGGTAACCAGAGCAACCGCATCTTAAACAGCCAACCCTAATAATCAGTGAATAATAATAACAAAAAATATTGTTTTCAAAATTCAGGGGTCTCTATCATAAGTTGTGTGTACTGTAAGGTTTTGAGGGAGATAAAAAATTAAAATACTGTATAATGAGATGGATGCCCTAGCTTTTATTCCAGTCAGGCTACAGGAAACAAACAAAAAGTTTTGTGTACTGAAAAAATTGTGTACAGGATAAAAATTGAATTGACAAGGACATGGTTCTAATTAGCTGTGAACTGTGCTGATCCGACTACTGTCATTATGTTGAAAATATGGTATTCATGGTTCAAAGCATCAATAAGATAGTAGTAAATTGTGATCAAGGCTTGCCGAAGCAAGTCAAAACGTCATAAGTTTCAAGTGATCAAGGCTTGCCGAAGCAAGTCAAAACGGCGTAAATTTCAAACACTTCTTCCAAAGTCAGTACAATTTACTACTGTCATTATATTATATTTGTGACTGTTAATGCATTGGATTTCATGGTTGTAAAGAGAACAATCCTATCAATTTAGAAAGAGTTAAGCAGCCCTCCGTTATTGCCCGTTGGCCATTTCAAATTTGATATAGATCAGGTTTATTTTATATCACATGTTTAGCTATTATGCAACATTTCCAAGATAATGAGAAAAAACAATTTTGAAAATGACCGTTTGTCGGCCATTTTTGGTTTTATTTGACTTTTTGGGCTACTGGACTACTTAGTCTAGAGACAAAAATAGACAACTTTTGGTAGCCTAAAGTGAAAAGCTAGTATCCCCGGGCGTTCGGGCATGGGATTTGGCAAGCCCTGTGTGTGAGTCATTTTGTTCTATATGCATGGTCCAGCTATTTTGCTTTGATTTTGGGTTACAAAAATATAACAAAGTTACTCAAATTCAAAATGGCCACTAGACCGCCATTTTAGAATTGCTTACTCCAAAAAGTTATTCAGGTCATTGACTGACATTGCTGTGCATATTTGCCAAATATAAACAAGATCTGCAAGAAAGTTTTTCCAGAAATGCGCTAAGAAGTTTTTCTTTGTTTGTTGCCCTAGTAATTAAAGGTTTGATAATATGGGAATCAAAATATCACCAAAAATCCCCTGGTGGTATCTGATGGCTATGTCAAGTATGAGGAAGCAGAAGTTCTTACATCAGCTATCATGGAAGATTTCCAAGATAATAAGAAAAAAAAAAAAATGGCCGACTGGCGGCCATTTCAGATTTTATTGGTGCAAAATTTGTCATGGGGTATCCTTGTGTGAGACATGACATTTTGTTTTATATTTATGGTCCAGCTATTTTGCATTTTTTTTAGGTACATAAATATCACAAAATTAAAATTAACAAGAGCACACTCGATAATAGCCCGCCGCCGAATTATGATAAAGAAAGTAAAGACGAATGTCATCACGTAAATAACAACCCAAGATATAAATGGTATGTTAAATAAGATAGATACATGTATAATATGATATAATATATAATACTTGCATAGACTACAAGCAGATATATAAAAAACCAGCCGCTTTTCAAGTTATCGCGCCCACAAGGTCAAATTATGGACGTAAAATAAATGTGAAAAATCGCAATAAGTCGACCATTTTGATTTTTTTACCGGCCATTATTGAGCTTGTCCAAGAACTAAAAAAAAAAATGGCCGATTTATTGCGATTTTTCTCATTTTACGTCAATAATTTGACCCTGTGGGCGCGATAACTTGAAAAGTTTTTCACATATTCTCTTCAAATTTGTTATGTATGTTACTTATAAGTAGTTCTTGGACAAGTTCAATAATGGCTGAAAAAAACAAAAAAATGGCCGATTTATTGTGATTTTTCTCATTTTACGTCAATAATTTGACCTTGTGGGCGCGATAACTTGAAAAGTTTTTCGCATATCCTCTTCAAATTTGTTATGCATGTTACTAATAAGTAGTTCTTGGACAAGTTCAATAATGGCTTAAAAAAAATTCAAAATGGCCGATTTATTGCGATTTTTCTCATTTTACGTCAATAATTTGACCTTATAGGCGCGATAACTTCAACATTTTCACAAGTATCCTCCTCAAGTTTGTTATGCATGTTACTAATAAGCAGTTCTTGGACAAGCTCAATAATGGCCGGTAAAAAAATCAAAATGGTCAACTTATTGCCATTTTTCACATTTATTTTACGTCCATAATTTGACCTTGTGGGCGCGATAACTTGAAAAGCGGCTGGTTTAACATACCATTTATATCTTGGGTTGTTATTTACGTGATGACATTCGTCTTTACTTTCTTTATCATAATTCGGCGGCGGGCTATTATCGAGTGTGCTCTTGTTAAATTGTCTGCTCCCAAAAGTTAATCAGGCCATTGGCTGACATAGCTGAACATATTTGCCAAATAAAAAGATCTGGTGGAAACTTTTTCCCGAAACGCACTAACGAGCTTTTATTCGTTAGTGGCCATAGTAAATTAAAGGTTGATGATATGGGGATCAAAATGTCATCAGAACAATTCCCCAGTGGTATGTGATGGATATGTGAAGAATGATGAAGCAGAAGATGATAGGCTTTCTTGAAAATAAATAACTGCGGCGGCGGCGGACCGTGTTGAATACATATGTAGCCTGCCTCGACGAGGGCTGCTTAATTGATCATTTCGAATTATTAAGGGAACATGTGTGTCACATAAACGTCATTGTATAAATGTTGTTGTTTTGTGTTTAGTGGGATCAGACTGTACATGTATATGCACCAACAATTACACAAATTATATAATTACAATGCATGGATAAGTTGGTAGCAAGTTACCTGTTATGCCTTCATCCATTTCAATGGCAACAAGAGGCTGTCCTACGTAAGCCACATCATCCACCTCGTAGTAGAGATTAGTGATCACCCCATCATAGCGACAAGTGATGGTGACCGATGCCTTGTCACTCTGTACTTCACATATACTATCAAACTGTGATACACGGTCACCCTCTTGGACATACCTATAAACCAGCACACATTAGAAAAAGCAAAGGTGTTTGTCAAGTTGTTTACCACTACGTTAAAATGGGATATTAAATAAAGAATAGCAGTTTTTAGGCTTTGCCCTTCGGTGAACGTTTGCCCTGAGCAAATCGTTATTTCCCGCCACACACTATATACCTCATAGTCACACAAAGCTTTGACATTTAAACTGGGGTGTAGCGTATAAGACAGACAGACAGACCACAAATATTTTTTCAAATTAGATGGCTTGGAGACCTTTGCTAAGATTAAAAATAACCGATGTTGCGTGGGCCACAATCATTTCCTGAGAACTCATGAGGAGATGTTGTTGTGCAGTAATTTGGCTTTTATTCAATGTTCATTACAATTTGCAGCTATAAAGCTGCCCCATCATCTGCTACATTGGTAATACAGCACAGTGCCAAAACAAGCGCCCCCCAAGGAGAGAGACATCACTTGACATGTCTTTGCGCGGCACAAAAAAATCAATACCAAAGTTAGGGTTAAAGCTGGAGAAGCGTCGTATAAGTTGCCCCTCATTAAACTAGCATTGCTCCAACCTTCCCAATTTGCACGGGTTCATTCTAATTTCTTTATATTATGCTTGGATGCACCTCATTATCAAATTGCATGATTATTTAGTAAAGCATAGCCGCATAGCTATGTCTCAATTGTAGATGTGCACATATTTGTCATGCATAACAATGATAAACAAATATTTGTTGTGTTAGTGCAAACACTGTCACACAGGGGAAGATATATCTCCATGACTCATTTGGCCTGTTGCTTACTTGTCAAACACAACACTATTTTTATTGGGAAAATAAATTACCAAACAGCATGTAATTTTCTAAATTATTGTCGTAAAATCATGATAATCATACAAAACGGACAGCATTTTATTACCATTCTTTAACATTCACTTCTCTTATCCCTTCTCCAATGTCAGATAAATTGAAGAGCACCACTTGCCCACATTTTTCTGAAAGAGAAGAGCAATAATCATGATAAAAGAAAACTCTCATTTAAGTCACTAAACATAAACAGTGTTAGCTAGGATTGGGCAGACAGGGTTTGCATAAACTACAAGCAGGAGAGTTTTGACAGGGCATGGTAGTAAATTCTAGGGCTTGTAGGGTTGGTTTAGGGCGTGCACACACCCTGCTAGCTAACACAGTGATTGGAATTAGAATGACAGGCACGATTTTATCATTACCACTGTATAACAGTTATAACTGTACAAAGAAGCATTTTTTTAAAACAATGATTTTGCCCTTAAAGATGTATAATTTATATTGATTTCATAGATTTAGTTAATTTTGCAGGAAAGATCTTACAACAATTTCTTCAGTTTTTACAGATCTGAACAAAAACGATGACAGATCGATGAAAACAATCAGAAAAAAAACATAACTCACTGTACATTGGGATAATTAGGAAAAACATGTAGGTGATAATTTAAGTAGGTAATTAACATGATTAATACTAATAATATACATACTTTGAGAGGTGTGGAAACACTTGACTGGATATGTCAGGCCTTGGTGATATTGAGACAGAGATAAAAGTTTCTCCCCCGAATTCCTTAAGCTAGGGACAGCAGAAGAAGAGGAAGCATAAGAAATTCTTGGATGATAGCTGCGCTGTGAAAAAAAACTGACCTAAAACAAAAAAAAACAGATAATATTAGCCATTGTGCTGCTATGATCATTATAAAAGGTGACTGCAAGAAAAGTGACCAAAAGGTAACACATATTTAACCCAGATAGGGCCTACAGCACTGATGTCAACTACACTAGTTAACCATTCTGTATTTTCATTTGCACCTGTATAACCAGTTGTTAAAAAAACTGATGTCCTAAATCTTAAAAAACTGATATATTTTCAGTCACTTGAAGTTGTATGTCGCGGTAGCGAGACAACTTTAAGTGAAAGAAAATTTAAATTAAATAACTCAGAAATCCAAAGATTAAAAGTGGACATCTTGTTTACTACACAAATAAAACATGTTTCATGGTCATATTTTATATCATGCAGGCACAACCAGATCATATTCTGACAAGATTATCTAGGCATTACAAAAAGGTGGACATAATTCAATGAGATACACTACTGCAACACTGGAAAAGGGAATAGTAAAATTGAGATGTTTACCAAATCCCTGGGAAATTAAATATATGTCGTAAGTGCCTAAAATGAGCCTTTTTGAATAGTTTTTCCACCCAATGAAAGCCTTATGGATGCAAAATGTGTCTGGTAAATTGTGGTAATGGTATCAAAAGAAGTTCAGTTAATTTCAGATTGTTACATGTTCTAGATGGTATGCAAGACTCATCACCTATCCCTCCAATTGATATTTGTCTTCAAAATAATTTGTACCATATTATCATTTTATATGATTTTGGATGTTCATAAGCTTATATTGAGGACTGAAAATAAGGTATCCCAGCAAACACCTGTAAGCCATTGAATCATTGAACCAATGCTACACTGGTTTTAACAGTTTAAAAGTAAGTTTCATGGCCAATCAAACAACTGCAGATCATGCTTCTAAGCCATAGCATGTGGCCCTGGCCCTACAGCCTATATTGCTATACATACATGGCCTACTCAACTTGCATCATTTTCTGGTGATATATTGGGACTGGGAGCATGCCTGATGTCTGATCTTTAATCATGTTAATGGTCTTTATTATTTAATTAAGTACTGTATTATCCCTATAAACACACTCCCCCCTAATTAATCCACCCGTCTTTCAGGTAGACTGCCCTGATTTCTGGCTTGAAAAAGTTAATAGAATTTACTCTCTTGGCCATAATAGACAAACTGGTACGTTTGGTAGAAGAGCAGCCGATTTTGCATACAGGTTTGTTTGTTGTCAATGTGGTCGTTAAATAGTTCGTTAAATAGAAAATTAGTCTAAAGCTGAGAAAAAAACATGTTTCTATTGCACTATTTTGTTGTCAATGTGGTCAAGTTCGTTAAATAGAAAATTAGTCTAAAGCTGAGAAAAAAACATGTTTCTATTGCACTATTTTCCCTGGACAAATTTAAAGAGCTTACATACACACACACTCCGAGTGTTGCCGATTTACCGAGCCCAAGTGGCTGAAACAGGTTTCAGTCACAGATTGACCGCGTACAAAAACATGGGACATTTCTTTGGACTGTCATATCGGGAAATATCGGGGAGTAATCAAGTCAAAAATAGATTTTTCAGAATCAGTAACATTTCAGTTCCATGCCCGCATGCTCAGTTCATAGGTCGCACAGTTATTAAAAAGTCATGGACATTTTTCGGACCTTGAGGTCGGGATCGCTCTCTCCGTCACCGCCATGTTGGATTTTTCGGGTAAAGCAAATACATCCATCCACGGCCTCGAAGAGGACGACACGGCAACGATACACCATGCTCACTTCGGCCGTGAGAAGTTACCCAGTGCATTAGACGTGAATGAATGAAAAGCACAACCAACACACCCAGGGGGTCTGCACACACTACCACGAGACGCCACATGATGTAGGACACCATTGATGATGGTGTTACCAGTGCACCGACGTCTTGCACCCACCATCGAGTCGTGCTTACAGTGAGTCAGAGGATACATGCATGAAGATACTGTCTACAGGTGCTCGTGCGTATACATACAACGTTAACAGACAACGCACATCTGCGTTGTCTGTTATCTTCAATGCTTGGTAAACACTGTAGACGCTCACCTCCCCTGTTTGCCATTGAATTTCAATAAGAATACATCCATAAAAAGTGTGTTTCAATTCTTATTTGTCATGAATGCTTTATTGATTAATCCAGGTGAATAAGATTGACCGACTGATTAGCGCTTCAACCATAAACAACGACATTCCGTGACACGTGCTGGTGCAGTTAAGTTTATATTTCCACCACGCCAAACCGCGTCAAAATGCTGTTCTGAGAAAATGTTTCAAAAAAATGTAGTTGTCTGTACGGACAACTGAATGCTCATAAATTGCTCTTTGTCCGACACGGAATCTGGTTGTCTCGGACAAACAGAACGGCGTTATTTCGAACGCTGCATAGCGTTACATTGTAAAGAATTAAGTACGATTAGCCACTAGTTTTTAATCATGTTGATAGGTAGGCCTGCTTTTTATGATGTCACATAACATGCGCTACCTCAGACTCCGTTTTGTAACGTCGAATAAATTTACCCTAAGAAATTTATCAGATTGGTCTCTGTCTGGAATAAATTAAATGCCTTTATAAACATTAGTACCCGAGGTAACGGGGGGTATTTTCAAAATAGTAAGGTATTTTGGAACTCTTACAGCCATTTTTTTATCTATGCATTAAGTGATCGGTTTTTAGCACAAGTAGAAGCAGGAATGTGTGTAATATAGGCTACTTAAATATGTCACAAGCGAAAATGTAGTTGTGGATGGCAGAACCATCTGGTGATTATTTGAGCCACCTGGTGACTAACTTTTAACTAATGTTTGTACCAACTACCAATTGGCAGACTCGATTACATGACACTTCGCAGTCATGAAATTGTCTCACAGATTGTATCCTTTTACACCGTCACTTAAAGATCTCCTTTTAACGTGGATATATTCTGACTTTATGCACCTTAGCACAGGATGACATTCCATGTCAAAGGGGTCCCCGGCTGTCCACTCAGAATTTACAAAGGAAAAAAATTCAAATTAACTAGAACCTAAAATATGAAACTGTGCAAAATTTCAGCTGAAACTTGTAGACACTAGTTTTATAGATATGCACTGATTTATATGCCCCTTTTAAAATGTTTAATGTGGTGAGGGGTGCTGGAATTTCCACGTTAATTTTTGCCCATGATTTGGGTCCATGTTTCAGGGCCTATAACTTTTGATCTAAAATAGATAGAGGTATGAACAGATGAAATTGTTAGGATCAGTTCATCTCCCAGTCTGCTCCTCAAATTTGTAATCACAATAATAAAGTAGAACTACTACTCTGGCCCCTCACTGTACCCCGGCCCCTTACTCTACTCACACCCTCCACTCTACCCTACCTCCCAACTCTACCTTCAACCCTTACTCTACCCCGGTCCCTCACTCTACCCTCACCCTTCACTCTACTCCGCTCCGTCACTCTAATCTGGCCCCTCACTTTACTCCCACCCCTCACTCTACCCTCACACCTCAGTCTACTCCGGCACTCACTCTACCCACACCCCTCACTTTACTTTGACCCTTCACACTCTGGCCCGGCCCTCACTCTACCCTAGTCCCTCAATCTATCCTCACCCCTCACTCTACTCCCACCCCTCACTCTATCCTCACCCCTCACTCTACTCCCACCCCTCACTCTACTCCGGCCCCTCACTCTACATGCTCTAGCCCGGCCCCTCACTTTACTCCCATTCCTTACTCTGCCCTCACACCTCAGTCTACTCTGACGTTCATTCTACCCACACCCCTCACTCTACCCTAGCCCGTCACTCTACCCTCACTCCTCACTTTATTAGACCCTTCACTCTAACCCAGCCCCTCATTCTACTCAGGCCCCTCACTCTACCCTTACCCCTCAGTTTACTCTGACCCCTCAAACCAACCCCGGCCCCTCACTCTACTCTGGCCCCTCACTCTACTCCTACCCCTCACTCTACCCTCACCCCTTACTCCACTCCTGCCCCTCATTCCATTCATGCCCGCACCATACTCCACTCTCGCCCCTCACTCCACTCCCGCCCCCTCACTCCACTCCCGCACCATACTCCACTCCCGCTAACTCACTCCACTCCCGCTAACTCACTCCACTTCTGCCCCTCACTCCACTCACGCCCCCTCACTCCACTCCTGCCAACTCACTCCACTCCCGGGCCCGTCACTCCACTTCCGCCCCCTCACTCCACTTCCGCCAACTCACTCCACTCCTGCCCCCTCACTCCACTCCTGCCCCCTCACTCCTCTCCCGCCCCCTTACTCCACTCCCGCCGCTCACTCCACTCTCGCCCCATACTCCACTCCCGCCCCCTCACTCCAATCCCGCCAACTCACTCCACTCTCGCCCCATACTCCACTCCCACCAACTCACTCCACTCCCGCCAACTCACTCCACTCTCGCCCCATACTCCACTCTCGCCCCATACTCCACTCCCGCCAACTCACTCCACTCCCGCCCCTCACTCCACTCCCGCCAACTCACTCCACCCCCGCCCCTCACTCCACTTCCGCCCCATACTCCACTCCCCCCCCCCATAGCAACTTAAAGTCATGAAAAGACTAAGTTGCTATGGTGATGAAGACTTTCTAAGTGCTAATAAAATAAGCACCTCACTTTTGTCTCTTAAGAGCAGTGCGGCACCACCACCTCACTGACTCTGGTGTGGCACCAAATGACGTCACTGGGTGGGCCGCAAAACACTACTTCATTGGCGGGTTTTATTAAACAAATAAGCTATCTGATGACGCTTCGGCAAAACCATGGTCATGGCTTGAAAATAAACCCTGAATAATAGAGATATGGCGTTTTTGGATTTTCTTTCATCACTTTCATCATTACACGATCCAGTATCACATGTGATCCGCCATAGCAATGCGACGAAGCAGCTACCTGTCCCCCTGGTTTTTTTTCACCTGTTTACAACATTATCTGCCAGCGTATCCAATATTGGATCCAGGTAGCCGCAAATATGCCACTTCAGGAACTGCCACACCAGACCTAAGCGGGTGACCTATTGCATCATAGAGTACAGCACACACTGAGACAATTTTGGAAGTAACTTCATACAGCTACTTTAGCTGTTCAGGAGGATCGATCACCTTACAGTTAGAACAACAGTAGAGTACCGCACTTAATCGGAACCTACTCACTACTGACCAGCCTACTGCAACCGCCAGCACCAACTCTGGTACCACAATTTATGTGTGTGCTAGTGCGGTACACATTTTGCCAGCCATAAGAAGACTCACTACCACACATTGAGCAGGACACCACCCTCCGGGCGGCTACCTTTCACCACACATTGCGCCACAATCATTGGCTACTGATGGCATTAAGGTCAACATGAATCTATCTACAGACCAATGTGGCTCCTTAGGCTTTTTTGTGGGCACCTCATGCGTTCCAATACCTGATACTGATGGCAATGTCACATAAACATGATAAAGGATGAAACGCAAATGGAAGACCTCTACAAAACCAGGAACCATTTCATTTGGACCACAGATTCCCTAGCCTTAATTAACTAATTATTAATAAATTATGACGTCATATTATACTATGAAAAGACTGTAAGTTGCTATGGTGATGAAGACTTACTAAGTGCTAATAAAATAAGCACCTCACTTTAGTGTATGGCAACAAGGCTGCCATGAACTTTAATCTTGGATGATTTAAAAATGATCTTACATTATCCTTACATAATTATAACAAATATTAAAACTGTATTAATCCTTTTCTGACTAGTATTTAATATTTAAAGATACTTCATGAGAAAAATTACACTGTTGTATTGCTGTGGTATCCTCAGATGGCAAAAAAAACTATTTCCAAGCTTAATTTGTCTCTTAAGAGCAGTGCGACACCACCACCTCACACACTCTGGTGCAGCACCAAATGACGTCACTGGGTGGGCCGCAAAACACTACTTCATTGGCGGGTTTTATTAAACAAATAAGCTATCTGATGACGCTTCGGCGAAACCATGGTCATGGCTTGAAAATAAACCCTGAATAATAGAGATATGGCGTTTGTGGATTTTCTTTCATCACTTTCATCATTACACGATCCAGTATCACATGTGATCCGCCATAGCAATGCGACGAAGCGTCTACCTGTCCCCCTGGTTCTTTTTCTCCTCTAAACATGCTAAAGTCCATGTTATGTGAGTTCTGAATACTATTTGTTCAATTTCACTCATTTAACTTCATAAAAGTTATATTTTTTTTATAACTATAGTAAAATATAGAGAACAGAATAAAATTACAAAATGCCTTTAAAAATATAATCTTAATTTCACTGCATAATGTCACACACAGTGGGCACTGGACTGTGGACAGTGCCAGTTAAGTCTCTGTGTCCTGAATGAAGTACAATTTGAGGATTTCAGCAAAATAAATGGTAATTAATGCATTGACCCTAGCACAGTCAAACCTAATTTCTGAAATCCCTTTTTTGCAATACCATATCTCTCAATTTGAGCACTATATGGGGTAATATGAATACTCTACATTTCTTACGATGCTATGGACAGCTTCGTTTACGGTATGACGGGCTCTCATTGATTGCTTTTATAACCCTGATGTACTAATAGCAACTCCGTACAAAAAAATATCCTGTCCACAGAAATAAGTATGTAGGCCTACTGAGAATGTTGTCTTGAATCAGTTAAGATTTACACAATTCAGATAAAGATATCCTTCCAGAAAAAGCTCATGACATGAGGCCCAAGGACTTGCAAGCAAATGATTGAGAATCAAAATTTTTATATGTGTTGATCACTGTATTTTAACTTTGACTCTATTGAATCTTTGATTTTCCTACTGCAGCAACCCTCCATTGTATGAGGCTGGAGGGGAAAAAATAGGCTGGAAGACCCAGCCGACCAGCTGACTCTTGAACGCTGCCACGGTTTTCGATTCTATGGCAGCTGCTGGAAAACAATTCCAATTGGGGAAAATGATTTTAGTCCCAGTGTGGTGTTAGCACTGATATGTTTATAGGCCTGATTGTGCCCATCACCAGTTCTTTTATCTGCTGGGATTAAACGGTCATTGATAGGAATTTCGAGTGACTTATGCTTTTTAACCTGTTAACACATGAAAATTATGATGAAAGGGAAAGCGTTTTTACTGTACCCCACTCATGAATGCAGTTGTCACATTTTATCGGCTAATCATCCTAGGCGTCCAAAAGATGAAAGCCGTGTTACTTATTAGGCCTACACATAGGCCTGAGGCTGAGACACTAATTTGACTAAATTAAACAAAAAAAAAGGGAGTGACATAGGCTCCTAGCACTGATAGGCCTAATGGAGCGAGTTGCTTCAAACACATGTGACCATGGTGACTGTGTTTGAAGTTGAACATCATGACTCATGCAAGCTCTGTGACTCATGTTAACTTCAACTTCAAAACAGAATTCAGAATCAATTCCAAAAGCTCACATTAACAGATGTGTGTGTATATAGCTCTTGGGATAAATTTTATGGGTGCATGTGTGTTCAGTAGTAGTCCATAGACATTATTTAAGAAGGGCAATATTAGATTAGCAACCTAAAATATTGGTTTTTGCTATTAAATCGAACAAAATCACAGTTTTCATATCCAAAATTTCTATGTGAGAAAAGGCAAGTGTTAACAATGACATATTGGCTAAAATGATCCTCTAGGCATATAACAGGACGCGAGCAATAGCACTAGTCTGATTGAGGCACTGGTCCAATCCCGGCAATTCTTCCCTAATCATTATTGTCTGTTAATACAAAACTCGCAGCAATTTTTCTCAAGTTAGTGTAATAGTGTGTCTTTAAGGTTGTATACAAGTGCACTCACGGATAAGTGTGAAAATTAAAGTGTGAAATGAAAAATGAAACGCAACTCCGTTAGTGCACTTACGATTTAGTGCACTAAGTAAAAATCGCTATTGCAATAGCTTACAGACTTGAATTGATTGAGATTTAATCTCCACTGCCACTGGCACTGACACATGCAGAACACTGAATCAGTCTGTTCTGACCATGGTGACTGTGTTTGAAGTTGACCATCATGACTCATGGAGTCATGCAAGCTCTGTGACTCTTGCCGTGTCGTCCTCTCCAAGGCCGTGGAAGGATGTATTTGCTTTACCCGAAAAATCCAACATGCAGTGACTGAGAGCAATCCCGACCCCAAAGGCCGAAAAATGTCCATAACTTTTTAATGACTGTGCGACCTCTGAGCTGAGCATGCAGGCATGGAACTGAAATGTTACTGTTTCTAAAAAACCTATTACTGGTGCTACTGTGACTCATGTAGTCATGTTAACTTTAACTTTAAAACAGAATTCAGAATCAATTCCAATATTTTTTGTTGGTAGGTCTAGGCCTATGATCTACCCTGCTGGTGATGTTAATGTTGTTGGGATAGTCTAGACTAACACTAACACAGTAACATTAACAGTAACATATACTTTAGTATACTAAAAGTAGCAGTAACATCATCATGTCATGTGTCATGATGATGTGACAACTCAGTCTCAACTGACAATGACATGTGAAATTATGAACAACTCATCATCTCATGTTATACCCGCCGTCAGATTAACTTGTATAGCATGTTTTTCGCCGATTTCTCAGTCATTCTCAACCGATTTTGATGAAATTTTGCAAGGAGTATTTTCTAGTCAGGCGGCGAATACCGTGAAATTTTCATAAAAAAATATGATGTAGTTCAAAAGTTAGACTATTTGACATGTAGCAAATTTGAAATTACGACGTCCCTCTATAAACCCATTAAACTGGTTAAATAAAGTTTGTTTTCAGCCCTGAGTTGCATTACATGCCAGATGGTCTAACTTTTCAGCTATACAATATTTTCCGATGAAAATTTCACGGTAGTCGCCGAGTGACTCGCAAATAATCCATACAAAATTTCATCCAAATCGGTTGAGAATTGACTGAGAAATCGGCGAAAAACATACAAGTTATACAAGTTAATCTGACGGCGGGTATAGTCATGAGTCTGCGATTCAGTCAATTGAATACCGGTGATCTCGGCCTTCGACGATCTCGGCCCAGGTGATCTCGGACGGCCTGTAGTGATTTCGCCCGGTGATCTCGGCCGGTGTGCGGTGATCTCGCCCGGCGACCTCGCCCGGTGATCTCGGCCGGTCGGCCCCGACTGGCCTGCAGCCTTACCCCTCTACCAGAACACATTGACGGCAGGCTGCCAGGAAATCTTGCCCAGTGATCTCGCCCGCTTATCCCGGACGCTTAAAGACGTTATTACCGCGGTGTTTATTAAAAAAAATACTTGGATGCTTATAGTCAGATTCCCATTAAATTCATCAACCAGGATTATTGAATTTCGCGGATTTCTCAATCAATTCTCAACCAATTTATTATTGTAACTATCACCAGTTTTACGATGGATTTTGGACATCGATCATAGGTACATTTAGAAGATTTTGGGATGTGAAGGTTAACAGCCTCATGGGCCATGCGGAGGCATGTTATATCAGCGGTGGTTATTTTAAAGCGGGAATATATTATGCATATATAGGCCTAGTTAAACTGCAGGTCAGGTACAGGTCACTGTCACAGGTTGATTGACAGCAGTTGTTATACACTGATTGGTCAACTGTAATGGGCCTAAGTACTGATGATTACAGCTCACGCCCACTCTCGCCCTAGAAATGTTATTTCGCGAGAGGTGGCATCCCGTTTACTAATCGCTATGAGTGACGTTACGCCTTAAGTGAACGTAATGGTATTGTCATTAATTATTGCCTTAGAAGTGGCAATTGGCGCCCCTCAAAATGTAGATGAGTGATTTATATACATGTATCTATTCTATTTTCACTTTTCACATATGACATGTTTTGCCTTTTTATGTCTATAGATATGTCATATATTATATGACTATGCACACATCCATATAGATATATTATATCACTGGGAAATCGCTTCACCCCCAGCTTCCCTCACAAACAATAATTTACGATAGATATTATATATAAAAAGGTCATTTATAGGCCCAAAGGGCCGGGTGTATTTTTCTATTGTATACTGAAAATGTTGTAAAAATATGTACACATGTGACTATAATAAATGATACTACTACTACTACTATATGTGAGCCCATTGCAGCCTAATTCCTTGACACGCGTGTTGCATTGACCCTATCAATCCTGCAGGTGATCATGTAAACAATTATTATACTAGTCACTTATTACTCTTTCACTACACTGTATCAGTGACATATCAATTTATTTGTGGAATAAATTATAATATTTGCAAAAGTCTCACCGCATCTGTTAGTAGGCATATTAAAACGGTATCCAGACAGTTAGGCACCGGACGTTTAGGCACCGGACAATTAGGCATGGGACATTTAGGCACCCGAATGTTTAGGCACCCGGACGTTTTGGCACCCGGATAAAATATCTGATAGTATAAATTTATGTATCACCATGATCACGTCATAGGGCCTATCCATATAATGTCATCACATATATAGCTTATATAGGCTATATAACTGCATGGCAGCATTGGAAATTGTGAATAAATTATTGAATTGAGTGTACTTTACAGTCTTACTTGTTGTTGGTTGTGTTCTGGTGTCACCGTCCGAGAATCGGCAGCGCATTAGTGAGGTTAATAACCGTTATATAAAAAAATAGTAGGCTATTATTCGCTTCAAATAGATTAATGATTCTGTCTTCAGATTTCTCAGTCAATTCTCAACCATTTGACTTGAAATTTCACAAGCACTAATAAGTAGGGCCTAGTAGTCTATTTGTAAGTGATGCGGAGACTACCCTGATAATTTTATTGAAAACTATCGTATTGGTTAAAAGTTATTCTATTTAACATGTAATAAATGTCTGGTAGGCCTACAGACAGTGTAAGATTACCGTATATCCCCGCGTAGAGTGCGACGCCATGTATAATACGAGTTAAGATTTGAGGCCTCGGATGACCTGAAAAACGTCTACCCCTCTGTATAATACGACCTCAAATTTTGAATGTCGGCAGCGTCCCGGTCGGCAGCGTTCCGGGTCATCTAAATGTGAGGCATGGATATTATCTTATTCTACTAAATAGCGCTGTGACACCTGCATAGACGATGCTCAATGACGGGAACAGCGGCAACAGTACAGCTCTACAAAACCGAAGGGCAGTATCTGCTTACTTGTAAAGTAAGCAGATACTGTATTTCCATTTTCCACGGCAGAGTGGATGTCATCGGGACTGTCTCGATGGGCAGACATTCTGAGGCCTGCATAGGCTACATATATATACACTCAGATTTTAAAATACCCGTATTTATATTTCGCCGACAAATTTATATTATTTTAATTTATCTATTACAAAGACCATATTTTAACATCGTCGTGCTCAAATAAGAACATTCCAAGATGCAATGTGATTGTAAAACATTTGCAGACTAGCCGCATTGTCTAGACACAAGAGGTATTTGGTTGTATATGGTGTCCGGGTGCAATAACACATAACATCATGAACTACAGCTAACAGATACCACCATTTGCTCAACACCGTATCAGCCGCGGCAACAGCGGTAGGTGTTAATGTTATCCCAGCAATATGGACATTCTGAGGCCTACATGTATAGAATTTGCGATAGGAGATATAAACAGTGATATCCTGTTATATTTCATCAACGCATTCTCTCATTCCAATAGGAAAATATCATGTTCAGATTTGTCGTACACAATAGAACACGCCCATATGAAAGGCGATCTTAGATTAAATCATTATTAATATAAATGAACAGGTCAGGAGTGTGAATTGGTTGCAGACTAACGGCGTCATATATCTGCCCGTGGTTGTCAAGCGTGCCACGCGCGTCGGCGGGAATGTGAGACGGGAGCTCCCAGCAAACACGACACATTCACCAAATGCTGGTACAGTGTTGTGCCAGCGTCGCTGACGGTGGCCCAACATTGTACCAGCACTGGGTGAATTTCTCTTGTTTGCTACTAGTTGGAAGGCACAGTCTTGTTGTATCGTGTGTATAGGCCTGCTTACCATACACGCCGACTAACCTACGTTTCTACCGCTAGAAAACTTACCGCTGAACTACCGCTACAGAGCTAAAAAATTGTATTAAATTCTACATCTATGTATAATACGAGGTGCCTTTTTGTGACATGAATAGCTAAGAAAAAACATTGCATTATACACGGGGATATACGGTAATGTGTTAGTTGCCGTATTGGGCTGGTGTCTGCTGGCAGTCTCCGGGCGAGATCACCGGGCGAGATCTCCGGCCATGAGTGCCGCAGAGGCAGCGGTGCTTGTGGGGCTTGGAAGCCTTGTGAAGTTGTGTCATGGCAATAAGCAGGGGGAAATCGGGGACAGGACACGGGCTGAGATCACCGGGCGAGATCACCTCGGACGGGCCGAGATCACCGGGCGAGATCACCTCGGACGGTCCGAGATCACCCGGGCCGAGATTGTCGAAGGCCGAGATCACCACACACCCAGACCCAGTCAATTGATAGCCCTATAAATTAATTTATAATGCATAAACACGCCTCACCAAACGCTTGATGTTGTTATTTGGGCCAAGTAATTTTCTTGAAGCAGAATACATTGCCAAAACGATGTTATTTAGTTGTGTGCAAACGTCGGCAGGTTAGGTTATGAAGGTGAATGGCCAGGCGCACTGTGTGAGTGATCTGTACAGTGTGGTGTGGAGTTGTCTGTACAGCAGCCATAAACAAATAGTCTCACTCACCAAAATATATCTACTCCCAATTTATTAATTTCTAGTACAGAGTCTTTTCGAACCATAGTCAGTTTGCCCCATTATTTAATCCGACGTAGGGCTAAGTGGAGCGCGTAGCGCGTAGCCACCCTGCGCGAAATTAACGTCGATACACTGGTTTCAACCTTAACTCGACGAAGATATAGGCCATTAACGTGATCGCCTGAAAAGGGAGGATATTGACAAGGATATAATGTAGCGTAGCGTAAGCTGGGGTGATTTTGACCCACCTTTTTATTGTTGTTTTAAATCTAGAGAGCTTATAATTATTTTAATCAATGTTTAACTAATTATAAAAACTAAATTATAACTTGAGGTGTCGATTCTTTCACACTTTTATTTTAGTTTTTAGAGCTGGGCCAAATAACACCCACTTGGGGTGACTAAGAAAAGAAGTTACAACTTCGGTAGCCCCTAACTTAAAAAAGTGATTTTAAACTTTGATATAATGCTAAAAAAGCACTTGACATTTTGACGTAGGTCTAATTGTTTTGAACTAGGTAATTTCGGGAAATGTCAATGTTTTGAGTCGACTGAAGTAATGAAATTGAAAATCTGGGGAGTTTGTGATCCCAAGCTGAGGGTGACTTTGGCCCAAAAAATTATTAACTTGGGGTGACTTTGGCCCAAAATATTAGGCCTAAACGGCATGATTTTAAAAATTGATATAATGCTAAAAAAAGATATTAAAACATTGTCACGTCTAGGTTTTGAAATTTAAATACGTTAATCTCAGGAAATTTAAATATTTTTATGCATTTCAAGCCAAAGCTATCTATTTTTTTAATATTGGGCCAAAGTCACCCCAAAAATAAGTCTATAAAACACGTGTTTTGACTTGATGAACTTCTTGGCGATGCTTAGATTTGCACGCTACAAGTAGCCAGTAAGAAAAGGGCCAAAGCACCTGGGGCCAAAGTCACCCCAGTTTACGGGTAGTTAAAAAAACAGCCTCTGAAAACCCCACACAAAATCAGCACCCAGACGTAGGCTAGGGCTACCGGGCCTACCCGCCCATAGAAAATATATATTTCGACTTATGAAAAACGTAACTAAAAGAAACAGCATAGGTCCGCCTACTTATCCTTATATGCCCATGGACAAATTTATATAAACTAGCTGTAGGCCTACCCCTTGTAGGCTAAGCTACACTCCCTACGGATCTTGATCTTGATCTGAATGATAGTTACCAAGTGCGCATGTGGACCAAGACGGAAACGAAGGGGGGACGCAGTATAAAAAAGCTAGAATCTGTTTAGCCTACATACGAATCTGAGACAGAGAGTTAGACATTGGGCTACAACACACCACACTAGTTTGTATGGAGCGTGTTGTATTCCAGGTAATTGCAGAAGAGGGGTGTAGTAGATGTGGTAGGCCTACTGTATTTCAGGAGTCATGGATCCACATCCTCTATATCTGGACTCCTAGCACTAGATCTATATAGTCCTTGCACTGGAACCTGGTCTTGACGCAATACAAACTCATGGCACAACCAGGGCACACGTAGCCTACTGGTCACGTCACTGCTGTGGAGTTCAGTAGTCAACATTGTCAACCGGTCCCGCCCCCGGTTGACAAGCTGCCTATTGAAAAAAACAGGCGAGGCACCAGTTTGATGTTTGCACACCCTCAGCTGACTGTGTAGTGGTGTACAATCAATTTGTGACGCTGAAAAAATGTATGACCACCACCGTTAATAAGTTTTTAAGGTCGCATCAGGAAAATATAAACAATTAAAAATTCGAATCGAGCTGGTATGAACAGTATAAAAAGCGGCCATTTTGTTTGAATTTCTAGAGTCTTTAAACAACATCCAGCTCCCCGTCTGGAAACGAAGTGCCAGACAGGTGCCCCGTCTAGGAGTTCAGCATCGGCTAGGTCTAAATGTAGTGTCAGAAATTGTGTCTAATGGAGTAATGAGCCTCGGATCTGCCGGCTACAGTAAACTACTAAGATTAGCTGTAGTTAGAGCTATATCAGCGCATGTCTAAAGGTGTAAAAGAATTAGGTCTACCTTGATTGGAAGGTCCATACAGATGTCTAAAACTGCACCAGCGAAAACGTGTACATTCCAGACTGACTACAAAAAGTGCTGTATTTTTCAAGAGGAGACAAATGAAGATTTCAAATCAACACCCATACCTGATTCTCCTGAGTATGATCGTGATACTATGATTGCGACCAAAATACAGCACTTCGATTTTATGCCCACGGTTTCATTTATTGTGGATCATGTTAGGTAGGCCCCATGCAGTTTGTACTTGTAAGCTTCTTTGTAAAGCATATCCTGACTAGCCTACTGCAGCGAGATATAAACAAGCCCTCGAGTCGAGAGGCGTGAGAGTTACAATCTTCAGAGTCCCCAGTCTGAGTTCTGGTAGCTTGCGTTAGCAATTCTTTTGTTGATCCGAACATTCGGTATGGCAAACATCCACATGCACTGTCAGTGATGACCGAATTCATACCATTCTTATTGCCTCAAACAATGTAGGCCTAAACAATGAGCAATGCACGCGCAATGTTCCTGTTCACTACAGAAACAAGATGATTCTAGAACAGAAACATCTTCAGATGGCTCAGAATATCTTAACTGGAATCTTGTTGGGCATAAATCGAGCCGACAGTTTTCACCAATAATTTTGACCAGGCTCATGAGCAAGAGCATGTAGTCGTCAAGGCTGATGGTTGAGCAATTGGTGTGACTGGAGATCCTACCGCACTAAGAAGATGGGTGATATTGCTGGTCTTGAAATCAGATGCTCGATCACGTATGAGACAGCTTGTACAACAAAAGAAGGTACTGAACCCACCATGCAGCCATCATGATCAGACTGAACAGAGTTAGAAAATGTTTTTTTTCAAGTGCAGAAACTTTTCTAGGTCCCGACAGATGGTAGTCAATTTGGATAAAAAGGATATTATTCACCATACACCTTACAAATCAGTGCGCACTTGAAGAAAAGCCGTATCTGTTTCCAAAAATTTACGGGGGGACTGGAAGACGGCATATTCATTTCTAGGCACAAATTAAGAATGGAGCAGGATGAAGCCTTTGTGTTGACTACTTAAAACAGAGGGTTCTGTAAGAATGTGCTGGCAACTCTCCTCGAAAGTGTTCGTCTCATGCCGGAGCAGATAATGAGTTTTTTCGCCACAAGAATCACCCATTCGCTGCATCTTGGAGTAAAGGTCGGAAGCTCTCTACTTCTCGAACCTCTTGTCATCTTCGCAGATTGACCAGAGCCAGATGCTGACACGCGTTAATTATTGATGGTTCGGCAATGGTTACCATTCTGTCACCAAGGAGCTCAAGGACATTTAAAGAATATGCCACATGTTTTCTCCACAATACAGGCAAACTCTGTCAAGCACAAGAGGACGGACATTGTGTTCGACGTCTACATGTCAAATAGTATGAAAACTGAAGCCGAGTCAACTGAAGCGAGGACTTGAATAAGACGAAGTGTGTCAAACAAGTGCAAAATTAAATCAAAATGGCGCATTGTTCTCAGAAACAGTGAGAGAATATAATCGTTGTTATCAAAAGAAGATTTCACCAGCAACCACACGGTTCTAGATGAACAAGAACTTGCCCTTTGTAATCATGAGGAGTCCTGATGGTAAAAGCCAGTGACACTGAATTTTTTTTCATAGCAGTCACTATGATGTCAGCTCTCCAGGAGACTGGTCTACAGCAGCTGTGAATTGCCTTTGGCCAAGGTCACCTTTTGAGATGGATTCATGCCCATGCATGAACTGTGCGTCTCCATTGTGCCACAGAAGAGCAGGGGCATTCACGCCTTCGCCAATCACAGGATCAGCAAAAGAAAGAAGTACGTATGTGATAAGATAACCGATGTCTTCCACAAAATAAATCAGTGCCCAGGAACAGTAATTAACGATGATATGGAGATCTTGGTGAGGTTTGTGTCCGAATGTATGACAGATCCAGCACAACTGAGGGCATCGAAGATACAAGACTGGAACAGAGACAGAGAACAGTGACCACCTACCCCCGCAGTATTATCAGCATGTGAAAGGAGCTGCCACCAGGCGGTTATCATAAGCAGTCAGTCTACATTATACCAGCTGGACATACCAGCTGTACAGACTCGGAATGAACGAAAATCTTTGGCAGATCTTCTGGACATAGGGCCTACCTTCCAATATTGCGGAGATTCTAACAGCTGGCTAAATGTGGCTGCAAATCAGAATGTCATGGATGGTGCTACAAATGCCACGATTTTGGTATGGCTTGCACCACACTGTGTAGTTGCAGGTGTGAGGTTGAGTAGCACTGCAAGCACAGTTATTACCAGAGTTCACGTTGATACCTTGTTATCTGACTGCAAATGTACTCCTAAGTACTTTTTATTTCGAATTACTTCTTTGTCAGGCATGGGATAGGCGTACTGAGGATGTATGATAGGTGAAATGTAACCGAT
Organism: Flabesymbios commensalis; assembly: GCA_964017125.1. NCBI lineage: Eukaryota > Metazoa > Annelida > Polychaeta > Terebellida > Flabelligeridae > Flabesymbios > Flabesymbios commensalis. The sequence continues at coordinate 34,000,831 of OZ024902.1, forward strand.
ATTAAAGGGACTAGGCTAAAATCATCAAAAAATCGGTGATTTTATTTCGGGTTCTTAATATGACCATATGATGTATACATGTACATAGACTAGAAATGCAAATTTTTATAATTTTTGTGCTGCGCATTCACCAGTTAGACTAGATATAGAGACGAAATTCCCGCATTTCCTATTTTTGACATGGTTGTCAATAATTAGAAATCAGGAATTTCGTCTCTATATCTAGCCTAACTGGTGAATGCGCAGCACTAAAATTATAAAAAATTGCAGTTCTAGTCTTTGGACATGTTTACATCATATGGTCATATTAAGAACCCAAAATAAAATCACCGATTTTTTATGATTTTAGCCTGGGCCAGTCCCTTTAACGACGTATAACCTATTTTTCGATTATATTACTCCTCGTCGAGGTATTGGAATCGTATCTGCTACTATATAAAGTGACAGATCCGACCATTTTGATGATAATATGTCCAAACAGACACATATGATATCGACCAGTACCGGTGTTGGTTCAATGTTGGTCAAACGTTTTCGACGCTGGCTAGCTCTTAAGTCGTTGGTGGAAAGATGTGACAGTTCGCAAATCAATTCGAGATATAGGTTTACATCGTGTCTCACGCAACATCAGTATGAATGTGATCAGTTTTTATTGAATAACACCAGTCCTGGAACATTGATATCATTCTGTTCATCTTTGGGATATTGGGAACGTTGGATATACTTCCCCAGACAGTCCGAACTCGTCCTCTGGTGATTTTTTACTTTTTATAGGTCTAATTGTGCCCACCACATGTTCTTTTGTTTGTCTGGATTAAGTGGTCGTTGATAGGAATTTCAACTGACTTAAAATAATATATAAACAAATTAAATATTTTTATCGTCTTTTTTAGGTCACTCGAGTGTGCAGGTTCTGAATGAGAGATATCACATGCACTGTCCCTCTGTCTACAATATTGGTGACAAATATCGCTGCTGGTCTTTGAATTTTTCTAATTTGCCATTGTCAGACTTTGGTATCAATACATCTATCGTAATGATACCGGCGTCCTGTGGTGCTTCTTACTAAGCACTTTCTTACCTAGCCCTTTTCCCTTTTTCATTTTCATTAGAAACGTTTCCAACACACACGGCTACGTCTATTATAATGGTAGGCCACATACGTACATTGTAAAATAAACATGTTGCTACACACACTTGAAGTTGTCGGTTTCGGCAGCTAGACACACCTTCAAGTGCCGGAACATTGTGATTTTATAATGTAACGCTTCAAGGGTTGATGGTTTTATTTCTTGGATACATTTTATTCAGAACATGTCCCAGCAAACATGAGATGTTGCCCCAACGTTGGTTTACTGTTGGGCCAACGTCGTAGACGGTGGGCCAACAGTAAACCAACGGTGGGCCAACATCTCATGTTTGCTGGGATACATGTGGCAAACGCGTTTAGCAATTTCAAGCCGGAATTTACCATTGCCATCTTCATCCATTACAAGCCGCGAATTGCTGTCGCAATTCTCGACTTGTAGTGGATGAAGATGACTTGAATTGCGTGGCAAATGAAAAAAAAACTATGATACTGTTATTATTGAAACAGTTGCTTGAGAATTTTTCGTTCTAAAACCCCAAGATTTTAGGAAATTAAGTTATTCATCGTAGACGCAAAATGATGCCTTAAGGGTTTAAAGGGTTAAACCAAGTGTATAATCTAGTGATAGTAGGTCTATGTATATAGGCAAAATTATGTTCTCAATTTAACAAATAGTGATCAACATTATGGTAACCATGCTAATGACATGATAAACTTGAAGGTATGGTCAACTGTAAAAATTCGCAGGACAAAGGTCCTCCAGAATACAATAGTGCCCGTGGGTAGGCCAAGGCCAAGGCCGTATTCCAGAATAATACTACATATGCGTTTCATACCCAAAGCCTCATTAAGAGCAAGCTCTCAAATCACAGCAAGTTCATATATACTTGAGCGACATCTATAAGTTGATAATTCAAAGCCCTTAGCCCTGGCCCCTACTTGCATGTCATTGGCTTGCAAACAAACTGACTGTATTACTGCGGGGGATGTCGAATTAGCCTGACCCCAAGCTCGTATTGACACCTAGTAAACATTTGTATGAATTTATACAACGTGGGCCGACGTTGTATAAATGTTATACAAATGTTTTGTGTTTGCTGAGCAGGAGGACTTTCTCTCAAACATTTATTCAATGCTGGGCCAGCGTCGCAGACGTTGGCATAACAATAAAAGAGCATTGGATCAATGTCTCGTTTGAGTAGTACCTTGTAATCAGTTCAATGGCTGATATTAATGCCGTCAATCTGTACTCAATAGGCTACTGTTGGCCTACACTTGTCCATCCCACGCATGCCTATTTTGCAGTTGGATGATTCTTTAAGTCACAAAATACTGAGGTAGAAGTGCGTCCATATTTTGTGAATGATCATTTTGTAGTGCTGGTATCATTTATAAGTGTTATGCGTGTTTACAAACTTATTTCTTCCACTGATTAGGGTCGAAAAATATAGGCTACCATATGTACCGATCGTATTATATTTACAAAACATGTTTAGTATGTAGCATTATTACATATTACCAATGCATCAAGGACAGAACTATAACACAGATATAGGACAATTGAAATGTATAATTTGATGGCAATAATAAATAACATGACATATTTGACCATTTTGACATGTTTAACACAAAGCCATTTTCTTAAATATTTGATTTGATGTCCACGCGTGGTAAAAGTGTACATACCTGTAGTTTTATAATCTACAATAGATTATATACCTACTAGTATAAAATTTTATTTTTTATCATATTTCATGGAATAAATTTAAAATCTTACCAGTACGAAAACACATAGAAACGTATATAGTAATATAACTATGTAATTACGGAGATGATATAATGTACGTATATTTTCAAGAACAGAATGTCACTAAAAAAATGCAGATGAGATTCATCGATGTAAATAAAAGTAAAACACAACGATTTTAGAGAGATAAATGAGCGTGCAAATAGTTATTGTTCATATGGCTTATAATGAGCGATCACTAATTTGCTTTGTGCGCTTCACACACATTGCAGTTATTACCTCTGATCACTGGACCTGTTCATCCATGTAAGGTATAATTTCAACTCCCGTTTAGAGCACACAGCTTCGCAGCCAGTTTATGTAATCACATGACAGCCAGTTTATATAATTTTATTACATAAATTACCATTCCTTGGCTCTTGAATTGCATACGATAAAAAATTATGTTAAGAAATAACAAATTAATTGTCTTGAATAACACATAATATAATGACTCCAGTATGAATGGGACACTTGTTAATATGGCGGGAATATATACATGTATTATTACATCACACTTTGTGTGTACACAGAGATCTATGTTTAAGACATTGCATGACCATGATGACTGGTGTTTGACGTCCCCTTTGTCGTGTATATGGCGCGGTAAGCCTATAGATGCCAACAACAGTGGTTTTACATTAGGCCTACATGCGCATAATAATGTTAAACAAATTATCACATTTTTCATAATTTCAAACAGTCTAAAAACGAGCAGCCGTGGGTTTCAACACAATAGACATATACAGTTCTGTTATCAGGTTATGACCACTTTTGTTTGGTGCAATGCGTTCCAGTTCGTGAATTTTCCCTTTTGTGTGCTTCTGGTGGATAGATGGACTTTTTTTCATGATTACAAATGATACTAAGGTACGGTACCACATTTGCTGCGATGCGCAACATGCTAACTGTTCTTAAATATTGACTTCTGCTTGATACCTAACTTTGTGGGTAAGTTTACAACCCACACTGGAATGATTCAATTGGTCTATTTAGCCCTTGTTATAGGCCCAGGAACAATTTTACTAGCTGGTATTATGTTCAATGCTGACATTTGATTTGTACCCTGAATATATATATATATATATATTTAGAAAGCATCTGGGTTAAAAAGGTCGGAATCGCTCAGGTCGTGGTGAACGGGAGATTGTATAACTTTGCATGATTGTCATCACATCTTGCTGACTGGTACATTGGCGTATGTCTCTGTGTTTGACATAACATTTATTTGAGTGGGAAAATGAGACTGTACATTGGCGTATATCTGATGCTGTTCCATGTAATGCAGGCACAATCTATGTAAGAAGTCATATTGCTCCTGTAAAATAAAATAAAATCAATGGGTGAAAATACTTAGTGAGGAGTCGTACTCTTATGATTAAAGGGGCGTACTAGCCGCATAATGTGGCAGATAATTCTCTTTGATTATAATTAACATGATTAAGCGGCGAACATAAAAACTGTCAATCTTCTACCGCAGCTTTCAAGCAGGTTTGGTGTTAAGTTTTACATGGGTGTAAATCAAGGATAACGAAATACGATAGATTCGTAGATCCGAATTTACGAGGTATTTTTGGATCTTTGGATCTATAATATACCTATTTGAATTCGAGAAAAAATAGGTGAAAGATTGTATATGGAAAAAACGATTTTTTTTGTCAGCATGCAAACTATGAAACATTAGCCATGCAGTGTGATAATTTAACCCGTATATTGTGCCCGACCTGGCCAGTATTGAAAATAGCAATAGATTTCGTAGATCCGAATCTACTATTTTACACTGACTTCAGTGTATTTTGTCTTATCTTCGCCTGACATTTTCATTGTACTAGCGGCACAGACTTATATGCGATGCCTGGTTAAAACATTTTCATTTCTATCTTAACAGAAATAACATTTTTACCATTGTTTCTATGAATTGTCGTCTGAACAATCGTATGTATCTGACAGTGTAGAAAATGTCCACCTGTTGAGTTGCACGTATCATATCCAGCAGGTTCCACGCAGCACACATTACACCACATGCTGATGCTCCGTCTCTGTTATAAACGTATAAAATAATATGCATACATTAGTCAGTTTCACTCATTAGTAAACATATTGTTTCTTATTAATGCTCCTCTGGGTTACGTTTGTGATCACAGCTGATATATGCCGGCAAAATTTGTAGTAAGCACTGATATGATGCTTACGACAGATCTTGTAAAACAACAAAAGTAAATTTCCGCGCGGTAGTCAGTCCTAATAAGTCGAATTCAGAAGTGCTGTTTAAAATAATACAAGTAGTTGCATAATTAAGCGTAAGATTATTGTGAAGACTATTTTTAATGTATAATTGAATCAGATTAATTCACATTTAGGATGTGTAAAACCCGATAAACAGTTCTCGCTTCAGATATGTGGCATATGTGAATACTTTATCGTTGAAGGTTCTCTGTCTAGCCCAATTAGTTATAGGCTGACTGGTAAAAACATTGTTCATTTAATGATAAAAGCATGAAATTTTGCATGCTAGAAAAAGCATATCATGACGGTAAATTTTAGCTATAGAGCCATTTCAAATTTGACCCTTGACCGTAATGGCGGCCATTTTTCAACATGACAGCCAGAATATACATGTCTCAATATATCAGTTTCTAAATCAATTGGAAAAAGGTGTCCAATTATACATTTTCAGGACCAAGTATTACAAAAAAAGACAAAAACAATTAAGCAAATTTGACTTTTGACCTTAATAGTGGCTATTTTTAAAAATGGCCGCCGGAATATACATGTTTCAATATCTCAGTCTCTAATCAACGTAGAAAAAAAATGTTGGTCTCTAAACATATATCTTCTGGACCAAGGATTATAAAAAAGACAATTATAAATACGCAAATTTAATATTTGACCATCGTGGCAGTCATTTTTTCCAAAAATGGCCGCCGGAATATACGTGTTTTATTATCCCAGTTTCTAATTGATTTAGAAAAAAGATTTTGGTGTCTAAATATATATTTTCCGGACAAAGAATTACACAAAAGGCAATTAAATACGCTAATTTAATATTTTTATCCCAATAGTGGTCATTTTTCAAAATGGCCGCCAGAATATACATGTTTAATATACCCGCTAATAATCAACATAAAAAAGAAATATTGGTGTTTAAATATACATTTTCAGGCCCAAGACCAAGGATGAGGGAGAATAATCTGAAATACGTATTTAAACGATTTGATAAATGCTTGTTTGGTCGTTCTATTGATTTATTTACAAATCATCGCAACATTAATATAAACGCAGATATGATATGCATGGTAATGCTTTTTTGGTTGATACAGGCTGATATCGATAGCATTAAAAAATGATATTTGCCATCAAATATTATTTCCCCTCTACAGCCAGTTGACAAGGCGGAACGTTTAAAATCAAAAAAGCAAATGGCTTGATGAATTTCATTTACAATCTAACAAAACTAAGCTTGAACAAACTGACAAGAGAAAAACAGCATTAGCAGACATTACATTATGTTCACTGCTGATGTGCTCTATATTCGTCAAAATAGTGGCATGATCAGATCTGTTTTTTGCATGGAGCCAGCAACAGACACCGAGCTATTGTACCATACGCTTGATCTTGATGCTCTGGTCAGAAAATATGCCCGACACCTACAAGATGCATGTATGCTGGCTGAACTAAACTAAGATGATGATTGTTATTATTTAGAAGGCCAAGTACCATATTGGTGTCTTGTAATTATGGTAAATGAACCTCTACAACCGCGTCAGACAAGTAAGGGAGATAACTTGACGAAAAAAGAGAAATCAGCGTAGTGCTGATCCACGACAAGATAAAGAACTGGTTGAGGCTCTATTTAAATTGGCACTGTTTATTATCATAAAATAATGGTAGTGTCATAAACAGTTCTACAAGATTGGGCAACAGCCTCTGTCGTTTTTATAACAATATATAAGATTTATAAAAGTACTTCGAAATATATATATTTTAGGCTATATATTTCAACTCTAGGTAGATTTAAAGATATTGAAGTTTTTTGCTGGATGAAAGATTTTTTTTAAATATATATTTTAATCCCTTCCATTAACAAATTATATTCAGACACAACAATTAGATTGTGATTGGATTGTTGGTGAATATAGTTTACGTCGCTTTCTGCACATTCATGGCAATATCGCCACTGAAGGAAGTCATATGTCCTACGTTTATCGAATAACTTCAAGGGTTCTTTATAGAGCACATCACCAGTAACTGGACTATAACTAAAAATTATCAGGAAATCTAATACATTGATCTACATTTTATATATTTTCGACCGACAATTATATGACTGCCATTGAATTCTTCTGTGGAATTAAAGTGTTTAGGGTCTATTCTTGTAATCCTTGCCCTCGAGTATTAGAAATTGTTGCCATATAGGGGAGGACGAGGAGAACTGGGAGACCATTTCACTGTCGTCATTTGACCATACTTTGTGAGAACTGGGACATCGCAAGGAGAAGTGGGACAGCTGATGGGACAGTTTCGCGTATCTCTTTACATCCATCGATACTAGGAATAAAGAAAATTACAAACAGATGTAAATCGGTACAAAGAGTTTATGAACACATTTACACAATCAATATCCAATATATAAAGAAGTGATACACTTATGTGGAGAAGTGGGATACTCTCGGGGAGAAGTGGGACATCACGTCCCAGTACTCCCCATACATGATATTACGTATAGTCCCAGTTCTCCCCATGCCTACGAGATTTATAACCATTCACTTACTCAATAATCATAATAGTAAACAACATTTAGCTTTTAGGTGGATTAGAAGCTGAGATATTGATACGTACTCAGATTTGGTCGGCCATTTTGTAAAATGGCCACCACTAGAGTCAGTAAAATGTTTGTTATTCTGCATTAATGTGTTTAAAAATACATTATTCTTTATCAGCACCCCTGAAAATGTATATTTAGAAAAATGTATATTTAGATAAAAAAAATCGATTTCAGGTGGATTAGAAGCTGAGTTATCGACACCCGTCGTATGTGGACTTTGTCTGCCATTTTTAAAATGGACACCACTGGTGTCAGTAATTTTTTTTGTCGCTTTAAAATATTTTGTTTTGTTACAAGTGGTCTTCAAAATATACATTTAGACATAGATATTCAGAATATTTGTGTATTAGAAGCTGACATAATAATTATAGACACTTATCATAAATTTGGTCAGCCATTTTGTAAAATGGCTGCCATTTAAGTCATTAAAATGCTCTGTGTTGGAATTATGTGTATAAAAATACTTTATTTATTATCAGCACCCCTGAAATTGTATATTTAGATAAAAATATTTAGATTCTCAGTGAATTAGGCGCTGAGATATTGACATTTATATATATGTGGCGGCCATTTTGTAAAATGGCCACTAGCGAGGTCACAGGTCATTTTTGTATGGCCCTATAGCTGAAAACATTCTTAAAGGTGTTATCTTACAGCATGTAAAGTTTCATGCTTTTATCATTAAATGAAAAATTCCTTTATATATAACCACCATGCAGTCAGCTAACTAAATCGTTAGCTACTCCCAGAGATCAATAGGCCTATTCCAAAAAGGTGATAAATCACGAATCAAAGATATAAACTAGATAATTATGGTCTGAGAAAATAAGAAGCCAAGACATATCAAAGATAGACCCAGCATTAAACCTCATACACGTAGCATTTGTTCAAATTAGAGATATTGTGTCCACGATAGCGCATGCCCTTTGCAAATTATAGCTAATTTATATACATTTCACAGACATTGTTGTACGTGAGATTGTTCGAAAATAATCAATATGATAGAAATGCGACTTACAGACAATGCATGACAACAGGCCCGCTGTTGTTGTTTTTTCTTTTACATTCTTCAGACATTGTGACGGCAGTAATTAAATCTTGTAACAGGTTTTCATCCAGAGATTTTCCTTTCCTCCAACTGTTCACATGGACCTGGTGCACATTGACTGTGTCTTTTTTCGGGCTCTGACACAATGTAAAAAAAAGAAGTTATACCAATCCAAACTGCTGTAAATTGTCTATATTGTAAATGCATACTTTAGCATGCAAAGAAATAGATTAGTCATTGCTATACGCAACACTAATGATTTAAAATTAGAAAACAAATATTGTGGAGGACTAGTAATGAAATAAGTTACGCCAGTACAAATAAACTGATCTAGTTTTTATTTTAGTATAAAGCTTTCTACTTTATTGTAAAGCATGTTTGACAATTTTGTGAAGTAGCTAAAACTAGTAGGCCTAAATCGCCGCCATACGCAAACGACGGCTGGTTAGTGTTGAAAAATAAGTGTGTAGTAGGCCTCATGCCAAGCACAGCTGGTTATATCAACACAATTGATTTAATTTGTTTGTTTTTCTCTTAAAAAAAACAATTGGTAATTTTATGAAGTAGCTAAAATGTGAACATTGTTATCATAATTATTTGTAAATGAGAAATATAATAAGTGAGAAATATCAACATTTTTAAATATAGTTGAGTAAAGATCGAACATCAAGTAGGCTACATGTGGTATCCTGCCCGTATTTGCATGACAGTTGAATGACGGCGATGATAGTCCAGAAGAAACGAGACGTTTATCTGATGTTGGCCTAATGTTGGTTCACCGTCTGCGACGCTCGACCAACATTAAGCCAACATCACTTAACCATATCATGTGTACTGGGTATAGCTCATTATGTTTTCTTCTTCTTCTTTAATTTCACAGCTCAATATAGTTAATAATGTCGGAAGTCTTTACTTGGTCAGGTATAGTTCATCGTGTCTTCTTTATTTTCGCAGCGCACTGTAGTCAATAATGTCGTAACTCTTTAATTGGTTGTAGTTTACTTGGTCCGTCATACTATACCTTGGGTTGGGAAAGTTTGAATTGCCTAATAATCACATTGGGATTAGTGATATCCTCCTCGCCGACACGCTCAATCACAAGTGGGCCAGCAATCACTGGTATCTCATCCGGCCAAAAGATTGGAGAATCCTACAAGACATAATTTTGAATTAAATTAATGGGGATTTACACATACTTTTCCATAGAACGGCTTAGTAATCTACTAGTAATCTCCTCTATAAGAAACGGGCTGCTACAGAGACTCATACGGTAGAAAAGCTCAGAGTAAAAGTGATCCAAGATTTATAATTGTACAATTTTGAAAAAACTAAATATATAGGAAATAATAAAATAATAAACTTAAAATTTGAATCACTACACCTGGCACGATGGCTAGAGCGTGGCACTTTGTAGCAGCCGCTGCCTGTAGTGCATATTCGATCCCCGCTTTGTACAGGTTTTTGGAGAAATCCTTGGGAGAGGCACTTCACCCTCACATGCTGCACCCCACTTAGGTGCAAATGAGTACCAGGTAGGACAGAGAGGGTAAGGTAACTATGCCACGCCGATTGTAGTGACGTATGCTTCACATGGAGTTGAAATGGCACATGAATTAACAGATCCAGTGACCCGAAGTAATGTATGTGAAGCACTTGTGCTACATTGGGACCCAGCATAATTTACATCTGAGTCATTCATTACATCATGCCTCTGCATCATACCTTATTTTCACATACATTAAAATAGCACTATAAAAGCTAAAAATATCATCCACAAGCAAATATGTATGGTGGTCAATTTTTGTCACTAAGTCAAGAGTGCAACTTACACCAGCCATATCCTGTAAACCAACCAGAGAGATGATCAGGCTGGTATTCTCTTCATACACCATCCTCCAGAAATCTGTGATCGAGTTTGACAATGGATTCTGAGTCACGCAGTATTCTTTTTTCTTTCTATAGCCCTGATCATAGATAATAGTAGACTGTTATATAGTCATGTGATATCAGCACACGTCAACAACACACTAAATATCCTTTAACAAAAACATCATTTTCAAATGGTTTAGTGTTTGCACCTGATAAAATAACAATTAGACACAATTAACAGCAGATATAATAATACATAAACAATCGCGTGTATATACAGAAAAAAATGATCATTTTTTGTTCCAATTGAAAACAAGAAGTGGTTTTTTAATTCTAGTTTTGATAATAATGCTATCATTATACCTAAGCACAATGAGTATTGTTTATAACTGTGTATGTTCCAACATGACTACAGAAATCATTAAAACAGAATGACTCCAATAGTTGTACTTGACATATCCAATTATAGTTCATATGCAACAAGTAAAACAATTATATTATGTTGCCAGGATATATATATTGTTTCAATAAATGAACGAATGAATGAATGAGTGGATGAATAAATGAGTGAGTGAGTGAGTGAGTGAGTGAGTGAGTGAGTGAGTGAGTGAGTGAGTGAATGAATGAATGAATGAATGAATGAATGAATGAATGAATGAATGAATGAATGAATGAATGAATGAATGAATGGGGCTTTTGTGCACCTTATCAGGCTGAACTGCGCCAGGAAAACTTGTTTGGTATATAGAGAAGAATCACATGATACTGCCCTCCAGACACGGTTTTCGAAATTGCAGCCCTGATTTTTTTTACGAGCGAACAGGGAAGAAACTGACCTTTCCAATTTTTCCTGTCACATGTATCATCTGCTAATTTTGCAGATAATTATTTGTACAACATTTACACATTATCTAATTATGATACCTTGCAGAATCATTACTTACATCAACATAGACGGCATTTATATAGTTGGATCCACCCTGCCATCCTGAGATATAGGGTCGTATCCGATCAGCTGAAAACAATACATTTACTCGCACGACGCTGAAATATTTTTGCATAAACAATAGAGACTAAATGTTTTTTTTTAATTTTAAATCATAATAAAGTCTTTAGCTAGATTTCTCTGCTTCATTTGAATATGTATGTTATGGGCCATTATAAATAATTTGCTCTTCAAGTGCGCAGATCGATTTTAAACCTCGAGGCTGAGTCTAACGTCGGTCCCCGCATTGCAATGGAAAATATTACTAGAATTCGTTTTCACAGACAATACATGAATTGTGTAGCAAAATACCATCTCATATGCCCATTTCATTTTTCACTAAATGATTGGAACAGAAAAATCGTGATTAAAATTACTCTAGCATAATTTTAACATCATGTAGGCCTAGCAATTAAAGTCGTCAAATTCAATTTTTTATTCATGATTTTATAATATAGGCCCTAATATACATGTGGGCCTATGTGTTTTGTACTGCCTCTCTTCACTGTATTCGTTATCAGTGTTCATATGTTCAATATCCCTTCAAATAGTAGGCTTACCACACATAATACAGAATATTTATCAAACATCATAAGTATGGCTTTTCTCGGACCGATCATACAGCAATCATTACCAGGAATGATGTTTCCGTATCTGTTTTTGTCTTTGTTCTCAGGCTTCAGTCCATCAGCGTTACTTGTATTAACATCAATCCTCAACGAGTTCAGTTTCTGGAAAAAAAAAATTTGTTAGTAGCGTTGTTAAAAAAAACATTGAATGGTCAACAACATTAAAAAAAACGAATAAAGTTGTACTTTACTTCAGAAATTAAATTATTACGTGGAGTTGACACTTTTAAAGACCATTTACAAAATAGAACCCAATATGTTTCTTATGATAAAACTAATTCCTATATGTATCATATATCCACTGGTGTACTTCAAGGTTCTATATTTGGCCCTCTTCTATTTATCATATATATATAAATAATTTATGCATTGCCAGTAAACTGTTTAAGAAGATTATTTATGCTGATGATACTACTTTAAACTCCACATTGGATGTTTTGGGTAATTATACTTCCAAAAATTTTAATTTAGAATAATTATTAACAAAAGTTGCAGTCTGCTTAAAGTTGAACAAATGATCAATCAACATAAAAAAATTCATGGTATTTTATATGCTTCAAAAACAAAGGTTAAGGTTAACAATACACAAGCATTTAGAATGGGCATCACACATAAGCAAAATAGCTTCTAAAATTTTAAATATTATAGGAATTATGTACCGACTTGAACTGAATCCTAATTATTGACAGCCATGTCAAAAATTAGAAATACGGGAATTTCGTCTGTATATCTAGTCTAACTGGTGAATGCGCAGCAGAAAAATTAAAACACTTTTGCAGTTCTAGTCTATGGACATGTTTACATAATATGGTCATATTAAGAAGCCAAAATAAAATCACCGATTTTTTTATTATTTTAGCCTGGGCCAGTCGTTTTAACCATATAATGCCATATAATGCTATAATGCTCACCTGACTGCGATTACAATTTAATTTCATTTTCAAGGGAATATAATCTGCTAAAAAATATATCGTATTTTATATAATATTATGTAAGCCCACCCGGTATGTGATATCTGATGGTACATATAGGCCTACAAGTATCATGTGTATATTTATGAATGTCATTTGCATTTCACATCATCCGCCTAAATGAAAATATATTATACCTCAAATTGTACACTCATTAGAGTTGTGTTGGCGTAAACACCAGCATCTCCTTGTAATTCAGCGTAAGTAGTACTCAAACAACTACAGGATATACTTGTGTCTCCTATATCAACGTGATCAAGTAAAGCAGTATACACAAACTCATACTGACCCTGAAAGAAAGAACAAATGCGAAGAAGAAACTACATCACGTTAGTAGTCATTTTAGTTTAACTTCTGGATATCCTAATGTCAGAAGGTGTAGGCCTACTCACCAGGGTCTGAACCATGTTCATTCTATGATCCCGAAGTGTTTTAACACAATGATAAACGTCCACGGCTTTTTCCGTATCTGCCATCTGTGTTAAAATATCTATTGCTATATAAGTACCAGTTCTACCCACACCGGCACTAAAACAGATACAATAATTGGAATTTCACAGATACATTTGATTCTAAAATACTTTCTAAAAAATCATAGGGCAAACATTCTTTTGTGGCACAATCTTTTTTACGCAACATGTTATGTGAACAATTGAATTACCACTGATTGATATACTTTTTAATACTATTCATAAATACAATATGATACTTAGATTATTGCGTGTTTTTGTATCACATCTAATATCACACATGTAATTTAGTTGACAAGATGAAAACTGTGACGTAAATATGTACATAACCACATTGTTTGCGTGTACTCAGATAATAACATTTTCTTTTTTACCTGCAGTGGACCAGCAAAGGGGCTGCCTCGGTGGATCTGAGACTGACAGAACGTAACATCCGACAGAAGTGTAGCAGCGGGAATGTATGATCAGGTACACTACGATCTGGCCACGATGTGAAGTGATAATGACGAATAGTTCTGGTTGTATTCTGAAGCAACAAAAAGAAAACATCAACGTAGCGGTATCCACGTATCTATGAATGATCGTTACAACAAACGTATGCAGAGTAACAATTAATTTGTTGAAATCGACACAAACACAGACTACCCATTTAATATTTATCTTACCAGTAAGCCTATATTATTTAGTATTTTAGGTCATCGGGTAAGCTTTTATAGGTAGCCTTGGTAATTACGTTTCACCTCTTAAAGTAAAGGCAATATGGACCATAAAAGTAGGCCTACATTTTTTGTGATTTCTTTCTTTACACACATGTATTTTTTTTTTAATAAATCGGGCTTCAGGCCACTTTTGTGCACATATGTACACACATGTAATATGCTCTTTGAATGTTTTCTCCTGTACTGTAGCCTACTACTTACACCTTTCATGGCCTTGAAGACGCGGATCACATAATCGTTATAGATTTCCACTGCTGTGATTTTCACAGTCACATCACCATAAGTCTCCTGATCACCCTCTGTATCATTCTCAGGCCAGTATGGTGCGCACTTCCTCTGTTAACATGGTTACCAAGAATTTAGTATCTGACTGTGCAATTATAGCTACATCACGAATTAAAGTAGCTGTGTCGTTTTGATTCACTGAAGTATATTTACAATGCAGCAGACCCCGCTCCTGTGGACGCTGACCATTATGTGCATGTGGGTGGGCCCACGCTATTTGTGAATCATGCGAATCATGAAGACCTACCCACTTTAATATCGGTTGAGCAATATATATTACGTAAGACAATCTGATGATATCGTCCCTTCAGAGTCAGCAACATTTTAAAAGTATCAAATCAATAGAATCGTACTTTAGATTAAACAGCGCCCGCCTGGTCATTAGGCTTCTTGTGCAGTAATGGGAATTGTATAAGAAAATGATCTAAAGTTATCGCCATCTTTATCGATTAGGCTTGTGATACTGTATTTATTTTTATGTGGCTTTGTTTCTAAAGCCATAACGTCTCAGACACAGACCACCACATCACACCGAAACGTGCGTGAGGGTTGAATTAATGGTGAGCCAACGTCGCAGACAGCGGGCCAACATTAAAAAGACATTTTTTGAAAAAAACTAATGATTATTCAATATCTAAATAGTCCTCCCTACCCCAATAGGTGGATGGTATGGCTAATTCAGCAAGGCTTGGTCTGACGGCCTCGCTGTGTCAAGACTTGCTGCCAGGAGGATGGCCAGACACATGCACTTTTGTTTCGGAATTTTTTTCTGATGACTTCACGTGGAATCTATATTATATGTGATGATATTTTCACCTGTCATCACCATATAGACCTGCTGAGTATTCTGGACAAACAACGCTTTTTATAATCATGACCAAGGCTCTGAGTCATAAGTCACATAGTTGTTTTGCGAAGGCCTGGGTCATTTATGATAGACAAGCACAACATAAATTACAGATTCATTTGGTAGAGCATAATCTCAATCAGTTTGGGCGACATTTCCGGTTGACCATAATCAGAACAAGAACCCTGCGGTTCTGAACATTATTTAGAGGTTTTTTTTGCATAAGACTGAAGTTGATATTTATATTAAGCAAAGGGCCATGTAAAATTGTCATCAAAACAAATATATTTTCCGCCAATAAGTGTTTTAGATTTGAAAACAAACTTGCTAAAAATAATTAGATGCACAAGAGCGGGATGTTTTCTTTGTAACTTCACATGATAACAGACAATTAAAATACTGTGCAAGCGGATTTTTTTTTGTTTTGAATTTTTTTGTTACTTCCGTTTTGTGGTGTCTTCCTTATTGCGCTTTAAAGATAGCTAACTGACTGATTTTGTAATATAATGGCTTTTAATATCAGTTGTTCATCAGATGTTTTTTTGAAGAAAAGTGCCAGATATTACCACACATGCTGTAAATTTTATGCAGCAGTGTAAGGGTTAATATTTCACCATACTTTGTCCTTTTTCCATGTCAAATCGTCGCAATGAAAAAATTAACTTATATAATATAACGTGCATTGCTATGTTTCTGTATAACCGCGTGCATTGATTCACAATAACCACTGGGCCAGCACTAGCCCAGCATTGGGTCAATAAGCTGTGTTTGCCGTGTGATAGCTGATAACAGGCATATCACATCTGGCTTTCCGTTTCTGTACAGTTGGTTCGATCCTGACTTAAAAATTGATCATTTCATCAATATTGGCGCTAAGGAAGTCTGTAATATATCAATCTTGAATAGTTTGAGCTGAAAAAGACAAATATATATCTTGAATCCTGATATATTTACAATTTAAATAGATTTAGTACACAGTCAGAAGTGAGAAGGTGGCGAGTCCTCCTGTATTACATAATCACAGTTAGCCTGGAGCCGTGTGTGTATCATGTGTAGGCCTATACACTGACATACACAGCCACAATTAACAAACACAGTAGCTGCTTAGATTACAAGTAAACAGATACTGCCTTTCGAGTTTATAGCAGTATCAGCTTACTCACGGAAAGTGGGATGGCCCTTCAGTATATGACTGACCCAGACATCGGGCTTGAGATTGGTCGAGATGACTTTCTCGACCAATGATGTGCCTGAGATCTAGTTCAGCCTCATTGACATTGCACTGTATCAATGTCACGTGTTTGTCGTCCATGTTGAAATATCCAGAGATGTGAGTGACCTGGATGTTGTGTGTGTGATTGGTCAGGGAAGGCCATCTCATCCAATGGTTTGCCTAAGATGTAGATCAACAGCATTAAGAATTTTTCACCATAATATTGGCTATGGCGCTAGATACTATTAAGACCAAGGGTTAGACTGTCAAAGGCAAGATATATTATTGCAAAATATTGCATCTATATCATAATATATTTCCTTTGGAAATTAGAACATCTGCCAGCTTCCCCCAGTTTCAGAGTCTCATTGTGGCAATTTCTTAAGATTATATTGGACTAGTTTGATCCCAAGGTAAGCAATGTTCTCAGTAAAATCTATTGGCTATCTACAGGGTATAAACTGATGGCTCAACCCACAGCTCAAAAATTGGAGACCACTAACTGCCGTAAAATTGACGACGGAAATCCTAATAACTCGGCAAATACAGATATTTATGCTTATTCAGAAACAACGTTTGGTGAGCCTACTATAGTCTGTGCGATGAAATAAAACTGTATCTATGGGTGTTATCGTTTTTAAAAAGATGTGAGTGATAGTCATTTGGGACACACGACATATTAAGTTGGACTCCTTTTGTAAAAAACTTATATGTAGCCTACTGGTCTAGATCAAGTTTGATATCTCACCTTTTGATTTTCCACTAGATTAGTAAACATGGTGATTCTCCTGATATTCAACTGCCAGATCATTCTCCACATGTCTATTAATGTCTCTGTTTTTGTACCTACAACAAAAATGTCATAGTGGTACAACAGCTATCGACAAGGTCACTCCCGCATGCACGAAGCTCATAACATGTGCATCTCAATCAAAGTATTAGCGTGAAATGTGTTCATGGTTGTTCATGGTTCATGAAGCTATTCATGGTTGTCATCAAGAAATACAGTGCATGATCAAGAAATATGTCACGTCCATCGCCATATCTGTCTGTCACTAATTATTATGGTGCTACAAGTTATTGTTTACACAATAATCATATAAAAATACTGTTTTTCTTACCTTGAGAAGCCACATATACATTCTTCTCGCCGTTGTAACCCTAAAATATCAAAACAATGATGATGATGTCTCATTACCATGATTTTGAAAAAAATCAAGCTCAGTTGAAAAAGGTTAATGCAACAGAAAAATTCGACAGCTCTATAGCAAAAGGCTTTCGAAACAAATTATTGCATTAGACTTTTTTTTACATATGTTGCATGAATTGAGAAAGACTCATACTATACTATACTACTATACACAGCGGCGGATCCAGTCCAGGGGGTGACGCCCCATATTTAATTGTCAAGTCCTTTAAATTGGCTAAAATATATATATAAAAAATATGTCCCTGCTACTCTGCTGATGCAATTTAAATCTAATATATCAAACAAACTTTAGCACATGGTATTTTATGCCGCATGATCAATATTTTACTAACTCGTCGTCAAATTAACACCACTATCGACGCCACTCCGAAGCTGTAATGAAATATCACTTCAAATTATTTTTATTTTAACTTGAACTGATTGCCTGCAATTCAAACTTGAACATATATTTTTTTAAATATCAACATGCAATAGGCCTTTATGAATAACGTTATCAAGAACCTCAGAATAATAACCACTGAAACAATATCACTTCAAATTATTATTATACTAACTTGATTTGATTGCCTGCAAATCAAACTTGAACAGAGCAAATATAATTTACATGGCAACATGCATTTAAAAAATATGTTTCTGCTGTTTGTTGACTCACCGGGATATAGGAGGCATTCACGTAACTTGTATCAGGATCACCATCGATCACATCTAGCTCAACTCGTGATGAATCATCTTCAAACAATATTAAGATAAATATTGAAGTCATGCAGTATAATTATGCACTATGAAACGTATATCATATCATTATTAAAATTAATTCATCCAGATAGGCTTGTCTTGGAAATTTCAGCTTTGACTTCAAAACCTTTTGTGTTATTATGATTAGGCCTACTGGAATTTCTTAAACATTTCAACGTTTCAAAGAATGCAAAAGATATAAACACATTTTATAAAGAAATAAGTCTGTATATATTACTCAATAACACTGAGTATGTGTGTTATAGCAAGAAAAATAATATACGCCCTGTCCTTGAATATAGTGCACTGATAACTGGAGCTTTAAGGGAAGCACAAGTGAAGAAAATTCAGATCTTTCAAAATAAGTGCCTGAGACTAGCACTTGGTCTAACCTACCCAGATCGAGCAAGATCAATAGACCTGCACGACCTCCCTAATGTCCCCATGATCAAAAAAAGGATGACAACCGTTGCTTCCAGTCCTCAGATTCTAGTAAATCACGGACTGTGAATCGTAAAAAAAAATTGAAATGTGATAAAAACAACCCTTTCCAATAGTTTTGATACAACTGAAAGAATTGACACAGGGCGATAGTTACCCGGGTCATTTTTTATATTTAAAGTGGTAGAACATTGCCCGAATCTAAAGAAAGGTTAATAATATATGAGTGATTGCAGCTGTAATTTGGCATGAATCTCGCATAGGGCATACCATCAAGACCAGTCGCCTTCTTAAAAGATAAATTTTGTACATGCATGTTTTATAGTTTTTTCTCCGCTACTGGGAGTCAACATGGACCGATCTTTTTTACACATTTTAACCTGTAATAAGTGTTGGTGAATGTACCACCTGATATATCAGGAATTTTCGCTACCAGGTTCGCTGCGATAGTCAAGTGTAATTTTGTTGTCAATGTCTATAGTACAATACTGCTGGCAGCTGAACGTTTTTTAGAAATAAATACAGTTTGCAGTGTCTTCCAGAGATCTGAGGAAGAATTTCTGCATTGAGCAATTTTGTCCTTGAAAAATTATGTATAGCCTTTCGGACCTTAACTTTGTTACGCAATAGAAAATATATCTTATTGTTTTCAGAAACTTTAGTATTTTAAAATTGTGCAAGGCATTATCCCTAACACGAATGGCTACAAAAGTTTGTTATCCATCCATCGGTCTTATCTCTGATTAAAATGCACCGTTTTAATAGGAGCGATGCCCACCGATTCCAAGCCTGATTGACATTTTCACATTTCATTACATCATACCAATCTAATTTATTAAGAGCTTCCACTAGATTGACAGCAGAGATCTTAGATTTACCGTATTGTGTTTATTAAATATACCTTTAGAGACCTTCCTAGTGCAGCATATCAAAAATAACGACTCCGGAATGAATGATGTTCTCTTTATCAGAGAACATCACCAATTCCAGAACAGATACGTTGATTATGTGATCCTAGTAGGCTCATTTATCAACTGAGACCAGTTACATGCTATGCTATGCTATGCTATGCTATGCTATGCTATGCTATGCTATGCTATGCTATGCTATGCTATGCTATGCTATGCTATGCTATACTATGCTATGCTATGCTATGCTATGCTATGCTATGCTATGCTATGCTATATTATCATAATGATGCCGCATAGGCCTACTGAGATAACAGTGCCATGTAAAACTCTTACCATGCGATATAATAATAATTATTCAGTAACGTAACGTTACTGCCATTTCAAATTTCGGTCATACCCTAATATCATGACTGTAAAATTCCATACGCTCATTATAATGTTATATCCCAACGTTTCACATTCATCTCCCGACACGAAACAGTCATTTAGACATTATTGAAACATGGTAATGTCAAATCACAATAGCATAATAACTTATGACTACGTATGGTCAGTCGTTGGTATTTATTGATATAACTGATATATTTTTCGTTATTGAAATAACAAATGTATTTCGATTTAGACTATGACATCAATCACTGGAAGGCATGTCACAAAATGTGAAAAAATATGACTTTGCAGCGTAATGATTTAATTAATGGAGAGCTAAACTCTGAGATAGAAAATTACATATAATTATATATAATGTGTGAAACATACTGTTTGTCGCAAATACGTAATAGTCTGGGAGCCTAGTCCTGTAACGTGTCACTTCGCTTGACCCAAAAAGTGGCAAAGGTCTGAGTGGTTAGTATGACAGGAAATTATCCCTATGATCATTAAGGTGGGTGTAGAACTTCACTGTGGTAAAACTTCCAGAAATGAGGGATGTTCAAGGGCACCTTCGAGACTAAATACTGCATTTTTTAAAACACCAGGTAATTTAAAATGCAAAACTCAAAGGTTTTAAACAATCTTCAAATTATTGTGAATCCTGTTTCTCTTTTATTACATACAGAATGACAAATACTAAAGTTTTGAAATGTTTCAGAAAAAGTAAACCCAACCTTTACGCGCTGAATGTCAATATTCCAAATTAACGGTAGCTTTGTTCTCTAGATGTAACTTGTCCGTTTCCTGTAACATTGCATGGTTAGGAGCATGCAAAGGTATGCTTACCTCATTTGGTCCATCACTCATCTGGTGCCACTATGTCCCATCTGATAACTCTTTGTTGCATGAAGGACTTATGAGGTCTAATTCATAGGTTTATTTTATAGTTATAAACAGCTTTAATACCACTCTTGCCACATTTTGTCATTAAATACATCTCTGACGAGACATAGGTGAAGTTATGATATTTTTCAAAAACTTGAACCCACCCTTAGAGTGCTGAAAGGTAATAGGCCTATTTGAAAAAAAATCACAAAGTTCGTAGAATGTAACTCTTTCGTTTGCATGATTATGCGCATGCTAATGTCTGTTGTCTTCATCTGGTATATATGTCATCTGGTTCCACCATATCAAATTAGAAAAACCTTATCTTGTTGCATGAAGGAGGTCAAAAGAACGGATGGATTACTCTCTTAAATTACATTTTCTCGACCCTATGTAACAATAAAATCCTCATTTTTAGTTATTAACAGCTTTAATACCACTATTCACACACTTCGTCATTGAATATATTCAGAACGAGACACATGTGAAGTTTTTATTGTTTTAAACCCACGCTTAGATCGCTAAAATTCGATATTTCAAAACAATTTAACACAGCTAAACCACTGGTCAAACTAGTTTTAAAGAGATTATTCACCACCAGGTGGCCTACAAATCTGTCTTACGTCACAGTCAGTAATTTGTTGTGGATTGTGTGGGACCACAGGCTGATATATTTAGATTGTTAGCAATATTTCAGTTATTAGAACATGTAGAAGGGGTGTCAATGGTAGCAGATACAGATCTGTTCCACTGATAGGTTTGAACAAGAAATCTAGATTCCTTGGCTATAATGTGCATTGCAAGGCTCATTGAGGCCAATAACACATGGTGACGTGTTGGAAATGGACAAAAATTGGGTAATATGGCTGATATGCCTGCAAGGGGGAAGGCTGGGTCTAAAGTATTATGACATATCCATAACAAACATCTCAAATGAGTTTACTTCGTCTTTGTCATAGTCATATTTCGTCATTCTCATCTGTGTCTTGGAATAATAAATGATAAATACATAATTATAGATGAGAAATACGTATTTACAACGCACAAGCCAAACAATTGATAATTTGAAGTGTTGTGTTATATTTCAGACATTTTTTTGTTAATTTTAAAAATTATATATATATTCATACTAGAATAGTACATGATAAAATTTAATGATACTAGCCAAGTATATTTTATGATCCCTGTATATTGTTAGTATATTTATATGTATATTTTCTTGCTGTATATACTTGCTAGCATATATACACAAAATTTGATACTGTGAACGCATAATCAGTAGGATAAACTGGTGGCTAGCCGTAATCATGCAATATTACAGCCCACTGTAATCGGTTAGTTCATGTTTATTCACCAGGTGGCACCTTTTTGCTTCCCATCAGCTTGACATTACACAGGGCTGTAATATCAAAAATGTAATCCAGAACAACTCAATATTTCCGACACTAGTTTTTGATCGTGTTGGTTTGTCTGTTTGTCTATCTGGATCCAGGATCCATATAGCAATCCGGATCCGATTGGGATCACATGGATTTGCATGAAAAATTTACGAGAGGTGTGTTTTGGGTCGAGGACCAATCCATTCAATTTTGGGGATGATCCGGATTACGATAATTATTTTGGACTTTTGCCGTCTCCAACTAACTGTCTAGTTACATAACTGTATAATATGTTTGTCAATATACATGTATTATTATAAGTTTAGACTGTGTCGTTAGTGGAGATGTGGCGCATGTACGTTATGGCGCGTGCGCACACTTGAGGGAGTGAGTTGTGACTTGACTTGAGTGAGTTGAGTGAATGAGTGAGTTGACTTGAGTGAGTTGTGGCTCGAGCGCATTGTGCGCATGTGCGCGCACTTGAGTGACTGTGACTTGAGTGAGTTGTGGCGTGTGTGGGTACAAATGTGCGCTCTCGATTAAAGTGAGCACATTTTCCCACAATCATTTAGGCTGCACTCCCTCAAGTGACACTTACTCAAGTGACACTCACTCAAGTACACACACGCGTCACAACGCGCACCCGCCACAATTTATTCAAGTCACACTCACACAAGGGCACCACAATTCACACTTGTAAGTCGCACTCACTCAGTGCACGCCACATCGCGCACGTGCCATATCCCCACTAATGAAACAGTCTAAACTACTGCAATGGAATTATCGGCCGATGTTTAATTGTTCAAGTGGCAATTATTCCTCAGCTGATATTTTTGCTTTGTTTTATTTATAAATTACGCTATTGTGTAATCTTATAAATTACACGTCTGCGTAATAACCAAGGCCCTATCTTCTTTCATACTGTTCAAATTAAACGATAATGTGATTGCATGAGGTTTACTCATTAAACATTTTAAAGAGGCCGGTTGGGCAATGAATGCTCAGCTGATGTTTAATTGTTCTAGTTAACAATTAATCCTCAGCTGATTTTTTTTTATCTGTCCTACTTAGAAATTACGCTATTGTGTAATCTTATAAATCACAGGTCTGTTTGATACCACAAACCCTATCTTCTTTCATACTGTTCAAATTAAACTATAATTAGATTGCATGAAGCTTACTCTTTCAAAAAAAATCATTGGGCAATGAAATCAAGAGCTGAGGTTTAATTGCTCAAGTGGCAATAATCCTCAGCTGATTTTTTTTGCTTTGTTTTATTTACAAATGACGCTATTGTGTAATCTTCTAAATTACACGTCTGCATAATAACAAAAGCACTATCTTATGTCATACTCTTTAAATTAAACAATAACTTGACATTGGCATTCAGTCTGTGGTAGACTAGCTCAGTAGATATTTAATTCTATTTTTAAATTAGGATTTTGTAAGAATGTTTTTAAAATGTAACCAAAAAGAAAACTTGCTTTGCGCTGCTGCTCTGGTTGCTCCAATGTCCTTTGTTGCTTAAGAGCCAAAATACCCACAGCTGTCACATTCAGCATTATACTAATTATTCAATGTTTTCATCAAATAATGATTTAAAACAAGCAGCTGTCGAATAAGGAATGAATGTGCAGGTTTGATCAAGTGACAAGTGTTCTTACCCAGGAAACACAATACATCAAACCAATGTTGTTTTAATGTTGGGCCAGCGTGGAAGACGGTGGACTAACGTTAAATAAACATCAATGTTGGTTTGATGTTTGTTGGGTAGGTAGGCTGTCTTTTGCGTAGACTGCTTCGACTAAAATTGCGCTAAGTGACAATGGATACCACCATCGCATATTATGTCCAATTTTGTGCAAAATACGCGACTAGAACAATTAAACCTCAGCCGTTCGTTTTTTCGCTCAACTTGTTCATTTAACCCTTTCCATGCGGCTCCCGGACAACAGCCGGGATTATGTTCAGTTAAAGGTTATCACTGGTAATTGCAGAACTGACAAAGCTATGTGTGTGAATTGCCACCAAATTGTGTTGGGGAAGATTCAGATGTCATTTTGTAGTCCATGTATGTAGAATCTACCCCTCTTTTACTTAGGGGGGGGTGGGGGTGTATCAACCCCTTATTAACCCCTTAAACGCTGTGATCTTGTCATAATTAACCTGCTTCACTGCCCGTTAATTCGTGGGGAGGGGGTATTTGTAGTGACTACTTATTCTGCTTTTACAAGCATGACCCATTTCTAGTCGCAAATAATAACATCATCTGGGATTGATCTTTATTTAGGTATCTCCTCAAGGTCATGCCAAGGTAACCTCAAGGTCAATTCAAGGACAAATTGGCAAAAAATAGACAAAATTTGAATTTTTATCATTCGTGAGCCCATTTTAAAATGACCTTGAGATGACCATGGCATGTCGTCTCATGGTATTAAAACTTGTAAACAGGTAAAAAAGCAACTCCAGACCAGTCACCTTCATACCCAGTGGTATTATACATCTTATGGGAAAGAATAAATAAATTGCACACTTTTACCTGAGAAAAAAAATGTTTTTTACAGAGATGACCTTGGAAAGTTCACAGAAGGTTACTACCACCCCCTTTGACCCCGGGATGTTAAAAACCAAACCTAACATGTATACTAACGTTAATGTCCAACCTTTAGATCTTCAGTAGAATGCAATACACAGTACAAAATGTGATATTTTTTTTCAATTTGCATGTGATTTAAACTTGGTATAACCTTGAAATGACCTTGGTATGACCTTGAAGTACTATGCCGCAATAGTCTAGCCCCAGTCCATACCAACATTGATAACCATTTTGATATCCTTAGGATGTGATGGAAGCCTATCCAAATAATGTAAATATATGGCCTGAAATTTATTTCTGCAAATAATGAAGTATTAGCCCAGGAATATTACGCATGGAGAGGGTCAAAGAGTAAACCTCAGACAATCAAATTATTGCTTAATTTGAACAGCATGAAAGAGTATATATGGTCTTGGTTATTACGCAGACGTGTAATTTATATGATTAAACAATAGCGTAATTAAAAAAAAATCAGCTGAGGATTAATTGCCACTTGAACAATTAAACTTCAGCCGATCATTTCATTGCTCAACAGGCTTATTTAAAGAGTAAACCTCAGACAATCAAATCATTGTTTAATTAGAACAGTATAACAGAGGATATGGTCTTGGTTATTAGTCAGACGTGTAATTTAAAAGAATACACAATAGCGTAATTTGATCAAGTGAAAAGTGTTTTTAGATAGGCTCTTTTGGCGTGACCTCTTCTTCGTGGATTGTTGTGACTAAAATTTCGGTGTGATTATATCACGCACGGGCAACATTAGCATGACAGTGTGTAACATCATGCAAATTAATCTTGCAGTGAGTGACAATGCATGCCAGTGTCGCAAAATATGTGTAAGCAGTGCGCAACTTTAACCCAGAGCTGGCACAATGTTGGCTCAACATCTATAACGCTTACCCATGGTTACACCTTGGTTCAACGCCTCGCGATGTTTGTTCACGGGGATTCTGACAAAACAGGTCTGACACGACAGTTCACAGTGATGGTGACACAATTACAGACTGACACAATTGATCGAAGTGACACGATCGATTGATGGTGATCAGATTGGTAGACAGACTCTTGTTTCTGTTGGAGCGCGTGTCAACCGGCAACCCAACAAACAATAGACATTGTACCAATGTTGTTTCAATGTTGGGCCACCGTCTTCGGCGTCGGCCCAAGATTACAGCAACATTGGTTTAATGTCCCGTGTTTGGTGGAAATGTGCGTTCAGGCGACGATATGCATAAGGCACTGACCATTTCACTGATCTGTAGAGAGCCACCTGGTGAATCAAAGATAATGTGATGACGTCAGAGTGTACTAAAGTCTTGTTGATTACAGTGTGCAATAATCTGTACAAAACAGTACCACACTTCAATCAATTCGCGATTGTTAAATTCAATCGGCGGAATCGTGATTGGTTTTAATGGAAAGAGCATATATTTATCTATATTACCAACTACATAAAAATTCCATATGACTTTTTTCTTCTGTGTGACATAATTATGAAAGTAGGTCATTCCCGGTTAAAAAACCCTTTAAAAAGCCACGTTTTGCCATATTTTAAGAGCTCTGTGTAGAACCAAACTACCAGGTAAATTTTCGTATATCCCACAGGGGTCAATACTTATCACTGGTTTTCACTATTATTCGAGCAAAAGCAAATTATCATGTAAAACTTTCAAAATGCTGTGATTAAAGCCAGCCATAATTTCGTGATTACGGTTAGCCATTAGTTTCTCCTACTGATAATGGCGAACACCAGTGAGAAGTCAGTTACATTCTAATAGTCCTTCCCACCAGCAGCAAACACCTAGGGACAATCACTGAATGTTCCTAAAGTTTTCAGTTTTAAGACATTGCTCGTGATAAACTTTCTAAGGCAGCAGTTATTGGCAAAGAATAAAACCACATATTGAAAATTAGGAAATAATTTCTGATGACATCATTATGGATGTAAGGTATACAGCAGTAAAACATATTTAAATGAGAAAAGACAAAAGCTAAATCAGTGGGCTTGTTAGCAGTGGATAACGACAATGCTGGTGTTTGAGATGCCAATTATCCAAGTGAATAGAAGGGGACGTTTTGCAAATAAGATTCAGCATAAAAGACTTGCGTTTAGGAGACAAACAATTATTGATCATTGCTTTATCTATATATATGCTTGTGGAATATATGCTGCAGTTAATTTTAGTTATAACATGAAATATTCAGAAATTGGCACCATGCTGCACTAGGCAAAACTATTTTAACCTATGATACGTCATCCCCCACAAATTCTGCTTGATCCCATCTCAGATACGGATCTAAGGCTGCGCGAGATGTTGAACAATTCCAGGCATTACATAATCTTGGGGGTTATATTGGTGATATCAAAAGGTGGTTTATCAATTTGTCTTTGCATTGTCTGAAACTTGTCATGCCATACGAAGTTGCATGGCTGATAACATTGTGACAAGCACAATTATGCCTCGGCCTGCTGCATCAGATAGGGCGGGGGCACTAGGGTAGTGGTTAGCACTGCTGCCTTTCACGCCAGAGTTCGGGGCTCGGTTCCCGGTCTCGGCGGTTTGAAAGAAACAAAAAATGTTTCTACCCCATCCAAGTGTGAAAGTCAGTATTGTGGGGAGCCTCTGTGACCGAGAGGTAGCGTGTTCGGCCTCAGACCGCCAGGGCTCGAATTTCGAATCCTGTGTCTGGAGGACAGTGTCATCTCAATCATCTCACCATCCTCAGGAGGTTCTTCTGGCCCAGTTTAGCCTATATGTGCACAAAGGTGGTCTAAAGCCCGATTCATTTCATTTTTTTGTTGCACCAGATAGGCCTACTTTACTTGGTGTTGTTAAAATTTGATATATTTTTTACAAATTGGCTTGCTAAAAATACAAATTAACTTTATTATCTTTTACCTGTGGATATATTAAACTTGAAAAAATGTAATTAGGTTCACAAAATCGTCTGGTTCCTATGTTATCGCTAGGGAAGTTATCACTGGGATAGTTCAAATAAGAGTCTCTGAGCCTCAGGTGTACATTGATCTCTTGAAAACTCTTATGCTATGCTAATACATATTTAACGTAGTTGGGAGAATACCCCATCCTGAATTTTGACTTCATACAACCGCAAGATGACATCATGGTTTTCCATATAGCTAATATGTATGTACAAATCAAACAAACACAAGATACAAACACAAAATACAATACGCAAATCTGCACAACTACACATGGAAGGGCGATGTTACGTCTTGGTGAACAGTGAAAATAGACTTAATCATCACTAAATCATCACATACAGTGATATAAATCGCGATATGCGGTAAAATAAAATAACATTTAAAACATCAGACTTTACTGTAACCGATTTCCAACAGTTTTTTGACCTAGTCTCACGTCTACGGCTGGTTATGTGGGCTATGTATCGCAACTAACAAGAGGCATTGATCCAATGGCAGACTAATGTCGGACCATAGTCTGCGGTACTGACCCAACATTATACTGATGCAGCTCAACGTCTGGTGTTTGCTATTATTAAAGCGGTTTGGTGTTGGCCAATGTAACATTATATTGGCCCACAACCATACCACTATTATATACGTATTGTACACAAACCGATTCACTACTTCATAATACTTGATGTATCGCATGGTGAACTAATTCCGCTACATTTACCCAGTTTTAGTGCATTTATAAGGCCTTTAAGACAATATGAATGATTGTTTTGTACTTTTTTAGGTTATTTTTATCGAAATAAACAAAACAGTTATGCAGCTTTAACGTAAAGTGGTCGAAAAAATATAACAGAGGGTACCTCATCCAGACTTTTGACCTCATATGTCCTTAATGCAACAAGGTAGGTTTTTTTAATTTCACATAGTTGTACCAAATGACAGATTTATCATATGAGGTCAGGAGATATTAGCATGCTCATAGCTATACACATGTACAGTAAACGGAAACGTATACATACTAGAAACTGTGTTAATTTTTTTTTAATATTGATTTTCAGCGCTCTAAGGGTAGGTCTACGTTATCTAAAAAAAATCAAAACTTCAGATATGTTTCGCCCGGAGTATATGCAATCACAAAATGCGGCAAGAGTGGTATTAAAGCTGCTCACAACTATGAAAATGATAACTTTGTTATTAAAAGGGGTCGACAAAATGAAACTAGTCAGAGAAACCTATCCTAATTTTTGACCTCATAAGTCCCTCATGCAACAAGGTAGGCTTTTGATAATTTGACATAGTGTTACCAGATGCCAAATTTATCACATGAGGTCAGCAGACATTAGCATGCGCATAATCATACAAATGAACAGGAAACGGAAAATTACATACTACGAACTGTCTTCAAGATTTTTGAAATATTGACTTTTATTGCTCTAATATAAGGGTAGGTTTACGCATGATGAGAAAAACATTCAGCCTCACATCTGTTTTACTCTGAATATATCCAATAACAAAATGTGGCCAGAGTGGTATTAAAATTGTTTATAACCATAATAATGAGGAGTATGTTATTACAGGGGTTGAAAAACTGTAACTTTTGAGAGTACCCCCTCCGTTCTTTTGACCTCATAAGTCCTTTACAAAACAAGGCAGAATTTTTTTAATTTGATATAGTGTTATCAGATGGCCTATATTCCAAATAAAGTCAACAGACTTAAGCATGATCAGAGCCATATAAATGTACAGAAAACGGCAAAATTTCATTCGACGAACTGTCTTAGTTGTTTTTTAATATTGACTTTCAGCACTCTAAAGGTGAATTTATGTTTATCATCCTAAAAAAACTAAATTAAAAAAACTAACTCACATGCCACAATATTTCTGTACCGATTCTTCGGACGATTTATATCATTAAGTCCAGAGATTGCTGGCTTCTGTCGATCTTTAGGCAAACCCTGTAAGGAAAGCTAGCAATAATTCATGATGATACTGTTGAAGTTCGAAATCTTAGAATACTAAGTTGAGTGTACAATATTGAAATTCGGTCAAGCGCTCAGAACGTCGGACGATCTTGGAGTTTCAGCGCTGTACCAACGATGTACTGACAATGGCAAGAAGGCCGGGTATGCAGTGACAGATGAATGCAGGGACGCCACCCTTAGGCGATTCGCCTGGGATGGGATGCTGGGAGAGAGGTGTCTAATATATTATATAACTTTTGTGTCTAATATATTATATAACTTTTATCAGAAATACATAAGAAGAAATGTATAACTCCGGCCTGTTGATTCTAAACAGTAAGTTCACCAAATTGCATGTAACTCAAAAAAACTATTTCACCTATTAACTTGGCTCTGGTGTTGTAAGAAAGAGCGATCGTGTATCTTTTAATTGCGGCTGTTAATAATATTGGTAATGTTGTATGGTAGTTGCTGGACAGTAATATCCATCAAATAATAAGGTAAAACTGCCATTTCACATGTATGTCCCGCCTATACATGTAGACCTAGTTCACTTTCAGGGCACATGGGGCGCTCATGTGCCTCATTTACATGTTGACCAAAACATGAGCACGTGGCATCTGCATGTTTTCTCACAACATTGCCATGTGGTTCTGAGTACATACAAGCTGTACACCAAATTTCACCAAGCATGACAGGCTACACAAAATCATGGAAATTCTATGATGGCTTGTTCTTGTCGTTTTATTACTTTATTACTAAACGACAATGCTACGTACGCTACCTTGAATAAATGTCCCTTCATAGCAACATATAGCTAGGTCAATCAATGTCGTCTAATTTAATCCCAATTTATTAATTAGGTAAAATAATAAATTAATTGATTATTTCACTAATTAAAAAATTAATTGTTTAATAAATAAATAAAAAAATATATCACGATTGATTGATTGATTGATTGATTGATTGATTGATTGTTTGATTGATTGATTGATTGATTGATTGATTGGCTGACTGACTGACTGACTGACTGACTGACTGACTGACTGACTGACTGACTGACTGACTGACTGACTGACTGACTGACAGACCGACCGACCGACCGACCGACCGACCGACCGACCGACCGACCGACCGACCGACCGACCGACCGACCGACCGACCGACCGACCGACCGACCGACCGACCGACCGACCGACCGACCGACCGACCGACCGACCGACCGACTGATTGATAGATTGATTGATTGATTGATAGATCGATCGATCGATCGATCGATTGATTGATTGATTGATTGATTGATTGATTGATTGATTGATTGATTGATTGATTGATTGATTGATTGATTGATTGATTGATTGATTGATATTGATTGATTGATTGATTGATTGATTGATTGATTGATTGATTGATTGATAATTTAATTTATTATTCGATCATATGTGTACACTCATAATCTCTAAGTGGAACACATAATTATCACGACAGTGTATAAGCGCTTATAATAGTTACATCTTCGGGCCTCCTCCTAGCAAACACAAAACGTTATATCTATGTTAGCTTAATGCTGGTTGAGCTCCAACATTAAAGCAGCATTGGTTGAGCGTCTTCTGTTAGCTGTCAATGGGCGTGAATATCATCTGAGCCCCCCTTCCCCTTTATCATGAATTTCAGGGTGATTTTTTGTTTGTTTAAATTCATTTATTTATATATAATGAATGAGAAATAAACAATGTACAGTGACCCATTTTACGCTTGAATCATTTCGAGTGAAAACAATGCAAAATGTTTGGATTCTATTGTTTTCTGACGCAAACTGAAACATCTACAATCCATCTTAAAATGTGCTCAGACGTATCCTAGAACAACATCACGTTTTATGTTAGTCGTGAAAGGGTTAGTTATAATGTGCAAAGATGATTTGTCGTCTGCACGGAGATGTGGGTCAATAATAGATCTGTAATAATGTAGTTAACATAAACTGGGGACAACAATGGGCCCAATAAGGACACCTAGGACACTCTCCTCCAAAGATTTTTTATATGACCCATTGTTTGCCATAGGCAAGATTATATTACAATTTAGCAACCCGACAACAAAAGTATAGACTTTAATACCATCAGCCATTATTTTTTTTATTAATGTAGACTAACTGTCGATCAGCTAAAACAATCGCTGATCTGAGTTAAAATGGCCACTATTCACACATTTTCAAGTACAAATTCCAAATTTAATTTTGAAGTCTATAAAATGCGTGGCGGGATTTTTAGATGTCGGGAGGGTGGCGATCTGCCACTCCGCCCGTGGCCACCCTGACCGTGGGGTGCGGCACCCTGCCCTTGGCCATCCTGCCCGTGGGGTGCCGTGGGGTGCCGTGGGGTGCGGCACCCTACTTGTGGAGTGCGGTGGGGTGGTGTCTTGATTCTGGGTTGTCCTTTCAGAGTGTATTCTAGACCAATCCTTGCAGGACGTTGGGTCTCGGTTTAAATAAAAAACCTCTTAGATTATTTTAGTATTAGACTGTCTACTGTTCTGTATCCCAAACAATAAAATGAATGGGTCACCTTTGTGCACATATAGGCTAAACTGGGCTAGGAACCCTGGCGGTCTGATGCCGAGCTCGCTTTCTCTCGGTCCCGGTCCCCACAATATTGAATATTTACGAGTGAGCAGTGAAGAAGCTTTTTGTTTCTTTGAAACTTGAATGCCAGAGCATGGTTTAAAACCGCGATCTCCGACTTTCCAAGCAGGCCGGCAGCCATGACCACTGCACCAGGGCCCCCGCCCTGTATCTCAGATATGAACACAAGAAATGGACACGAGGTGTTGAAACAATGTTGTTATAATGTTGAGCCAGCTTTGCAAACTGTTAAATAACAATAAAACCACATTAATTTACCTTCAATCACAGACGTATCTCAGCCTATTCAGCACAGTAACCCAGTAGGCTCTAAACATCAGACGCTGAACCGATGCTGGTTCAACGTATGCAACGCTGGCCCAATAATGTACCACGATTAGTTATGAATGTTAGCATGGGAATCATTGAATTTATGTTCTTTTAATGGCTCAGTGTTGTAGATGATGGTTCAAGATTGAACCAAAAGATGTTTGGTGTTTGCGTTGAAACACGTGATAGAGGTGTGGTACCCAAACTTGAACAGTAAAAGCCTGGTGCCTGGCCCTAGTACCCAGGGGCTGTGGACTGACACCCACGGACAATGCCAGACGAATAAGCTGCGGACACGGTTGGAAATGATGACAGTCTAGGCCCCTATATGCCCTCCTGCCCGAGGGCAGTTGGGCGGGGGCCCTAGGGTAGTGGTTAGCACCGCTGCCTTTCACGCCAGAGTCCGGGGTTCGGTTCCCGGTCTCGACGGTTTGAAAGAAACAAAATTGTTTCTTCCCCATCCACGTGTGAAAGTTAGTATTGTGGGGAGCCTCCGTGACCGAGAGGTAGCGTGCTCGGCCTCAGACCGCCAGGGCTCGAATTTCGAATCCTGTGTCTGGAGGACAGTGTCATCTCAATCATCTCACCATCCTCAGGAGGTTCTCCTGGCCCAGTTTAGCCTATATGTGCACAAAGGTGGCCTAAAGCCCGATTCATTTCATTTCATTTCCGAGGGCAGTTATTCATAATATTAAACGAAATGTTTTCTGTCACAATAATAATAATCATAACCTTTTGGTAATTGCAAGAGCAATAGAATATAAAAGATATGTGTTAGTTTGGTTGCAAAATGGTTAGAATATTTGACAGGCCTACAACACCATTCATTCATTCATTCATTCGTTCGTTTGTTCGTTCGTTTGTTCGTTAGTTCGTTCGTTCGTTCGTTCGTTCGTTCGTTCGTTCGTTCGTTCGTTCGCTCGTTCGTTCGTTCGTTCGTTTGTTCGCTCGTTCGTTCGTTCGCTCGTTCGTTCGTTCGTTCGTTCGTTCGTTGGCTCGTTCGTTTGTTTGATCGTTCGTTCGTTCTTTCATTCATTCATTCATTCATTCATTCATTCATTCATTCATTCATTCATTCGAGTTCATCTGGTTAATTGGGTTTGAACTTGCAAGATTCAAATATGCTGGTATCCTGCCTGGATACCTAGCACACAGAAGATATTGAGCCAAATGTTGTTCTAGCATTTTAGATGGTTGGCCATCATTAAGCAAAATAATTGGTTGAATGTCTGTTAAGTGGTAATCTAGCCTAATAAATTGTCCATCCCATCACATGAACTGTCACTAACGTATCCCCACTCTATAAATGAAAAAAACGTGCCTCCACCAGCACTGCTTGTTTATTGTTGGTGTGAAGTCTATAGCACTGGATCATTAACAAGCCACCATGGGATAAACGTCTCGTATGTATTTGTGTTTAAGAGCATATTGAAGACTCAAACTCAGAAAACACAAAACGTTTAGCCAATGCTGGTTCAAATTTATGTTGGATCAGCGTCGCAGCGCTGGGTGGATATTTCGTTCAAGTATCATTGAATTAAATGTAGGCCTACAGATAACAATTTCAATGAGCTCATTGACATAACGTTACTGCTGTTGCATATCAATATATATTTAAGGATAATAATGACGTTACTCAATCAGATGATCATAGCTATAACAGCTCTTTAAAAATTACCGGTTATGTAACAATTTCCTTTTATTTCAGATTGACTGAAAAAAATGGCAACCTTATTTTTTTAATCCTCATGCTATTTTAAGTCAGAATCAAGTGAAAAATCAATTTTAATATACCAAACGTTTTATGTGACTTATGTGATCTGGTGGATTATTTTGTGACAGGCAATTTGGAATGTCAGATAAAAACAGATGATTCCTAAGAGCAAACATTGTTTTCTCTATTATGTACTCTATGTACGCTATAATTATGTATGCTTAGCTATCTCTGCGATTTTTATATGCTCTTCTATTTGCTGCTTGGATGAGAGCTATTCGGAACATTTCCGTCCAGGTGTGGGTCGCTAACACACACCATATTGTGCCTCAAGCCACCGTAGATTTTCTACCCACCATGATACAGACATACCAGTATATTTCCTGTGTGTATTGCATAAGTGTGCAATTTTATCTGTTTGAGAACCACATACTGGCAATAACACAACAGTTTCTAGTTTTCTACAAAGGGGTACAACAACAAACCAATGTGGCCTATCAGAAAAGTATGTTGGTTGTCATAGCTACAAGCTAATTTAATAATTATGAGCTACCACTTTATCACAGAAGACCCCGTGACATACATGTGGAAAGCAGTTTGAGCGTGGTATCTGATGGATATTGCCATACTACAACTACCATATATTATTGTAAATTTTAATAACAATGTCAATTTACATGATACATAAACGCTCTTTCTGATGACACCGGAAGCAAGTGTATGGGTGAAATAGTATTTGAGTAATATGAAATTTGGTGAACCTACTGTCTAAAATCAACAGGCCAGTACTATACATTTCTTCTTATGTATTTCTACTTTCATTAATATCATGGAGACCAACATCACATGGATGGAAATATTAATCATCAAAAAAAAATATGAAACAACGTTCTGGTCAAGTCTCCTCTTAAGATAACATAAGTTGATTATATCTAGTTAGTTTCTCAAATACCGAAGTAAAATGGCTAACAATACTAATGATTATAAGATAATATTGCATATCATAAACTTACCATAAATTCTATCGTGAATCCATGATTGTCACCTCGTTTACTCTTTATATAATTATGGAGATCTTGGACAGGTATTCTTGTTTCGCCGATGTCAGCGCTCAGTTCATCACCAGTCATTTGTCCCTCTGTCTCTGCGTCGTCGTCATCTATGGCAATAATTATATTACAAAGTGCTTAATTAGTATTGAAAAAGTGACCAGTCGCTCC
The DNA here is from genome assembly GCA_964017125.1 of Flabesymbios commensalis. Taxonomy (NCBI): domain Eukaryota; kingdom Metazoa; phylum Annelida; class Polychaeta; order Terebellida; family Flabelligeridae; genus Flabesymbios; species Flabesymbios commensalis. The sequence continues at coordinate 34,036,886 of OZ024902.1, forward strand.
AAAGATTTACTGAATCGTTCGCACGAGTCTTCCAAACTCCTCATTTTCCGCAAACCTGGTCTCCATAATTTAAGCTGCACGATCTAGCAATTTTTGTTATTTTGACTGATTATTTTACAATCATATAATTTAAAATTATATTATAATGATGTCTATGAATATAGGCCTACACTAAGTGGCTTCAAATCAGTTGGATACCCCCTTTAAACGAAAGGGTCTGACGTGTGCTAGATTATATGCTATAACTTACCAGTGTCATGACCAGTAGTGATATCTTCAGCATTAGGCTCTGTAACATGTGGTCGTAGCTTTTTGTCAGATAAGTGGTGTGTTTTAGCTTTGTTTACTTCTGCATAGAGATGTGGTGCATCTGCTCATATAAATATAGCATATGCATCAGGTTTAAGTAAAAATAGTGAAAATTGATTGAAAACTGATGACTAACTTATACTTATGGCGGTCCCACTTCCTGAGGATAGGCATAATTTCCAATAATATTGTTAAAAGTACAGCCATGCTAAATGATACAAACTGATATTTGGACCCTTTAACCGGGAGCGATGTACACACGCTCATACAACTATCGTTATTTCACATTAAATATAAGCTCTAACTACATTACTTTACTTTGACGTTTTTGTTTTTTGAAAAAAACATCTGTACCAACAATATTTATTTTTATATAATTTATGCTCAGCTCCGCTCTGGCGAAAACATGGCCAGAACATTCTCATTCATCAAATCCACTTTCGTTCTTCTAGAGTGGCTAGTGGCTCTGATTGTTTACACTGTAGAATGCGTTCTGTAGAAATCATCACTAATTTGACCTGATTTTTTTAACAAAAATAGTGTCCTTGACATTTTAAACCACATAGTCAGACCAAGGAATACACGTGGGGAAGCACGTGATTATTTTTTATGAAATTAACAGCTTATTTTAAGAGTGGAGTGAACCAGGAAGGGGTTTGACTACATCACTACATCTAAAATTCTCTACATCGGGCCCATTTGGCCTGACTTCCTATTTACATTTAATCCTGGCATTATGTCTAAAATAACACAAATAAAAGACGCAGATCCAATGTTTATGCTGGGCCGACATTGTATAGGATGGACAAACTATAATACAACAGAGGTAGATCGCATGTACTGGTCATAATAATACTAGGCATATAATGACAACTATAATTTTGTAAACTTGTCTCTCATAAAAACCTCGAGCTTGACATAGTTTTCAGGGTCAGGTGTGGATCGCCAGACTGTTTCTGTAGGCATTATTAGAACACAGGAATTACAGAACCGATTTTCAAAGCTATGTAGCAGGGCCAACTACATGTAGCTGTGCTAGTATGGCCCTGAGCAGGATGCTGAGCCAAAGCTGATCTGATCAGATATCAATATAACTATTCTGAAGTATTCAAAACAGGTCACTACGACTGTATGGGTACAAAATGGTTCTCATTAATACTTCAGGAAGGCTACTCTACTGGACAAAATGGATTTTCTAACGTTACTAACCAGTAGACAGTGTTATGGATGGAACAGCAGTGACGGGATTTCGCCTGCCCAAAGATTCACTAGCCATCTCATAACCTACATTTTGATGTCCGGGCGCTGGGCTGTTGTTCATTATGCTCTCCTGCCTTGTTTCCTTATTATTTCTCCGCCTGAAATCAAGTATTTCACTGCACCATGCACGATATCTTTAGGATGAACAATCTGTTATATGTGACATGTATACACAAGCATATTGGAATTAAGAATATGCCATATGCCTAGTATGCTATGCTCAGCCAATTAATTAAAGTGGCTCAGACGGCCACATGACGAGGTCAGCTAATGACCGTCGTCATCTGGCTGTTATTTAAATTAATTAGAGGGTAGAATAGAATGTTTATGTTATGCTCATCGATGCAGAAAGTGAAGAGGTGAAGCTAGATGCAAATTCAATACCAATTGTGTTCTTTTATGTTTCTTTGGCTTAAGTTTTTGTAAAATTTAAAATCAATCGCATGCATGCCTTCAGTATTTACCATAGCTCGATTGAAGTCTTTGTGCTAATTTCGTCAGCAAATTTAAAATTGCAATCAACATTTCCATCATCAACATTATGAGATAACTTGATAAATCGCCAAAATACACAAGAAAGGCAATGTATAATTTTTTATCATAGTGCATTTTCTGGTATTCCATCGTCCTGACAGAAACAATTGATGTTTTTTTTAATTATCCTAGCTCTTCTAAACAATTCCTTAATGTGGGGGTATCTTCTGTGACTAAAGCGACAGCTATTTTAACTCATTACGCTATACTGTCTTTCAGAATGAATTAAAGATCATAAACGAATATTAAAATACTTATGGCTGCAGTAAATATGACTCACAATTCTACGTTATTCTCTTACAAAATAGCAAGTAAAATGCATTGTGAGCTACTTGAGTATTTTTCTTGAGCGTTGACATTGTGTGTGCAGATATGATACAATAAATATATAATAATGACACCAAGCACACGAGCCTTTTTCAAAACAAAAAAAATGCCCTTAAATTGTCATTGACTTAATGATATGATAATAACCTATCTTGTTGGCCTCAGTTCTTAAACAGTTTACAACTTACCTGACGAAGAAGACACCACCTATAACGGTCACAACAATGATGATCAGAGCCAGAGCAGCCAGTCCGCCCACCAGAGCGACATTTATACCGTTTGGTAATGCTATAACACAGCAAATATAAAAACTGACGTTGACCCATCATAAATTTAACATTTTGTGGTTGTTGGGAATAACTATATGTGACCCATCTATCTGTACTTATACAAAATGGAGTTTATGACATCATTGGGTCAATATTTCAGAAATAAAAAATCGAGAAAATTGGCTTTAAATCCATGATAATTAGAATATAATAAAGACTAATATTTCTTCATAGACAAACATGTGTCAAAACTGATTCAAACAGTCAAACCTGGAAAATTTATATGTAGTTTTTTTATAATTAATTTTTAGAGCCCAGGATGTCTACTTTCAGAATCTGCCAGTTGCACTTTTGTCACCCATGAGCGTTTTTACAAAATGGATAAATTCAAAGTTGGCTGCTGGCGGCCATCTTGAAAAACAAATTACCAAAAAATCCGATAATCAAATATAATATGTCATTTCTGATTAATTTTGTGGCGTAGAACCCATTTTTGTGCCTTCAAATGATAATTATATAGCATGCTTTAAAGTATCAACATTTGACAAAAAAACAAAATTTGATATTTCTAGCCAAAATCATGCATATTGAACATTTTCTAATCTTGTGAGAGGTCGACATGCGACTCATTTCATGCAGATGGGTTCATGTGCGAGATCTGTGTATTTGAAATGTGTAGTCCTGCAGCATATTCAGAGAACTAAGCTAAATCCAGAGTTTAGGCTGTAGGGAGGTCCTACATGTATTTGTGCATTCTGCTGACATGCTTGCAAGTTTCGTGAACAATTCATATAGATCGCCAATGCATTAGTAGAAAAAATAATATGTCAGGAATGCAAAAATCAGACTTTCTTGTGTTATTCAATTTTTTCAACGCAAGATAAAATAAACATTTTTTATTCTTGGGCAGTTTAATACCATATTTGTAGAGGTGTATTTTGCATGATAAACCTATTTTTGGCATTATTGGTTTAATGTGAGTTATCTTTCATGAATAAATCCAAGATAGCCGCAGTTCCAATTCGAAAAAAATATGTTTGTTTTTACTTTTATCGGCAGAAAAATATAACTTTTCAAAGTGCATTTCGTAGGAGAAAATAATCTAAGATTGCCGCCATCACCATCTTGGAAAATATTATACATTGACTTATTGGCAGACACATATATGTGTGTAATACCACCTTTTGAAGTTTATTTTGAATAAAAAAAAAGATTGTTTCAGCTTCAACAGCATTTGTATGATATAAAGATTTAACACAACAATTTAAATTCATTTTTACTTGATAAACTCTTTCCCGATACCACTTTCTTTTTTTGTCGTCTGATTCATACTTAAATTAAAGCCATATAAACATATGGAAAACATATATTCCTATTGCAGAAAAAGATGTGGGCCATATAAAAAAACATTTAAATCTTTTGTTTAGATATTTTACAGAAAAAAACAGCACTCTGTGGTGTATTATGTAGGCAATATAATGTCTTAAACTCTCGTCTTATGCTGTCCTTATAGTGTATATGCCGGTGTAATAAAATCTGTTATTGCCATGATGCCATATATCTTGACATAATATTGGCAGACAACAATGGCATATCCCAACTTTACAATAGCATACCCCAACATTGTATAACATTTTAGCCTACTGTCCTTCCAACCTCATTATGTCAAATTTTGTCATACGAGATACGAGGATGCTGCAGCTACCCTTGAATGATTGCTGTAGACTATACTAGTGTGTTTCTGTACAATGCCGTACACAGCATTTAACAGACGGAGCAGATCTCTAATGACCCTCCCCGGATAGGGGCGAAAAGTACTACTACTAGCAATCATTCCAGTACCTCCGGCCTTCTCCTACTTACCCCCGTATACGGGGCAAACTGGGACACTTTTTTCCTAAGAATTCTCCAAATAATTATGTATAGGTGTTATTTGTCATTTGATAACGGCTCCTGTGACAATATCAAATATTCTACATAGGTTGAATGATTGTTTTGAATTTCTACTAACTATTACAACTACTACAACAGCTTCCAAAATTAAAGACGTGATATTGCTCCAACTATCATATTATGTTATAAACTTACATATTACTCCACACGGAACTCTCTCAAAGTCTTTGAAACGATGGGCGAAAACAGGACCAAAATAACCACCGCTGTTACAAAAGTGAAGTAGCTTAGGACAAACACATCTATCTGGGATAATAATTTACCTTGACGACATTCTGGTGGAATATAGCCAACACAACGGGAACATCCATCTTGGTTATTACAGATCACGCCTTCTTGACAATTAGCACATTGTGTGTCTGGAAATATAAGTTAGCATAGGTATTCACAGTGCCAAGATAAAGCACGATACATAGCCGTTCAAAAGTTTAACAATTCAAAGAAAAAAAATCGAAATTGCATACCATATAAGGTGGTAAATGTTTCAACGATTGTTTTATCTGCATCCTCTTCGTCCGTTTGGGTTCCTTTAGTTCTGACTCCTAATATCCTGACCTCGTATACTGTACCTGAAGTCAGTCCTTCTATCGTGGCGTGTGGTGGATTATCATCAGGATTATATGGCACTATAGGTTCTCTGATCCAGTATGCTAGCCCTTTCTCTTTGTACTCTACATAATAACTATAATACCGATAGAGATCTTCATCAGGCTGATTTTCTATATGGTTCCACATCACAACAAGAGATGTGATTGTTTTATTCAATAGCGCAAGGCTGTCAGATTGCATAACAGCAGCGGCTGAAATATAAAATGCATCAACGTTGAAGGAAAAACTCTGTAAATAATCTGACACAGATATAGCCCCAACGTGGCTGAAACAGAACGCGAAACTGTAGGTTTCAGCCACAGATTGAGCACGATTTTACTTTAGACGGTCATATCTAACACTTTTTAGGATGAATTGTGCGTTTCGTGAAGAAAGCACCAAACTTGGCACAATGATATAGTATTCTATTGATCGTCTTTTTTGATTTGGAGCCACTCCCACCAGATGGCCGCCATTTTGGATTTCAAAATGAACACCTTAAAATTTTCAATCGTTTCGGTTTTACAAAGGCTAGATAATTGGGTGTTACCTCTAATTGTACCAGATTAGGTACAATGATAAGCCTATATTATTACATTGACGATCTCTTGAAATTAGGAGCCACTTGAAATTCATACCAGTTGGCCGTTATTACTTATACCATGCATATAAATTGTACAGAACAGTCGAAGAGGCAGAAATTGCTCCGCTATTCAAGATTTGAGTCTACACAACCCACCCTGGAGAGACTTCGGTTGTAATCGTTCTCACTCTACCCCTGAATGCGATGAGGCCTTTTCCACCTATTTGAGCACCCCTCTCCACGCGACTCCCAACTGTCGGCCCCTCCCCTAAATTTCAAACTCTGCCCAAAATTATGAAAGTGGTACATGTAGAACAAATATAGCTTTTATTGCAATAAATATGTTACCCATACATTTCTAATTCAAGTATGTCATAGCATACATAATTTACTATAAATAGAGACACATATAACGTTCTGAATTATTTTCTTGACTTTATATGAGCACATTTAATCTCGAAATTACGAATTATTTTTCAAAATGAAACCACATATTTTGCGTGCGTTTTCGTTCATAAGTAGATAATTAGGGGGATTATATCGACACAAAATCACAAGAATAAGAGTTTAGTCACTGTTTAAAAACTGGTTTTGATTTATTAGCTGATGTAATCCCCCGTTTTAGGCTCTAATTATTCAATTTGTAATCAGAGGTGGCAATATTTGACTGTATAATCCAGTTGTACACACTCTATAATTGTGTGATAGGCTGTACAAAGAACAGTTCGCAGATGGCAAGGATACAGTGCTGCCTCGATGTTGGGCCATTATCATCGACGCTATCACAATGTTGGAACAGCGTTGGCCAAGTTGTCGCATCGCTTCGCGTATACTGTCACTTGGCTTGATGTTCCCAGGCCAGACGGAGCCGTCTGATTGCCGGCGCGTTGCGATTAGCTTTGATGTCTGAGCTTGGGGGGTGTCGCACGAGAGGCACGTGTGTCCTCCTGGAGTGGGGTCCCAAATAGGTAGACACAGGCTCATATATGGCAGGGTGTAGTGGGAAAACAAGTACACCCTGCACGCAGGATGACACAACCCGACTCGAGAGAAGAGCGTATTTTGACGCACTTCCTCACAAGAACACAAGAAAGAAAGAGACATCCAGCTTGAACACTGGCAGTGAGCTGGATTATTTGAGGTATGTGAATATGATTTGTGATGCTAGTGATGCTTTTTGGGCTTCAAATATCGTAATGTTTTTGCTCAGATTGAAAAGGATATTAGAGTAGCCTAATATTTGTTTGTGAATTAGCCTAGAAGAGAATAGTTAAAATCAATCTGGTTAGATCGGTTAATAACCTCACGAGCCATGTCATACGTATTGGTTTACCTATTTCACGACCGCACTTTTCTCCTATTCCCCACGTTGTACATGAACACGTTCCATCTTTGTGATCACAGCTGTTGTCCTCACATAATCCACTACATTCTTCATGACAGTTCACCCCATATGTTCCAGCGTCACACACTACGTGGAGATGAACAATAACATCATGAAAATAAAAGCCATAAAAATGATCAAATATGAAAGCTAGCATATCACATATTTCTCTCTTTGCACATATCAACTTGGAAAAGGTCAGTTACATGTTTAATTATAAGGCTGGACTTTTTTTTATTCCATATTTTACGGCTTTGTTGACTTAACCAAAATAAAATCATTTTTAATATTTGCTTTTTAACATAAAAAAAATAAAAATATTTTAATACCCCAACGTGTTACTCCACATGATATTTGTTTTTCTTGTGAGAACTCTGATACACACCACTATCAATGGCCTATAAAGCCTATGTCCCGCGTACAATAGATGTTGAGGTCATTTCCCAAAATCACTCATTACATTTGTCTGAGTCACCTCCATCAAAGAGGAATGCCATTTAACGGAGTCTGTATTTTTTAGGATATTTTTGCATTTTTGTTTTATTTTTATTCTGACTCCTGACATTGCATCCTGAAAATTACCGCCTGTTAAACATATGTTAAAGTCTTGTCTAAACAAGCTGCATGAAAATGTTACATTTAATTATATTTGTAGGCCTAATTGGTGAGCGGAGTAGTACCACTTTTTGAGTCAAGGTGGCAACAGAGTACCACAAGCTGATTTGGATTTTTTAAGTAGTCCCTATGCATTTTGACAGCCCCCAAAATGCCGTATCATTCTTTTGCGGGAACATGTCAAAATGACGTGTTTGAATGCCGCCATTCTACTTAGGTCACTTTTATTATTGTTGACACTCGAAAATTTTTGATCAATCTCTAAGACATTTTCGTATAAACTTTCAAAAAAACATTTTCTAGCATAACTTAGATATGGAAATTTAAAAAAAATCAATGATAATTCTGAATTGACTCTTTGATATCTAAAATGGGCAAAAACAATTTTCGGGAAAATAATAAAGATCTTACAATGAATGGCAGTGTCCAAAAATAACTCAAATTAATATATATATACCTTTCAATACTGTACATATTTTGTTTTTATCTGTTGAATATATATGTTTGTAGTTTCCTTTCTACAAGGTATCACATCCAGTATGATGATTGTAGCTTAATTAAATATTTTAAACATACTGACAAGAGATTTTCAAACAATATATATATATTTAATGTTAATACATGACTTGTTTTATTTTTTTAAATTCTTCAAATTTACTTCAAATTCAAATTCTTACTAAGCAGTCCTTATCAGACTCTGTATGTTTTACAAATAATAAAATGTTAAAACTGTTGCTGAATTTCGGTTACTTTTTATTCCCTGACCCAGAAAACATACTTAAAGCCACCTTACTTATAATTTTATATCGGGACATATTACTGAAGTTTTAGGCCCAGATATAAATTTGGTAATTGCGAAACAAAATTTGTCTTCATAGTCGTCATAGAGGAAATCTGAAATGAATTCATCTAGATTTGATCTTCTTTGCTTATTCTACCTCTGTAGTTGTATGTTTCCATCGCTAAGCTCACAGTCAATATCCCACATACCAGGGAATATTGCTCGTGGAAACTCATGCCTCATGCCTGATTAACAAACTCGTGGTCATCGTGCAATCATCGGCTGCCTGGACGCTGGCCCGATGAGCGAAAAATACATCGGCCAATCATCCCACGGGGACCTAATTGAATTTGTGACACATGCATAAGTAAAATAGTGAATTATTCATCAAATCGAGTCTGTGTGGTGTTGTGATTGTCGGGAAAATTGTCTTTTTTTGTTATTATTAGCCTAAGTTGTGTGTATGGAGTGTAGCTGCGCACAGGAAGTCACGCGCGTATGAGCCTCTTGGGACTAGTTATGAATATAAAACATATCTTTGTTGTACCTTCATTAATAGTATTAAGATAACGATGTTTTTTATATGAATGTATATGGATGTTAACCTGACATGTATAAAGTTGTTTCAGTAAAGATAGTTAAGTACGACCCATTAACAGATTAAAGTTATTCGTTAAATGATTGTGAGATCAATGATGTAATACCCCAGTCACACATACACGACGCACAGACCACGCCTTGAGTGACAAAAATTAGAGTAGTGCGTCTTTGTGTGTCCATGAATTTTGTCTGGATATGAGAAGAGCCAGCGAGTTTAAGACAAATATACAATGTGTTATAAATAAATCAGGTGTATAAATCAGCAAATACACAGCTAGTCTAGTAGGAAGAAGGGGGTATCGTGCACCCCCGGAAATCTATTTCTAATTGATGTTTCTAGATTGGAAAAATACCATAGAAAATGATTTGCTATGTTAAAAAGTTGACAAAATGTCCCATATACCATTTTTATGCAAATTAGTGACGCCATTACTGGAAAATGTATATTTCGCCATATCTCAGCTAATAATGCACTTAGCTTAACAATTAGGTGTCTAACCCCATGTTTTGAGGGTCTAAGATCATTATAAAACTATTCTTGAAGTGATCAGATGTGTCTAAAAGATGCTAGTGTGCCAAATAACTCCGCCATTAGCGAAAAATCTAACTTTCGTCATATCTTTGCGGATATCAATGATAACTGCATTAGGCCTATAGTCATTCATTTCATTCGTTTATTTCTTATGCTGACATAAAGCGTCTAGACGTATGTTCAGATGTTCAACGGATATAAAAATACTAATAATCAAGACATCAGATATGTACGAGGCATGTGATAGTATGCACATTAGTGCCATCATTAGCGTAGAAAAACTGATAACTGCACACGCTATCTATCTATATCTGATGTATTTCTGAAGGTTCAATAACACCATAACTGAGTAGCATTATGTCCTAATACACGACATGTTGTAAAATGTATGCTAGGATGCACATTAGTATGTCCTAGCACATAATAACACTATGATGTCGCAGTACATGAAAATGTTGTAGAATGTATCCTAGAATGTATACTAGCACGTTCTACCACATATTACCACTATACATTTTTCTAAACATTTTGTGGATAAAATTGCAATTATACGTTCTAAATTTCCAGATAAAGTACATAATGAACTCTTTTGAGCGTGCGACAGAAGATTAAATTAAAAAAAAATATTTTGAGCTCATCGTCAAAATCATGTGATCTTGACCCCATTCCTACAAACGTGCTGAAATATTGTCTTGATATATTAGTAACTGCCATCACTGCTATATTTAACATTTCAATGGACACAAGTACATTTCTTAAAAAAAGAAGCTCATGTAAGACCACTACTTGAAAAACATATCTTCCTAAATTAACTGAAAAATTACAGGCCTGTATCCTTCTTGAGTTTCATTTCGAAAATCATTAAAAACGTAGTATCCGATTGGCACACTCTCATATGGAGTTCCACGGGCTCTGTGCTGGGACCAGTGCTTTTTATCCCATACCCTACACCACTCAGCACTATTATCTCCAGTTTTAACATAAACCACCATCTCTATGCCGATGATACTCAAATTGTCATTGTCTCTATCCCTTTTCAACGCTGATGAATCTCTTGAGAAGTTGCAACATTGTGTAATTTCCGTGTTTGCCTAAATGACAGGGTCTAAGCTGAAGCTTAATCCTAGTAAGACAGACTTTCTTCTCATTGGGACCAAACTTCAGCATGAAAAATCTAAAATATTCCCCATGCTAAATTCTAGGTCAAGACACAAATCCATCTGCAACAGCCAAAAATTTTGACGTAGTATTCGACAGTAGCCCGGATTTCCGAAAAGTCATATCTCAAAAAAAAAAGACATATACAGTATATCCCAAACATGTAGGGCGTGCTTCTATCATATCAGTGACTTGCGTCAAATTCGAAAATAACTGTCCTGAGATCTTTCCAAGCAAATTGCAGTGGCACTGGTCAGTACTGTGACACGCTTTTCCAAAAAATGCCAGAAAAAAATATCGCTAGATAACAACGCGCTCAGAACTCCCTTGCAAGAGTGGTAACCAAGGCCTCCACGTTTTAGTTGTTCCGTTCCTATTCTAAAACGATTACAGTGGCTTCCTGTCGAATTTCGGATTAATTTAAAAATATGCACAATAACTATCCAAACCCTAAAAGACATCCAGCCTGCTGACTTACTTGTTTGTCCGAAATGCTCAAAATATCTACACTACAATTTCAAATCGATTTGCTGGTCATCGTATAAAAACTAAGACTGGGTCAAGAGCTTTATCTATATCTTGCCCAGCCTTATGGAACTGTGCCTGTGCCAATGCGTAATGCAGAAACAATTTTAACATTCCGGAAATTACTTAAATCTCACCTATTTGATCTGGCTTCCCACCCTAGCTACTCAGCAGCCCGGCTCCCTGTTGAAGAACCTACTTTGGTCTCGATTATGACACATGATCACGCAAAGTTTGTGCTCCTCTGAGCTTGGTCTTCTGAGTACGTGATATGTAAAATGTATTCTAGATTGTATGCTACAGCATGCCGTACTTGCAACAGAACGGTTAGGACTGACAAGATGATTCTGAAAGGTCCAGTCCAACCATTTACTCATCACTCATCACTTTTATCGAAACTCATAATTGTCATCGTATTCTTCATGATCAACCTGGTCATCTCCTTTCCGATCACCAGCATCCAGTAGATCAACCAGCGAGGCTGCTAGAACAGGACAACATGATCACAGTGGTTCCCAGACTCCCAGGTCAGTCTTCATCCACCCCTGTTGCTCCTTGTACATGCACGAAGAAACCCGGTGGTTCACATGCTGGATGTGTGGCTCCAAAGCGGACTGGTACGGGGAAGGCGAGACAGGTCGACTCTTTACTTGGAAATTAACTTCTTTTCATCTCTCACCATCTTGTGGGGTAGCTTGACATGGACGGCTTTCACAGAAGACTTACTAATGTGTCCGTACACCAGATACGTATGCAAACTGCTCCAGCTGTTTCATCACATAAGGCTTGACATTTTGACGTCGTACCCATTTGCCTGAATGTTTTGTAGAAGCTAGTATTATTTTCTAGCTTTTTAGGTGGCCCAACATTTCCCTTGCCTTTGAATGAACTGGTTCAATCCTCTCCACTGAGGACACCGAGGGGGTGGCACAGTACGTTAATAGTCCGAGAGACTCAGCCACTTCAGGTAATTGTATGTTGACAATCTGTCTGTGCTTCCCCGATCCTGTGTCACACAGTCATATTGATTGAATGGGCATGATGCAGTAGAATCATAAATATGTGTGGTACTGCACATCCACTTGTGTTTTGATAAATTGAAACACTTGGCATAATTAAAACAAATATTGTGGGAATAGACAATGCAGTAGTAAGGCTATTAACATAACACAATCTTACCTAGCTATATGTTTAACAAATTGATGAATTCTACCCTCCACAATGAGGACTGCCATATTTGTTCTGTCCAGCCTAGAAGCCAAGCCTGCTTACCACTCCATACAGCATAACTGACATAACTGTTTTTTTGTGTCATAGTTTGCATGGAAGCTCTTGAAATAATATTGCTGCCTGACTGCTGATCCAGCTAGAATAATCTCTGGGCTGCCATGTCTCAACCTCTCCTGTGCTTTGATAGATCCAGGATGATAACTGTCAGTCGAGATCGCCGTCTGATCGAGAATCTGTATGTATATCTCACAACAGTTCGGGGGAAGGCTGGTAAAAGTATGTAGCGTCTTCCAGAAGGTGAGGCTAGTCAAGGAGGGAGATTTTGTTGATTTTCGAGGAAAAGCCATTTGGTGACCCAAGCAAAGGAGTTACAGTCATAAGTACAGCCATAAGAGTTCTTCCAAGTCCATTGGTTCATTTAGACTTTACGAGGAGCGGGGATGCCAGGTTGCTTTGCTCCTGGTACTGGATGACTTGAGATGATAGATTCACATAGTAACACAGGTCGACACAGCTTACTATTTGAAAAAAAAACAATGAATATAGTTGTGAGCGGGATTTTAACTGATTACCTTTTTTTGTGAGGAAGTGATGTTGATCTTGTTGTTATCAGTTTTTCAGAATTAAGTTCCATATTGTCGAATCTTAGTGGCCACCATTGGTCTTGTGAAACAGAATGTTACGGCAAAAAAGGACAACGACATTCTGGTACTGATCCGCACTTCCAAGAATGTAAGCTTGTGCAAGAGCATCAACAAGGACGATAACCAAACTGTGCAGAAGCCAAAATGAAAAGGCAACATGTGTGCTCTTTGGGAATTTCTTGAATTTGACATGATTTTTTATTGGGCTATTCTGTAGCCGTTTCTGGAGTTTCTCAGCTTGATAGTTCTGATTCATCATAGCCATTCTTCGAGCAAGTGCAATGACGATAGCAAGATAACCTCATTATGTTGGACAACATGTTCTCCAGTACGAATACAAGTGCCTTCTCATGGACATATCAGATCGCTCTGAAATAGTCTTACTATGTTTTTTACCCTCATAACATAGGTCTGGAACTTGTTATACTCAGTTATCTCCAATCTTGGCTGAGCTATGGCGAAAAATAGACTTTTCGTTAATGGCGGCAATATTTTGCGCAATAACATATATCATACACATCTGATCACTTCAAGAATAGTTTTATAATGCTCTTGGACCCTCAAAACATGCGGTTAGACACCTTAATTGCAATGGCGTCACAAATTTGCATAAAAATGGTATATGGGACATTTTGTCAACTTTTTAACATAACAAATCGTTTTCTATGGTATTTTCCCAATCTAGAAACATCAATAGGAAATTTATTTTCGGGGGGGGTGCACGATACCCCCTTCTTCCTGAGGCACAATTAAGTCATAAAGCATTTAACACGCCCCATATACGTTATATGTTCACTGGACATGCTTTAGAAAAACGTTGGATGAGCGTTATATGCGCGCTCAGTGCTGGCATTCTTGATTTGTTTCTGAACGTAAGGCTCAGTCACACATAGTCGACGCACGACCCACGCACTGAAAATTGCTTCTTTTTTGCCAGAGCTTCGGTCGTGCGTCAGCACTCGTTACTGGTTCGCGAAGGGCGCTGCACTAACGCTACACATATTTTTGTGCTCAGTGTAATGGCCAAAGTTATGTTTAAAATATTGAACGCATATGAACGCATAAACATATACACGCCAGAAGACTGCCAGCAACACGCAGGGTGCGCTAGAACAACGTTATTTTAACGCCCAATACATTTGCTTTGTATCACATGGCTGCCCGTTGAGGGCACCTGGCAGTTACGGGCAACGTGCCTGCCATGCGCTGCATGAGCGCTGGAAACAAACGCTGGGCACAAGCGGGTAGTTCGTCCAGCGCTCGAGCAACAGGCTGTGACTATGTTATTTCTGCAGCTTAACCTTTGGGGCTCTGAAGAACGACTCTTTATTTTTAATCATTTGAAGTGGTGTTTCACACGATACAAGGCTTTAAGTGCAGAATTTGTTTTTAATTTGCGAAAATACGTCGAAATATATAATGGTGTCATAAACTTAGAACACATATTTTCTTTTAAAAATGATTACATATGTACAAAACAGTTCGTCCAGCGCTCGAGCAACAGGCTGTGACTATGTTATTTCTGCAGCTTAACCTTTGGGGCTCTGAAGAACGACTCTTTATTTTTAATCATTTGAAGTGGTGTTTCACACGATACAAGGCTTTAAGTGCAGAATTTGTTTTTAATTTGCGAAAATACGTCGAAATATATAATGGTGTCATAAACTTAGAACACATATTTTCTTTTTAAAATGATTACATATGTACAAAAAAAACTGATAAAATTCACTATAATCGTCGACATTAGTTAGCATTTTAGGGTTTAATGTGCACTGTATGAGTTCAACACGTTAGCAATGCGCTGTTCATTCGCCATTTGCATTGAAAACACGCTGTGCATTCGCTACCAGCTTGCGACGTCTTTCACAATCCGAACTCAAATTGTTATTTTTTATTTTTTATGAGTGGACTGTGCGTCGTTTATGTGTGACTGTGAGAAACCTCGGTTAACGGAAACACAACGAATTTAGGGTGCGTGCTATACTTGTGCCTAGCGTTAGACTGGCGCTGGTCTGACGTTCTTCTGTCGTCTACATTCACACGTGGAAAAACGCTCTCATTTTTTGAACATTCAGAACATGTGCACAGGTTGACGCACACAATAAATGAATAACGTTCATCCGGCGTTCTCGTCAAATCATCAACGAATTCTCATGCAAGCCAGCGAATCACAATCCACTAACCAAAATTCATAATTTTTGGTGCGCTGGACGTGCGTGATGGTATGTGTGACTGGGCCTTTAAAAAAGATTTTAAAATGAAGGATTCTCGACCCTAATATTATGCA
Organism: Flabesymbios commensalis; assembly: GCA_964017125.1. Lineage (NCBI taxonomy): Eukaryota > Metazoa > Annelida > Polychaeta > Terebellida > Flabelligeridae > Flabesymbios > Flabesymbios commensalis. The sequence goes on from OZ024902.1 coordinate 34,052,465, forward strand.
CTAGGATTACTGTGATTTTCAAGTTAACATCGCTGCTGCCAATACAAAGTCACGCTGAGTGTAGTAAAGTAAAGTACATGTATATGGCATAACTTTATATTCTGAATACAAATGTGTTATCACTAATTATACAAGTGATTAAATTAGGTTAATTCACGCGTCAGTGGCGAAAACCGATTTTTCACTATTGTGCCTCGTGTCACAATTAATGCTAGTCCTTGAGATTTTGACGGAACTGTGTTGATATGAAGGACCGCGGTATTCTGCATTAGTTCTGTGTGTGCAACAACATTGCCATAGCTGATAATGCCACCCCGCCATATTGACCAAAAATGGAAAAGTCTGAATGTTGGCATTATCGTACTCCCACAGTAGTCAGGGGGATTAACCTATTTTACCCCCGAATTGTTCAAATCCTCCCAAAAGCACAAATTTGGCCCACGTATGGCAAAGGCCATATAATTGTGACTTTTTGCGGGCGCCTAGCTGATCGCTGGCCTTGGGCGCCATATTTGACAAATCCAAGATTGCCGCTATTTAAATTAGGGTCATGTCATAACTTGTAAACTAATAGACATAGAGACGCATGTAATACCACTTTTTCATCGTTTTCGAATATGTAGAATTGATCTATGATGTTTTGAAATTGATTTAGGGATTATTTAAAGTACAAATATATATGTAAAAAATATTTTTGTCAAACTAAACGACATGTTACCGGTTTAAATGAACCAGATCAGCAACACAATTATCTGTGTCAGGCATTGATAATGACCTATAAATAATATTTGGTACCAGAGCCAGTCTTTGGAGTCCCTGTGTATCAGCCATATTAGATAATTAAAAATAGCCGCTATTCACAACAAGCACACGTCATAACTTGCAAACTAATACATGTAGAGACACACTTTATAACACTTCTCTACGTTTTTCATCAACGATTTCGAATATATAATTTTTGCTTAAATGCAGTAAAAATTCTAACAATCGTAATAGAAGCAAAAGAGTCGCGCCAGACGTCGAAATTAGGAACTGATCATTGACGAAGTTTTAAATCCGAGATATTAGGTTTTCTTTTATGATGTTTAAATGGGTAAAAGTAAACAATTTTTTCTGCGACCGGCCCCACACAGGCTTAATGGGTAAGTCAAGCCCCTGACCGAGATTCATCCACTAAAAAAAAGGATGCGACATTGGGGGGCGTCTTGGAGCTATGACCCATTTGGGGATGATTAGCTACCAAGGGCCCGCAGGTGCTTGTGATGGCCGGGCCCAGGTTACTCTGGGATATAGGTCCGGCGGTCAGTCGGATCGAGGTCAGACTGATTACATCCGGACCAAGTGACAGGAAGTTGGTCTCACAGCCCTGTCAAGTAGTCCCACGACCAATATGGACCTGCTGTGTCAACTCACATATACAGACTGCACGTGCACAGCACTCTCACTGCATATAATAAAAAATGAGCCCCGGTTGGGCTCGCCAAAAATATTTAAAAAAAAAAGAAAAAAAAAATACAATTCTGAATTTCGACATGCGTAATGGATATATACTATACCCGTGACATAATATGTGATATTGTTCTTGTTGAACATTTGAAATAATACTTATTGTCCCTCCACTTTTACTGTTTAGAGCGCCTGCGAACGACCGAAAAGGCTGATGTATGGCTCTATATCAAATGCTTTATATTATTATTATTATTATTATTATTATTATTATTATTATTATTATTATTATTATTATTATTATTATTATTATTATTATTATTATTATTATTATTATTTCACAAGATCTGAACAGATATATTTTTGTATCTGATTTAACAAGCCAAACACAAGGTGAAATTGATAACAGATTTATTTTGTTTCCTAAAATGACGTCAATGAATAAGCGATTCTAACATTATTGGAGTGACAATGGCGGGCAAGACTTGTCGGCCTGTATCTTGCGATGGCGCACCAATCTCAGCCTTTATCGACCAAAAAGCAGTGCCATATGTATATATATTTTATCGAGGTAGTACTGTATACATAGAAGTACTTTTATGTCTTTTGCACAATTTTGCTTTTATATTGTGTATTCCATTTTTATTGCATATACATGTACTATTTACTTTTTCATCCAAATAAAAAAAAACATCTATCCCACCAACCCGCAACATTGAACCGATGTTTGCTTGTTGGGTATCTAAACCCATCCGACACGAGACATAAAGTGCAAAATCAAAACAAAATCTGCAACGTCACATAATAATCAGTCTCGACTTAGTCTTATACTAAGTTAAAGTAATTTTTTGGCAAGATTACCTTTTTGTATTTCAATGCACGTGAAGTCAAAGTGAAGCAATAGTAGAGCATGTTTATGTTTATGGGGCTCTGAACATTTGTCCTGTTGTGAGAATATTTCTACACATATTTCACAATCAATGTTCAGTCACTTGAATCAATGGATCGCGATAGAGATATAAAATAAATAACATGTAATTCATGGCTGGAGCATATTAGTGAATGCCAGGTCTAACCTTGAGTACAGTGAGGTGGATCATCATATCCCAGACACTGACTACATCCAGCCACATCGTCACATCTCACATCTAACACACAGTGGGAGCAGTCAGCGTCTGAAAATAAATCAAAGCTTATTTCCTACTCTAAGTACATAATACAATAAACACTTAATTGAAAAAATTGATACACGAACAATAGAAATACATCAGGTGTATTATAGAGATATATAGTAGGGTGACTAACCTAACTTTCATAAACACTTTTTGGCTACTTGATGATTGAACTGACTTCCTTAAAACTTAAAAAAAATTTAGCCCCTATTTCCCACGCGAAAATCCCGGCATTTTTCTCTAGATACGTAAATCGAAAATGGCCGCTCACGGCATTATGAAAATAATAACTTTTGACAGCTATAAATATGAAAAAAAAAACTTTTTAGGCAATTCGACCACAAGAAATTCGTTTCTGAGGTCAGTTTGATATTAAAACACATTTCTGACCCAGAAGTCCAAGATGGCCGACACATTTGGATAAAATGTGTGGTTTTTTTAAGCGAAACAGAATTTGGTCGTCTTGCAGGGGGGGGGGGGGGGTGGTATGAATGGAACAGTAAATATGCTTATAGACGAATTTAATGCTCTAAATAACAATCACAAATTACAATAAAAAAAATTAAAATTGGCATCCACCTAAATTTGAAACAAGGAAACATGCATAGTGTCTACTGAACATAAAATATATGTATTGAATTATACCTCCTGCCAGGCTATGTTCTGAATCCTCAGATCCTGATGAATATATCATGTTTTTCTGTTTACCATCATCTGATTTTATTTTCATGCCAGTTTCACTCATCATTTCCGTGACGATCCTGAGGTGATAAATGTGCTCAGCACTGTCTTAGCTAGGATTAGACAACTGCCCGCCTTTTTTCTCAAATTTTTGCATAACTGCCCGTGTATTTTCCTTTGTAGTGTAATCTTGATAATTTTTGCCCGTCATTTTAACTTTATACCCATCCAAAAGATGGGTGCACAGGTCACTGGCTAGCACAGTGGTGCTCAGCAGCAGTTCTGCTGTAGATGAATATATCATCAATCAGGGCCGTAGCCAAGAGATACTGATTACTCCGGTGTGTGGGGGGTGGGGTTGTCTAGGGGGGTGTGGGGGAATGCCCATTAGGCGTGTTTTGGTCCGGTGAATACCGGACTGACCGGACCGGTGACTACGGCCCTGTCAATGTAGACAAAGCAACACTTACCAATCAGTCCATGTTCCCTGTTCATAGTGTGTTAGAAGAGGCTGCAGCGTTGGCCAGCCTAAACAGTATTCTCTTGAACTCAAATAGGCCCCTATGGCAAGTGAAGGCTGTTTTGTATCTCTCCTCGGGTGCTACTGGAATCTGCAGTAGCCACTTTTCAGATCCAAAGTCGAAAGCAACTTGGCAGGCAGTAGGAGTCATTTACCGTGGCCGCATTAAGTTTACAGTAGTCAATGCAGACGATCTAGGTATGATCCATCTTTTTTGTGGATCAATGTGACTGGGCCCGCACATGGTTATGTTGACATCTGGATGACACCCGCTTTGATCATATCGTTGACCACTTTCCTTTTTGAGAGGGGTGTGCAGTGAGCCCTCTGTCTAATGGATTAGTAGCCATTAAGTTTGATTGTGAGGGGAATCAGGTTGCAGTGACCGAGGTTGGACAGGACCTCGTCAAACACGACTGTATACCCTTCATGACGTCATCGATGCAAGGGTGGCCGCAGCTCTCAGACAGAGGCTCATGGGGGATGAAGTCTGTATGCGGCGTAATGCTGAAGTTCTGACCGAACGATGTCACCTTTCTTGTTTTTTAACCACTCTCCCCAATTCCTCGGCTGATGGCATCACTGCTTATCAGCAGCACATTTGAGAAGTCTTTTGTAACTAATACTGGGAATGCATTGGCATCCATGAGCTTAACTTCTGTGTTCTGGCAACACCGGTGTCGAGTAGGGCATGGACCTGCCCTTCAGCAATATCTAGATATATTTGACATGGCGACAATGCTGCCATTAGTGGCCCCTTGAAACCGTACAATGTCTTGTTTGATATGGGCAAACATTTGCATAATGGCCTACGCCTTTGTAGCACGCGCAGATTTGCTAGACGGCTGTTCACGACATCCCGTCCTAGTGGTTAGGGTTCAGGTTCACAATCCTTTACACATCAGTGTATCCACGATACTGCTGGCGCTCAAACGTTTTCTACAAGGTGTCGACTCATCTCGGTGCCGGTGGTTGTGTGGGACTCCTGCTTGTTCATACAGGCCTGTAATTGGTCCATGTGCCTCTGTATGGTTTCCAGGATCGACATAAACTTATCTGACGACTGGTTTTTCTGTGTCACACCCACCTCCATGGGCTCCTAGTTCTGGTGCTCTTTTTTCTATTGAGCCTTCTTCTCCAGGGCCACCTCAATTGCTGTTCCGAGAGTGTTAGCTCGTTCTGTCCTGAACAGGTGGCCAGCAAAGGCCACCAGTCAGTAAATCACTTCAGAAAGCTGACCACATTCCCCTCTTCACCCATAGCCCGTGCTGTGGGGTAGTCAAGCTTGGCGTCAGATAAGAATTGCATGATGTTCGCCGTGGCATTTTCTTCTGGCTTCTGTTTGATCGTATGTAGCTTATTCTGTAGGAACATATTCTACTGATGACAGGAATAAGTCTGTGAGCTTTTCCATAAGCTCCGACCAGCTACTAGCCTCCTCCGGTGGATCCAGTATTGTACTTCGCCTGGAAGGTCACCATAATTTGTCTCCTGTGCAAAAGAAAATAGGAGCTCTACGTTTGTGGTTCCTTGTTCCAATCTGCTGATGCGTCACATCCATTCTCTGGTCAGGTCGGGCCATCACAGACATCTATCTTTCTGGCAGCTCTCTCCAGATTGCTGAATCGGGTTGTCTCAGGGTGGTTGGCAACAAACATGTTCACCAAGTGCTGGCACTGCTCTCAAGTCATGGCTAACGGGATACTCGAATTAGCCATGTTGTACTTCTTTTGATAGCCAGTTGTAAGATTCGGGTTCGATCCCAGAATCTAACAACACACCTCACTGTGCTTTTCCTATTAAGCTCCCCAGTGCCACAGCAATGGCATGAAGTGCCAACAAGTCCTTTGTGCTATATAAGTCCTTTGTGCTATATAAAAGATTTCACACTAGGCGTAATTCTGCTTTACCGTCCAGTCATATATCCTTTTATTATCTTTAAATGCAAGTACAGAAACAATTCATTGGCAGTGTTGTTAGTACGGGTGTGGGTACCTGGGTGTGCATGTTTTAATTATTCCCCAAATTTTTTTGTTTGTAACCTAGCGGGGGCGGGATCTGTGACCTTTTTTGTTCATGACAGCCGGATAGCTCTGGCCGGTCTGGGTCTGTGATAACACAGACAAACACTGGCCATTTACCGCCAGGCGATCTGGTTACAGTGATGTCCTGTTTGTCTTGCAATATGTTAGTTTTAACAACCTGTTTTGTCTAAGCTCTTGGTTTGTTTGACCATCTGTTGGATCCAAGTGCGCACTTGGATTCTGGTTAGCATCAACTGAGCATTTATAATCTGACTTGTATCATTTATATGCATTTGATCTCAAACTTGTATATTACCTTTTTTTTGTTAGAAACTAATATATGTGAATTCATGGATATAATCCGGGACTCAGAGCTTAATGTGACAGGCAATTCAGACTAAACACATTTTGTTGACATACACTCAGATATATTAAAATTTTAGAATCCCTTTCTCCTCGTTTCCCATTTAGGTGTAGGCCTATGTATGACATATAATGTGCTAAACTTTTTTATTTATTACTATAATTCGTGACTCGTATTACCAACTTCTTCTAACCCCCGTTTTTAGAGCAATACATTTATCTAGACATATTAATAATAACTGCTGTATTCATACCCCACACAAGGCGACCAAACTCTGTTTCACTTACAAAAATGGCTTTTCGATCAGAATTTGTCGGTTTCTCATATTTTGGGTTCAGAAATGTGTTTTAATACCAAATTGACATCAGAAACGGATTCCTTGAGGTCGAATTATCCAAAAAAGTATTTTTATTCATATTTATAGCTTTTCTATGTCAAACGTTATTTTTTTGCAATGGTGCGAGCAGCCATTTTAGATTTACTCCTCTAGACAAAATTACCGGGACTTTTGCGAGGGACATAGGGGCTAAATATTTTCTAAAATGTTCAAAGAAGTCAAATCAATCGTCAAACATCTTAGCCAGAAAGTGGTCTTGACAGTTGGGTTTTTTCACCCTACTAATATTCTCTTTTTTTTATACAGAAGTATTAAGATTTCTAGACGACTTTATGAACCTAATAAAATCATAGAAACAAATTTTAGTAAAAGTTGACTTTTTACCATAATTGGGATGTGCCGAACACGATTAGCCCGGTTTCCAAGCAGAATTTTGCGTTTTATGTTGTCCAATTAGCCTATACAAAATAGCTGCTAATTGACTATTTCGGTCATTTTGTGAGGTAATACATTACCATAGCCACGTAAAATAGACACTGCTATTATATTGGGTAAGCCTATCAAAAATGTTTTTAACACAATTAAAGTAAGTGCAATTGAATTAGTCTTTCTCAATTTTGCCTTTAAGTATAAATAAAATGGCCCAGTTGACAATTTTGGAAATTTAATTTATACAGGTCATGCATGCTTCGTCTTACAGTAATATTATGTTGATCTATTAGTTTTCACGAGAAACAGATATACATCACAGATAATTATAATTGTAAAAAAATATCAATTGAAATAATATGTATTTGAAACACTTTATCAATTATGTTGATTAAAGACTAGATAACCTGTCGCTCACTATGCTCTATATAAAGGTATTTTGCTGTGTGGCTTATCGTGATTTTACAACGGAGAAGATTTGCTGGCGATATTCACTGGAAATAAATTAGGTTAATTAGGGAAAATATATTATATAAAATTTAGATGCTCAATATGTCTAGTTTGGACAAACGCCGCAATCATACATAGTGATGGAGTTCGGGCGAAAACGCCTCCCTGACCCTCTTTACTGCCACCCTGTCGCCTGGTATTAGTTTGCTTAGCAATTTAGCACCTCTTCTCGCGATTGCCTGTTAACGTCCCACTGTCACTCGCTACCGCCTTTTTCCCTCTAACGCCTCTTCGTGGACTTTTAGCACCCTCACGTCACCCCTCAACAGCTGCCTGTATTTTTTAACTTTTCTTTGTCGCTCTTTAACACCTCCCGCTTCCATCTAACATTTCCCAGTCGCCCATTCTACGCCACCCCTTGCCCCTTCAATGCTTCTCTGTTACCCTTATCGACTCCTCTCTGTCGCTTTTCACCAGTATTTTGCCACATACACAACCAGCACACGATATTGACCCAATGTTGAGTTAATGTTGGGCCATTGTCTTTGACGCTGGCCCAACATTAACCCTACATTGGATTCACGTGTTGTGTTTGCTGTTTAACGACTCTCCATCACATTTTAACGCCCCTTCATCCAGTTTCACGTTTTTCTGTCGCCCTTTAATACTTATCCGTTGCAATTTGGTGCCTCTCTGTCATCCTTTATGTTGATTTTAAGTCCTCTATGCCGCTTTTCAACAGTTATTTGTGCCACATAACGAATCTCTAGCGTATTTTAACGCCCCTTCATCGACATTTCACGCTTTTCCGTCGCTATTTAGCGTCTGTCTGTCCGCTACGGCCTTTAACGTTCCCCTGTCGTCCTCTATCCTTTCCCCGTCACCAATTAATGGCTCTCCACCACTTAAAGAAATCTTCTTTTAACGACTCTCTATCTTTTAACGCAGCTCAGTCGCTCTTTAAAATTCGCCCTGTTTTTCATATAACGCCTCTTTGTAACTCTTTAACGCATCTTGTTTGCATTTATTTGCATCTTGTAGCCTTTTAATATTTTCTCGTCGCCATTAAATCCCCACCCATGGGACATTTAAGCCTTCCCGTTTTCCTTTGACAATTCCCCCTGACCTTTGACGCCTCTTCGTCACCCTTTCACAATACACTGAATCCGTGAACGTGTTTTTATCGCCTTGGATGCAGGTATCTATGCCACATAGTGTGTTAGATGTCACATGCAATTTTGAAAGTTCACACAGGACAAGGATTGGGAAGCGGTGATCGCGATAAAGAGGCATTAAACGGCGACAGAGAAACGTTATAAGGCGACTGAAACGAGCTCAAAGAGCAACAGAAAGACGCTATAAAGGGCGAGGGGGTGGCGGTAAAAGGCAATGAAATGTCCCATGTAGGGAGACGGGAAGGCGTCAATGAAAAAACGTACAAGCTGTCAAGCTCATTGGGGATTACTAAAGTGCGCTAAAGAGCAGCGACGGGGATGTGTCAAATGGTGATGGGTGAGCATGCAATGGCGACGGAGTACCGTTGAAATACGACAAAAAGCGTTAGTAAAGGGTCCCAGAAATACATTAAAGGGTGGTGGACAGAAGTTAACCCGTTTGTGACGAGCCCCGGAGATCTCCGTGATTTAGGGAGTCCATTCAGATACGAGGCCCGGAGATCTCCGGGTTTGATTACATGAGATAACTATGACGTCATAAAATAATCTCGTTTCAGAAACAGCACAGTAGCATAATAATCTCGTGTTCAACGGGTTAAAAAGCCACGGAAATGCGTCAAATGACGATGCAGCAGAGTTAAAAGGCAAATAATAAATGTTAGGACGGCGAACTGTTGAAGAGCAACGGGGAGGTATTAATGGGAGACAAACATACATTAATGGGCATATGGGAGGCGTTATTGAGTGAGCGAATATTACTTTACGTCGCTTTCTGCACAATCATGGCAATGCCTGGAAATCCCGCAACAAGCGGAAGCCCGAAGTCGGGACTATGCCCTATTTGTATCAATTGACATCAACGGTTCTTTATAGTGCGCAGTACCATGGGCAGCACTGCGCACTCCAGTCATTTGAACAGTTTGGAGCACTGTAAAGGGGTCGGGGTCAAAGAAATATGCCACTCTATGTATGTTTCTGACATAGTTATACCCCATTTGCCTCTATTATCTCGCCATGTAATTAGCGTGGTGCTGTATGGGTACAGAAGTGTCTCACCGATGATTACTCCATTAAGAAGGCGACAGAGCGGCGTTAAAGGACACCAGCGAAGCTACCTTTATTATCTCAACATAATTATAATTGTTTGAATAATTGTGTCTTAGATTTAGAGGCCAGTATAGTTTTTAATATAAGAATAGCTATTCCACTGACTTTTTATGCTAAAATGAAATGAAATGAATCGGGCTTTAGGCCACTTCTGTGCACATACAGGCTAAACTGGGCCAGGAAAACCTCCTGAGGATGGTGAGATGAGTGAGATGACACTGCCCTCCAGACACAGAATTCGAAACGCAAACCCTGGAGGTATGAGGCCGAGCACACTACCTCTCGGTCACGGAGGTTGCCCACAATACTGAGTTTTATGAGTGGATTGGGAAGAAACATTTTTTGTTTCTTTCAAACCACCGAGACCGGGAAACGAACCCCGAGCTCTTGCGTGAAAGGCAGCGCTGCTAACTACTACCCTAGGGCCCCAGCCCTTTATGCTAAAAGGTTTGAAGAAAACATTTATATTTTTTGTTCTTTTAGTTCAAAATAGTGATAACAGTCTTATATTTAGACTAAATATTGTCAAATCTAACACATAACCATTTCACCCCTTTGTCATGCTAAATAAACCGTAGTAGTAGGCCTAGTAGTAGAATATTGCTTACAGCTGTGTTGGACGTGCTAATGTCTTAAACTACCAGCAACAGTGTTTGACATTAGCTGTCTCATGTGGCATGAATAAAGTTGCACTTAGCTACGATATCTGGGGACACTGCGACCCGAAGATAGCGGAGCTGTGTTTTGTATAGCGAAACCAAAGTCTCCAGCCGCCTGGGCATTTCTGGTGGTTAATTTTCCTGGGACCCCTTACCAAGGTTATCGGTGAGTGAAGGAAAGCACACTCGATAATCCACCATGCTTTATAACCACATCCTCGCGTCGTAATCTTTACATCATGTCACAATGCCACTTAAATGACTATTACTGCCGAAAGGAGTAGTCCACTGGTTCAGGTCCTATAGTCCGACGGCCCATTAGTCCGACGGCCCATTAGTCCGACGGCCCATTGGTCCGACGGCCCATTGGTCCGACGGACGACCCATTGGTCCGACGGCCCATTGGTCCGACGGCCCATTGGTCCGACGGCCCATTGGTCCGACGACCCATTGGTCCGACGGCCCATTGGTCCGACGGCCCATTGGTCCGACGGCCCATTGGTCCGACGGCCCATTGGTCCGACGGACGACCCATTGGCCCGACGGCCCATTGGTCCGACGACCCATTGGTCCGACGGCCCATTGGTCCGACGACCCATTGGTCCGACGGCCCATTAGTCCGACGGCCCATTGGTCCGACGGCCCATTGGTCCGACGGATCATTTCTAAATACCAACATTGCACAAGTATATTATCTCTAGCAAGACACCTAGTTAAATAAATGAATTTAATTGAGTTTTGAGATTATTTGAACTGTTTACGGGGCCTACACCTACACAGATAGTTTTTAAACAAGGTAATTTTCAGTCACAGTGAAGTAGAAATTGCAATAGCAGTTTCATAGCTGTTGATAAGTAAAACAATACTGCAATTCTAAGCATGAAATAATGTATAACAATAAGTATCTCATGCCTATTACCAGAGTTTTTTAAATAAAATAATATGTTACTAAATTACGGTTCAAAATTTATCATTTGTAATGGTCTCTGGATATATTTAACATTTGTAATGGTCTCAGGATATAAAATATATTTATTTTTAAAGTATGTTTTTTACATATTATTCAGTTTTTATTATATTTATGTGGATGTTTTCTTTATCTTCTTTTAATCTCATAACATGGGGAGGTTTCTGAAGTAGGCTTTTGTGAGACATTAATTGATTTTTATTGTAAAAATACAGACATTTTCTAAAAATGAAGGAAATTTGATTTTTTTCATGAGAAAAAATCAATGATATGTTATTAAACTTCGATTATTGAATACTTTATTCTACGTGTCAGTCACCTGTGCTATAATATGATGATTTTAAGGGACAACAAAAATAATTAAAGCGACACAATCAGGCTAAAATCATCCAAAGGCCAACATTTTGGTTCCTTGATATGTCCATATTATGTGAACACGACCATAGACTAGAATTGCGGAAGTCTTTTAAATTTTGGGTTGCTGTGGCAACAAAACAAGTATACCGAAAACCCCGTTTATCAGTTATTCCCATATTTCTTCTTTTAGACATTCTGCAATTAAAAATCGTCCTTATTTCTCTTTTAGTTGGTAAATGCGCAACACAAAGTTAATGTTGACATTTTTATGGACATGTCAAGGAGCCAAGCAAAAAAATGACGATATGGGCCTGATTGTGTCGCTTTAGAATATAAATATAATATTATATATTTAATTATGATTTTCGCCTTTTTTATCGCGAAACTGAATAAACGGGAATAAGGGTAATTGCACCATATGCAGTAGTTTTTTTAAATAAATTGATAGAATTATTTCTTATTTTTTTCTTAATATCATAGGGCTATAGCTGCGGTTTTTTATATTTAATATTAATACAATATTTTTAGGGTGGAAAAATAGTGATAACACGAGTAGGTCTAGTTTTTGATAATGTAAACTTCTTTTTTAAATATTGCATTTTGCCTTGACACGACACTATGGTAATAATAGGCCTGCATGTATAATAGTAGTATAAGTACACATTTTGATTTATTCTTTCTTTCTGTATTGCGATCTGGGGAAGAGATGAAACAAAGGAAGAAGAAACGAAAGTCGCAATTAGGCCTCTACCAAGATTCACATTAATCATAGTAGGGGCCTAAATGAATTTTGCTGATTTCTCAGTCAATTATCAACCAATTTTCATGAAATTTTACAAGCACTATGTTCATTCTAGTGATGACAAGGGGCATACCTTTAAAATGTCATTGAAAAATAGTGTAAATGTAGTATAAAAGTTTAATATCTTTAACATGATTGTAGTAAATGGCGCCCTCTATTAACCCTTTAATTTTGTTTCATAATCTTCAGGGTAGCCGCCGCATTACTAGAAAATAATGTGTGTAAAATTTCATAAAAATTAGTTCAGAAAGAGGTTAAGACAATATATTCAATCGTATTCCCAAATAAACATTAATGTTATTTATTAAACCTTTTTTTAATTCTGGATCTGGATCGTAGGGACTAATCTGAATCATTACCAAAATTTAATCGATTATGCCTTGGCTCGAAAAACATCTCTACCTCTACGAAAAGTATAATGCAGACAGACGGATAAAAAAATATCTCAATTGTCAGAGATGAGACATTCCTAAAATTAGTAGAATATTGTCCGAATTACATAGTTTTACGCCGGGCAACACTGAACAAAATGTTCCCTGGTGAATGAGATGAGTTTGAATATGAGTTCTCATGCATTATATTGCAACCCAAGTACATTATACAGTTTTACCATTAAGTTCACCAAAGTTTATTTACAATTATTCAAGCAATAAGTTTCACACCAAGTGAGGCCTAAATTTATATTATTGAGATCAGTTTTACCTGATTTCGCGTGATCATTATAATTCATTGGAATCGCCGCACATTAAAAATGCAAAACCGTTTTTTATGCTACAAAATTATTAGCGCCCATACCTAAAATGGGCTTCAAGAAATTGCAGTACAGACTATATTATATAATATTTTTAAACACAAATTCTGCCCACACCTTCCAAAAATCTGTAGTTTGATACCCATCAGAGAAAAATCTAAAAGGATGAAATAAATAGGGTATATTTTTCTTGGGGAAGAGTGTGAAATAAATAAAATATTGCAGACAGGAGGTGCAAGAAATAATATGTCCAGTTCAAAAAATAGTAATTGGATGGTGGCCCCCTTGCGCCGAATGCTTGTCCGCTCTGAAACTCAGGTTCAAAGAGACATGATTCACCCCTATTGGGGGAGCTTCCGTCCATGTCTGAATGACAGCGTCGTCTGATTCACCTCAACCTCCTGAGGAGGTTTTCATTGGTAAAAAGTTTAGTATGAATGTGCAATAATGTAGCCTAATACCCAACCCATTCTTATGCACTGATATACTCATTTTTTTTTACAAGATCGTACCAATATATAGAGCGACCATTTGATATCCTGGGGAGAGGTCCGGGAAGATCTTTGCCCAGCAGAATATTTTTTTTCAGTTGATGTTGGTTACTTTTAGTCTACACACCGTTTGCAATTTTTTTTAGTAAAATAATTCAAAGACGAATTTATTAGCTACAGCTATTCTATAGCGTAGGACTAATGGGCCGTCGGACCAATGGGCCGTCGGACCAATGAGCCGTCGGACCAATGGGCCGTCGGACCAATGAGCCGTCGGACCAATGGGTCGTCGGACCAATGGGTCGTCGGACCAATGAGCCGTCGGACCAATGGGTCGTCGGACCAATGGGTCGTCGGACTAATGGGCTGTCGGACTATAGAGCGCTCCCCAGATTTGACTTGTTGACCAGGATGGTTATTCATTTTGTCGTGTATTTTATATCAGTACAGTCACTAATCCGTGAGACTAGCCCACCGGTTGAATCCTACTACTATGGATTAGCATATATTTTCAAATAAAAGTTATTGGAATTTTAAATAGTTTACAAAAGTCCCCTGTATTGGACTATAAATATACCCACCAAATTATTGGCGGCAAGCATCCAAACCGCAGAAGCCTCTTCGAATTCCAGATGCGTCATTGGCTCAAATGTTTTATAGCCTAGTGGCCAAATGACAAAATTTTAGAGTGGGGGGTAATTTTTGTTACTTATTTTTAGGAATTATCAATACCCATGGACTCAGAAATGAGCGACTTCCATTGCCGGAAGTTGTTGTTTCATTGATTATTATGCAAATTAGGCAGGCATTGCCAAAAAACAAGATTTCTTCAATAACTTTAAAAATAATTGTTATAGACACATTTATATGATGTCTTTTCCCACATTTTCAGGATCAAGGATTAAGAGGATATAAAGGATATAAACAAAAGCCTCACATGTGAAAAATAATTGATTATAATGCTAATTATGTAGCCAATGTTGGAAATCGATCTTCTCGTGATAACTTTGAAACCAATTGACATAGACATGTATGCCTATGACCACATATGTGTATGCTTAAAAACTAGTCTTGCTTATATCTATACATGCCATATATATTTTGCGTCATGAAAGAAAATAGCACATAGTACATTTTCAAAAAGAGGCTACAATATAATCTTCCATGAACAAAATTATGACATTTAGAGATCTAAATACCACCCAGTTTCTGTTTCTAGCATATTCATGGCTGGGTTCACAAAACATAGGCCAGATATAGATTTGACCAATAATTGTGTGGTAGCATGCCTTTTCCATTGACCATGTTGTTGATTCTAATTATTTTTTAATAACAATTATGTTTTAACGTCTGTAGAGACATGACTATTTAGATCATTAGAACAGAATGAACCATAGCATATGTATAATATGAAAAACGCATGATGCGGCAATGGAAACAACGTTTTTCTTAAGCCTGACACCCTAATCATGTTAATAGACCAGGGTTGGGGTCAATTATAATCATAATCGTCGATTACGATTTTTAATCGATTACATTGTAATCATAATCATAATCGTAATCACATTTTTTGAAATCCTGTAATCATGATTATAATCGTAATCGAGAAAAAATTATGACCTGTAATCAGAATCATAATCGTAATCGATATTCTAAAAGCACTGTAATCATGATTATATCAAACCGTAATCACGATTTTTCGAGTATATATCACAAGAAATAATATATCACTTAAAGCGATTTTTTAAATTAAATTTTCATTAAACTATTTAGAACAGTTTGATAAATTTCGCTTAGGGCCTATAATACTTTTTTTCGTAGAGAAAAGCAATTCAAATATGGATATAGGCCCTATGTTGGTAATTCGGCACTTTATCATGTTTATTGCACTGTGTATAATTTTATCACCAGAATATGCACGGCAATGAATAGGATTTACCATGAATAGACCTCAATGCATGGTCCACTTGGAAAGCAGTTCTTAAACTTTTCCCCCTAGATTGCATCCTTCTATTTTGATATCTCGACAATGTATGTACCGTACTAATGTATACGTGTGTACATGTATTTATGTACAGTGTATGTATAGATAGATATAGACATCCCAGCAAACACAACGTGTTGAAACAATGATGTTTTAATGTTGGGCCAGCGTCGCAGACGTTGGGCAAACATTAAACAGCTTGTGTTGGTTTGATGTGGGTACAACCCGTAGGACCGGCATTGGACCAGCTTAATTCGGATCGACATCTCACGCTTGATGCGTTTCCGTTGTTGTTAATTTCGACTGTACATAAACACTACATAACATGCACTTGTAGGTGGCCTTCGCGACTCAAGTTATTTTTTATTTTAGTTGGGGGACATGCCACACCCCCCTTCTCCTCCCCAGCCTTCGCACCTATAGTTGACTAAAGGTACCGTAGACAATACACAGAGCACTGTGCTGCCTGTTCCTACCAGACACAGACGGCACGCGTGTATCAAAATGCGGACAGCTCTCCCAGCAAACACGAAGACTCGACCCAATGTTGTTTCAATGTTGGTCCAGCGCCGTTGGCGGTGGCCAATATTGAAACAGCATTGGGTCAAATGCTCGCGTTTGCTGGGCTCCACACAGGTGTCTGTCTACACCCACCCCTCCGCCACCATAATATTCTCGCCAGCCGATCAGGGTACTTTTAGCAAGACAGCCGGCCAATTACAAGCTTACTACAATACTTGAAATTGAGAGCGGGGGACATATGACGGCAACCATCTGCACATTTTAACATGCAAGGAGCAGTGTCTAGGGCTGAGCAGTGTACGTAGACAATTGATGACTAATTGTGCATGAATATAAACCTAGCACCCATTGCATCCCAGCATCCGGATTAAATGTAAAAAATGGTACAAGTCATTATTATTAATAATATTACCTTTGGTTGACGGGAACAGGTCGATACGACCTCTGCGAAACCCGTCAACCATATTAGCAAGAATACTTTAATGTATTCTTGATATTATTAAATTAAAAATATATAATAAAATAATAAGTTGTAACATTGCTGTAAGCAGACATCTCCAGAGTGTAAACGGTTAATTACAATTGACATCGTGGTGTGGTCACCTGGATTAACCCTTTACCAGAGATTTCAACAATGTTTTTATATTTAGACCTATAGGTATATTTTGAGATAACCTTCACTTGATGCTCAGCAGTGAAATATCAATATATTATCACCATTTAGATTGGAAGATAGCTATTATTATTATTATATCTAAATGCTAATATAGGGGGGAGAACAATGACATATTATGTTTAATTCGCCTTCAAAACTGTACATAACGTGTTGCACGTCCTAGAAAACAAGGGTGCCCAGCAAACACGGCTCGTTGATCCAATATTGGCCTATCGTTGGGCCAGTATCGCCGATGGTGGCCCAACAGTGGGCAAATATTGGTTCAGCAATATTAAATCAGCATATTGTGTTTTCAAGATGGTAGGCCTATAGATATTATATAATAGGAGGGACGCTCCTCGCCATGGTCAACTGTTGGCATAGCAATCAGGCGCGACTGCTAAATTACAGTTGCTATTAGTGTTATCCAACCAACACAATTTTTAACGACGTAAAGTAGGCCTATTTTGCGCGGACAGAAACCGGCTATCAGACGCACGATTCGAAGAATTAATGTTTTTACGCTGCAATTCACACATTAACTAAATATACCAAAGACAATATCTTCGCAAAGACAATTATGTCAAAGACAATATGCCTGAGACAATGTAAATGTACAATTTGTATATATGTATACAAACCTAATTTTTCTTATAGTTTATGTATCTTGAACTGACATTCTTGAACACAATATGAATAAATAAAACAAATATATATCAATTGCAGTTGTTGTTATTTATAGTTTGTTTTAGTATGTCATTATTATTAATAAGAATTTCTAAGATAATTTTAATCACCCGTAATCGTGACTGAAATCACGAAATATGATTATTGTAATCATAATCATAATCGTAATCGAAAAAATAGAGTGTAATCATAATCGTAATCGATAATTCTTAATGACATGTAATCATAATCATAATCGTAATCGATAATTATAATGACGAATAATCATAATTGTAATCGATAAATAAAAATGACATGTAATCATAATCGTAATCGTAATCATCAATTGTAATCGACCCCAACCCTGTAATAGACAATAACAAAATGGTTTCAACATGGTAACACATTGTCACCCCAAAACCTATCTCTAGAACTCTTTTAAAATGTATGCCACCAGGCTATAAAATCTATGTCAATTATCTATGCAAATTATCATGATTATATAAATGATATAACTACTTAACTAAGTATAGGTTTTTTACCCCGCCCGAACATCAGTGCTTAAAAGTACAAGTTATGTATTCTTTTTTTATTCCGCCTACATCGCCATTTATCTCATCACATATATGTCTTATCTATTATCTTTATTTGTATGTTCACCTGTTATTTTATGTCCCATGATGACCGCTTCACAAAACAATAGTTTTCCAATCGATTCACCACCTGTTCTAAGAATGGCAACATAGCGACCACGGGGGTTGTCTTCACATTCTATGGTAAAGCTTCTTCCTGCACCAGTTCCGCTATCTTCAAGAAATCCACATTCCACATAATCATTGTCATTCCACGGCTCCTCAATGTCACTGACCCGGACTGATAAGTGTGAAAGCTCATAATAACCTAAACAAAAAAACAACCAATCAAACACAGTTTACTGAACAAATGAAATATCATAATCCAATTGTTCAGGACCAAATAAAAATGTGGGCTAAACGTGATATCAGTCAGAAGTAGTAACCATCAGTGGTGGATCCAGGATCTGGAAAAAGAGGGGGCACCGACGGTTTGGTGGCTTACCCCCATGATGTTTTGGGTAAAGTTAGAGGACTTTTTCAAGTATTTGGCGAAAAATAGGAGGGTGCCCACTGCGCCCCATGGATCCGCGCCTGACAATCACAACTAACACGATAATTGTATTTGATACAATACCGTAGCAGATAATGTTGACTGAACATTGAGGCAGCATTGGGCCGATACAACGTCTGATGCACATCGTGTTATTTGGTTGGACAGCCTACATAAGCTACATGTAGGTTATTTTCTATGTGTAGAATTGGCTCGTGCATAACCTTCTAAACAATTCCCATATAATTTTTTAAAGCAATTACAATGATTATTTGGGTGTTAATAGAAAAAAAACAGATTTACTCACAGCAATCAGGCGGTCTGGCATATATAGTGACATTGTGTACAGAGTGTTGAGATCCCAGATCCAGTCTCCACCAGGATGGCGGGAATGACGATGATCCTGGTCCGTCAGTGGCCACACAGCCCATTTCAATAGTCAGACCTCCGTCTACACCATTGCTAGAATTAAACTCGTTTCCATTATCTAATTCAAGTGTGGATGATTGTACTGTGCCGCCTGTTTTACCTAGTGCGATGTTACCTGTGTTAAATACAAATATCAATTTTAAATTAGCACATAATATGTAATGATGTAGAGATATGAAACGAAACTAAGTAGAATAGACACAATTATTCACATCGATTTTTGCTGTGCCTCAATGTGTCTGATATTGATTAAAGCGCTGCAGTTTTCAGTGGGCTACATGTATGCCACCAACCTTATGAATACGGTCGATGGTCATGGTAAACATATGTTCAATATCTCAATTTAATATTTCTAAGTTATCTTTCCGAGTGTCATTTGTATTCCACTTTGTATTCCAATTATACAAATATATTCAGGCCTATATACATATAATTTTTGTTTGCGTGGGAAATAGTGTAGGCTCATATATGTCACATATAACAACTTACGTGCATTTTGTCTGTTAAATTGCTTTTTCAATTGATTCTGAAGCAAAATTTATTGAGGATCAAGATGAAAAGGTATTGCATTTTTTCTTGGTCGAGAAAATGTCCAAAATGGCGAAATCCAAGATGGCCGCCAGCGTACATTAAAACAAACATATTTATGTATAATTTTGCAACTACATAATGTAGAGACATAAATTAATAATAAATCTATTTTATTGTTTTCGGGTATGAGAAAGCCAAGTCTTACATTTGTTTTTAGACCAATATAAGCAAAAACAACTGGGTATCGCTGTGAAACTGCGACTAACATTGTTTTGGCTGATAGTTTTTTTTCTCTTTTGATTATGCTTGGCTGGTTCCCGGGGGCCCTAGGGTAGTAGCTAACACCGCTGCCTTTCACGCCAGAGTTCGGGGTTCGTTTCCCAGTCTCGGCGGTATGAAAGAAACCAAAATGTTTCTTCCCCATCCACTCGTAAAACTCAGTATTGTGGTGAGCCTCCGTGACCGAGAGGTAGCGTGCTCGACCACAGACCGCCAGGGCTCGAATTTCGAATCCTGTGTCTGGAGGGCAGTGTCATCTCACTAATCTAACCATCCTCAGGACGTTCTCCTGGCCCAATTAAGCCTATATGTGCACAAAAGTGGTATAAAGCCCGATTCATTTCATTTCATTTGGCTGGTTCCCCTACAGTGATATATGAGCGGATGCGGAGCTCCTTGTGGATTTTTTGCTAAACATGAAATTCAAAATGGCCGCCATAAAATCACTGAAGTTATATTTTGAGCAAAAATTGGGAACTGAAATTTTCACCAAACCATATTATTCTATCAGGGACTACAAAAAACAAATCTTACCATTCTTCGACATCACAATGCCTAAAATGCTACGATAAGCTTTGTTATCTAAATTCGCAAGTAAGTTACATACCGGTACATCAATTCATTATACGCGTGTAGTAAGCCTATTACATCACTCATAAACATAGCAAGCTGCCTGATGGGTTAGACTTTATAATGACATTTCAATGTCAAATCAGATACAATTTTTATGATGAATTCTAATCCTCCATCTGATATTCATAATTCCGCAGTGTAAGTCAACTGCGCAACTAACACTTCTGGAGGCAAAAAATACTAAGTGGTGTTATGATACATACTAAATTAGAAGAGTGGAAGAATAAGTGAATATTTAAATTTTGGGATGTGCATGGCACTAGAAAATTGTTCATGTCAAGCTTCATGGTCAACAAGATAAAAACTATAATTGTTTCGTGTCAAGTTACCGATGTAATGACTATATTACTACAAGCAATTGAATTTATAGTAATCGTACACCGGGTACCTATTTTTTCATTTTGATTCAGATATTCACATACATCAACAGATACGTATAGATAATAATAACTCAATACTATATATAGATGATTTGCAAAAGGTCAACAACAAGGTCATACCATCCTGGTTTTGGTTTTTGTCACGCCCTTCCTCAAGCACTTGCACAATTTGACGCAAAAAACGTAATGTTTTACTTATTAATGGAATGGGGTATACTAAAGAAAATCAAGATTTCTATCAGTTCGGGTTGCAGGATTGGCCTTTCCAATAACAACCAAATATCATACCAAGGACAACATAAGGTTATTACTAAGTCCCGATTATAGCTCATCGTACAGAAAACAATTATTGCACCAATTATCTAAATTCTGGCATTTAGTTGTCATGCAAGTTCAAACTATCTTCCACAAACTATATTTTATCCATTTGTAGTAGGCCCCTATTCAATTCATTGTTGTAGTAAAATAGGTCTATATTCCTCTCCCAATTTGGTGGAATTGAAACTGATATTGGTTCTATGGTGATGTCCAAAGGCGGTAATTTCATCTAGATCTTGCATTGCTCTTGTGACATTTCTGGAATGTTAAATAGGAGCAGGCCAAATGTATCCTTGTGGCACGTATGTCTGAAAAACGTATCGAAGATTTTAGTGTGTTTGAAGTTAAGACGACCTTTTAACCGTGTATAGGTCTGGCCTTAAGTTACGTATCGTTAATGCCCTCCTACGATAAATCATATTAATTTATTGCAGAATAAATAAAAGTACATTATACATTTTGAACGGGAAATAAATTAGTGAATCTGAAATAAAAGAAAATTATTATCTAATTGTTAGTTTTTAAAAAGCTATAATAGCTATGATCATGATTGTGTCATTATCCTTAAATTTGTATTTTATCATATAATTATGTGATAAACGTTATGTCAATAAGCTCATTGAAACTGCTATCTGTACATTTATTTCAATGAACATTACTATTACACTAAAACATAGACATAGAGATGTAATTATAATATGTAATGGCAACACGGTACGTACAGAGTCGAAGCCTATTTTAAAAGTAGGGCCTTGAATCACTCTCAGAAACACACTAAATATATTTTATTTTTTATTTTCTTTCTTTTAATATATATTTAAAAAAGGATAGTTCCGATAATATAATCAAGATTATATGTAAAATTCTGATTTGTATTGTTATATCAGATAAACGAATCAGGTGGATCAGGCAGTTGAGATTATAATTATTATACATCACTGATTATTCAAACATTGCACGAATTTATACACATAAAATATAGTGCTACTAATATAAAGTAAATCAAGTTACATTACATGTTGTCGGGGTGGTAAATAAAACAATTTAACAGGTTCTGTCATATTACATTATTTGACTTCTAGAATTTAAAACAAACTGTGTCCTTTACGTGTTTTTTTTTTGTGGTAGCAATTAATTATATAACTTCATGCTTGAGGTCACGACTAGAGTAAAGGTTCAAAAATGTGCACGTTTGAACTTCTACACTGTCTGTCTTTCTGGCTGTCTGTCTGTCCGACAATCGTTATATATTGTCATTTAAAAACGCAAATTATCAGTTTGTGCCAGAATGTAATTTTAGTAACTACTTTTGAATGGTATTCCCTTGCATTGAAAATAATGTTTATGTAATATTAAACAAATTGATCATTCATTGAATTATATTTCAGAAACTTGTTGATAATAATATATCATAAGTGAATAAGTGAATGAATTCGGAAATTTTTGTGCGCATATAATTATTATTATGCGTACACTGGACCAGGATAATTTCCCGTGCAAATGGTGTATTAGAACTGTGCCGATTCCTGTATATTCAAGGGGTAAAAATTTAGATATATCCGTAAGGGTATGAGAATCCCATGTACTGCATATGCAAGGGTCAATAAAATAACCCAGTTGTATCATGGGGTAGTATTACTATCAGTAATAGTAAGTAATTCACCCCGTTCATACGACACGCTACCTAGCCTGTTGTAGACATACACAGGCTGTGTAGCTAGTCTGGCAGTCATCTCCCCCTGCTGACCAATCAGCCGAGACCGCCGGGATACCCGCTCCCTGAGTGGACAGGATCCCGGCGGGCTGGCGCGGGGTTCGGGGTTTATAACCGCCTGAACTGAGGGTTAATTTGTATATTCAAAGGCCGCTGTGTGTCTCGAACATTCGGCCTAGATGAGTGTGCTGTGCAAAAAGCTGGGTTTTCATGTTTTTAGACAGTGACAGATAGTCTCTTAAAACTTCTAAGCTATCCTGAACATTGTGTCTATTTTCAAAATCTGTATAAGCCTATTAAAGGGTACGTTTTCGTCCGAAACTAAAATGATCTATAAGACTATGTATTCAAAGGTATATTTTTGGCCACAATATATTCACCGAGTGCCCCACCCCTCTAGGGGGGATAACCTCCTGAGAATGGTGAGATGTATCAGATGACACTGCCCTCGACACAGTATCCTAAAATCCGTTAGAGCACAACCTCTAGCACAGCAGATATCCAATTGCTATGCTTTTTAATGTTTCATTTTAAAAAATTGAGAAAAATTGAGTTTAGGCTGTTTATTTCGAAAATAGAATGTTGTCATCAGTTTTCTCGCCTTTTAAACCAGACTGAACATTAAATTAGCCTACTTACGTCAATTTTGAATAAGTTGTTATACATGAATCGTAGGGCCTTCCCCTTTTAGCAAACGTATCAGCAATTCAGCGTAAATGTATTTTTCTGTAGGCAACTCACAGTTAGTGTACACAAAGTTATAATAAACTATTGTAAATATTTACTATAACAAAATTACAAAAAACTGATTTATAAATACGATTCAGTACCTAATTTATAATGAGTTGTCACGAAAAGACTTGCATAATGACATCGTTTTTTAACCCTTTAACCGCTTTAAGATATTGCTGATTGATGTCACATTTTATCTTTAACATGTTCAAAAGGTGGTACATAATGTGCTAATCAAAAATGAAAACCCGAATATATTGGGCACCGGCGGTTAAAGGGTTAAAGGTATATGCCGTGATTCACATGATTAAAACATATAAGCACATTTTATATGTCACGCATCGACACCCAAGAGTTATAATCAGTCTTCACACACCTATTTGACATCCAGGTCCTTGCCATCTATGATGACGTAAACTGGCGGCCTGGGCGGCAGAATCAGCGCAGCCTTCATCATCACATGACCCGGTCTGTGTGTCACATGATGACTCGTTCTTACAGTGACACTCAAATATACATCCATCTGACTGATCTCCAAACAGACACACCGCTGGAAAAAAGTGATGGGTTACAATCATGATGGTAGACATATTATAAATAGGCTATTGTGGTGACATTTAGATTGCTATAAACAATGCAGAAAAAATATAATTCACCTAATGTAGGCATACATGTATTCAAAGTTAGGCCTACTTAAATATCGGACAAACGCATATAATCAAATAAATTGAATGTATTATTTACCAATATTATAAACCAATTAAAATTCTACAGTATGGAAGGCATGGGGTAGGTGACACGCGTGATTTGTGGAAACATGAAACCCTAATTATGGGTATGATCCCTATGGATCATAATGAGGACATCCACATGTATCAGATGCAAGTTTGCTATAAAAAATAAACACATGGAAATTGTCTCGAAAAGAAAGGTTGGTTGAATTGTTGATGTATTGAATGATTGTCGGTCGTCGAGGCATATCTATTCATTATCCGTAGTAGGCCTATACTACTTATAATGTATGGTTAACAACTTTGCGCCCTCTATAAACTTTTTATACAGGTACGTACACGGGAGTGTTGCACCTTTCCCAACTGTTCTGGTTTAAAGAAGGATCAGTACAAAGAGGCTTTGTGGATATGAGGTTTGTTGAAGCATTGAAAATGGGGTTAATGGAAACATGAAATGAGGTAAAATGGGGTTAGTCGAAACATGTTTCCACTTGCCCCGATTCATGACCAATAACATTCATATGGCACAGAATCAAGCAACTCCGCAATACTTGGCCATCAACGCTGTTTATACTTCGGTCACAATAACCAGTACGAACGCCGCACTGACGATTTTCCGAAAATTTTAGCCTTTTTTTTGTCGCGGGCTTCGCAAGGTAGCCGTAAGAAAATCCCTTCGTATTCCATTTTTTTAAACTCGTAGAAAGGTCTTGGAAATGTGTACGAACTCCTGTCGTCGTATATAGGGACGACATACGATCGCCTTATGAATACGCTAACTACGCTGTAAAAACTGCGTAAGAACAGTTTTATGAGACGTAAATGGGATTAGACACAGCTCTGAGAACATCGTACATGTATAGTTAATAGGGTGTTCCAAAAGCGCTCGTACGAAATTTGTAGAATTTTTCACTAAGCTCGTTTTATTTCTTAAAACCTTATTACAAAGTTGGTAAGACTGCCCTTTAATTAGCAAGATAAGCTTGAGACACACTTGAGAATATTCGTTTCATTCAAATATTGTAACAACTTAACATTGTACGTAGTTCTTGTTATTCGTTGGGGTCTTCCTTAGGCGTTCTTATAGGTGATCAGGCTTTTACACGATAGAAATACATAGCTCTATAATAGCACAATCATTCTTACGGTGATCGTAATAGGTCGCAATGATTCATCAAGTTGTTTATATGAGTCATTCTTATTCGTTCTTAAGCTCGTGATCAGGTCATGGACATGACTAAGAACCCTTCAAACACCGTAAAAAAAACTAAGCGTAGCGTGGCCGTTTGATCGCCCTAAGAACTACGTACGATGTGAATTTGTTCTTTACAGCGTTTGTACAAACGCGGCACACATTTTCAGCTCTTCTCGTATTTCACATCTCACATGTTTTATGAATAGAGAATGGCGGCCATTTTAAATTTGTAGTTTACAAATAGCTTTTCTACAAATTCTCGTCCATGTATAATTTTAAATAATCAAAAATTGAAGGCACATTATTTTTTTAAATACCAGTGCATCAAATATAATAACCCAATAAATGTTGTTAATGTGGCAGCCATAACATGGACATTATCTCGATCAGGTTAATCCACCTTTACTTAGTGACGGGAGCATCGCGCAAGCTTAGACTAGGTAAGTAACTTACCGTTAACTTTGGTGTTAAAAAGTAGAAAAAATGACGAAAATATATATATAAACAGGATGTAAGATATTCCAGTAGGTCTGCAGCCAAACATTGTTCTGTTACAAGCTGCAAGCCGTCCGACACAAAATCCACAAGCCTTTAAGTACATAAATGGCTCATGCGAGTCCACTGGTATACAGGGTATACAAATTGTAGGGCCCCCCTACTCTAAATACTTTACCTTTTTCACTATGCAACGAAATCTAACCAGACAACAACGAGTTGTGACATAATGGATGTTAGCTATATATGCGCACATCGCGACCTGTCATTGGTTGACATACCTAGCTTGACCATTCACAGAGCGCGTTCCGGGTGGGCAATAGCTTCCATGTGTTTTGTTCCAGTACACACCGCAAACAAATGTTTATTCACCTGTTTGCTCTGCAAAGAGTGTCAGCTCGGTGATTTTCTGATGAGCCCTTGAAAGCGCAAGGAAGTTTTCATAGGTCTAACTTACATTTTGGAAACTACATTATATAGCGTGATAACGCAGCATACAAATATCCTCAGTACAGATGAACGCAAAATTACACAACGAACAAAGCAGCAAAAAAATGGAAGATTCGATCACATCAGGTATTCAGGTAGTGTGCGGAGCATCAATTACCGAGAGAAATCGTAGACCTACTTGGCCGCAGTAGTCAAGCAGCCAAAGGGTCAATCTTGCAAAATACCCCCAGACAATGTTATTGTTGATTCTGGTAGGCCTACAAGATGGCCGCCTTAACTATAGTCATTTTTCAAAATTGTGTAAGTTGAATAACTTTAGCGCAATTTTCTTTTGTAATATTAAGTACATCATTTCAACTAGTATTGTGGTCCACCCAGACCACTCCCAGATAACTTTGTAAAATATTTAACTTTTTAGCCCAAGAGTGATTTTAGCTGAATTGTCTTCTATAATACATCATTTCAACGTGTTCCATTGAGACCACTCACGGATTTGTTGAACAATATAACCCTTTTAGCGCTGAAGTTTATATTTAGAGACCAATGACGTCTGGTTATAATCTATGTTTAACAGTAGGCCTATATTACATGAAAGACTTTGCAAAATATGAGCTCTGATGTGATGTGAGCCACTGGGTACCGTCTCGCGGCCGAAGTGAATCGGCAGCACTCGGAGTGTGTGTGTCTTTATATACACACACACTCCGAGTGCTGCCGATTCACTTCGGCCACGAGACGGTACCCAGTGATGTGAGCCACCTCCTGCAACAAAAAAACATAAAAGATATGTGCCACCATAACGTAATTGTTAACCCTTCAACCGCCAGTGCCGCATATATTCGGGTTTTCATTTTTTATTAGCACATTAAGTACCACATTTTAAATATGTTAAAGATAAAATGTTGCATCAACCAGCAAGATTTGAAAAGAGTTGACCTCCATTTTGTCAAATCTGAATAATTTTCACTCACTTGAAGTTGTGTATCGCGTCAGCGAGACACAACTTCAAGTGGCTGAAAATTTAGATTGAATAATTTGGCGGTTAAAGGGTTAAACCACGTGATCTCTACATTTTCCAAGCTAGTTGCCAGGTTTCAATCCGATTTGTGTTCTTTTTACATGTCACAATATCCTTGACATGTACAGTACGGTATCGCAACGTATAAAACAAAAAAGTTATTGTTGAAGATGTTTTGCTGTTCTGTCTGTACTGTTCTACAAATCTCGGTGCGACAAAGCTCCTGGGGCGGGTCTTGCTATCAGGACAGAGCAAAAAGTTTTGAAATATTTCATAATATCTAGTTTGGATTCCCTATTCTGATCTGTAATGATGTCAGAAGAGTATTGTCCAGCTGAGGACCGAAGCAGGCATGTTATACTGGGTGCACTAAATTGACACATCATCCAATGGGGAACATTCAATCTCAAAACAACTGACAAAATCCTGAACAGCCTTCTCATCAATTTACATACATTTATTGCGTGTTTAACATGTTTCATTATATGTTTCGTACATTGGAAATGACACTGAACAACATCTTGAATGCGGATAATGTTGTTAAAACTCCTGGGTCCGTATTCTCGTACAAGTTATATTGTAGGTTTCGGATTGGTCGAGATGGTCATCTTGACCATTCCGTAGGACATAGACATTCCGTGGTAAGAAAGATACATTTTAAATGTTGAGTACTGTTGGAGTCAGCCTACCTTTCATGAAAGACGCATGAGTTATTTTTTCTAATGATTAATGACGTACACCAAGTTCACAGTAAAACATATTATGATATTAATGGTCACAATAATCAATAATCAATCAAGTCAATCTGACTCAACCAGATATTTTTCCATAAATAGCTTAATAGTAGCGCGTTAATGTAAATGTGAACGACATAAGCACGAATTAGGGTAAACATTTACATTGTATGACTTTCCAGAATCAACAATAACTTCGTTTGTGGGTGTTTTTTACAAGGTCAAGTCAAAAATGCATATTTGGCAACTGGACTACAGATCGTCAGGTCTCGAATTTTGATTCCTGTGTCTGAGAGGCATCTGAATTAGAATTATCTCACGATCGTCACCAAGTTCTCCAAGTCTACTGTGATCTGTATGTACATAAAAGTGTCCTAATTTCCCATTAATTCAGTTTTTCACACGATCACAGATGTACACACTCCCTGTTCCCATTGTGCCGTTGTTTGTTTATTAAAATAGTCAGACCGCATGTACGTCAAGTTTAGTTTCCTAGCAAACACGAGACGTTGAAGCAATCATGGTTAAGTATTATCACAACGCCTACGACGCTGTCCCAACAGTAAACCATCATTGCACCAACGTCTGGTATTAACTTAGCTGGGTTAATTCTGGCAACTCAGATTTATAAGTGAACCAACCTGAGCGTCTGAGCTGTATTATTATCTTTAATATTTGTTATTGTCTCACCAAGACATTCCCGTATATCTGAGCGACCACATAAAATTGAGTGACCACAAGAGCCTTTGAAATCAGAGATATTGTTAAATAAATATTCTGGCGTTCTTTGAGCATGGTGAACAATACATCATTCTACGAAGATAATTTTATGTAATCTAAGTTTTTATGTGAAATTTGCATACTGGGTGCATTTCATTGCTATACACACACTTTTCTTTCTATTCAGCCGTAAGTACACTGATATCCTGATTCATGTGAATGAATGTATGCGAGTCAGTGACAAGCAGACGGTGGACCAACATTGAAACGACATTGGATCAACGTCTCGTGTTTGCAGGATAAGTATAAGGGAGAGGAGTTCTTAGTCCGATCTTTATATTTGCTCAACATTATTGAGTCAGCTCGTGGACTAGCACATATTATCTGACAGTTATATAGCCGGAAGTGTGCGATACGTACATGTATAAAATGTATAAAATGCAGTGAAAAATGGAATTCTTTGACACCAATGGTATTGATGTTATTTTTGTCGTCAATATAGGCATATTATGTCGTACATGTAAATAAGTCGTATATCGTGGGAGAAATGAGAGTTTCAAAATAATAACATTCCAATTACTGATATTTATTATATTTGTAAACTGTCATCCACGTTAAAAATAACATGTTGAAGAAATAATGACATAATTATATATTATATATGCTTACTACTATACTATAGGTACACCATCAAATATCATTTTATAATTATCGATCAAACATTGTAGAGATTAAGCCTGCCTAATAATATTTCATTGAATAGTTAGTTCAATGAGTTATTGTGTGGAATCACAAACCAATATAATGCATTTAATAGTTTTTGAACAGGACGATATTGGAGTGTACTTAATATATTGACCGTTGTGAGTGAGAAGTTGTGAGACGTTGTGAGGTATGCACTACTTCGTTATTATACAAATAAATAGTGTATAATTTGCATAAATTAAAAATATTTATTGCGTCCATCATTATTTGGTTGAAGCCGTTAGTTTGGAGAATATTTATGATACTAAATATTGATGGTCTCCGTTTTAACTTCAGTGGTTATTTTCGGGTCTTCACATTGTTTGTTTGACACTTGGTTCGGGGTCTAAGGTGTATCGTGACCTGCACAACAATAGCTAGACCTACCCCCACAAAGGTGTGGCGTTGACCCGGTGTTGCTGTGGCGTTGGCTCAGCTCCTGCGACGTTGTCCAAACATCACAACACCACTGGTTTCACCGCTGTTCGGTTTGCTGGGACTACTGGGAGCCGCTGACAATCCTCTAAGACTCTTTGCAAAGAATTTCAACATGTCTTTTTCTTATTATGCTAGTAGCTGGATTCAATTTATTATACTCCGTAATAACTAAAAAGAGGGAATTATTCTCTACCTATACTAATCAACTGGCTTTAATAATGTTCATGTTTCCATGACACCCAGATTCGACAAACAAAAACAATTTTATGATTTCTATTTCCTGATCGTTACGTTCTTACCTATATGGTGTGTAATTATACAGAGAATTCGTTCATCATGACAACTATATTATGAATATATAAAACAATCATTCCCTTCCACGGTAACCATTTCAATCACCAAACCTTGCCAACGTCAGGTCTGTGTCGCAGTACTGTGCACTGACCCATATAGGCTATTGAGTTGCTAACAGTTTTGATTATCACCATTCGTTGTAGTGATAACACATATTGTGTAAATTAAATAGATGTATAAATATTTAAGAGCCGATTGTGTAAAATGATGTTTTCTGTAGGCTGATTGTAATGGATTAGATAGATGGTTATTTTTTATATGAGCTTGCAGCCTATTGGCTACTATATTTTCTAAGATTTTGGAAATGAAACTTAAGTTGGATACAGGCCTGTAATTTTTCAGCTCGTTTTTAGGAAGAAATGTTTTTTTCAGTAGTGGTCTTACATGAGCTTCTTTGAAATTTTGAGGAAATGTACTAGTTTCCATTGAAATGTTAATTATGTCAGTGATGGGAGTTATTAATATGTCAAGACATACACGCTTGTAGGAATGGGATCAAGATCACATGATTTTGACGATGAACTCAAAATAAGCTTTTTAATTTCATCTTCTGACGCACGTTCAAAAACGTTCATTTTAGATCTAATTTCTGGTTTTTGCACTTGTGGAATATTATGTACTTTACCTGGAAATTTAGAACGGATAGTTTCAATTTTATCTATAAAAT
Organism: Flabesymbios commensalis; assembly: GCA_964017125.1. NCBI lineage: Eukaryota > Metazoa > Annelida > Polychaeta > Terebellida > Flabelligeridae > Flabesymbios > Flabesymbios commensalis. Next base: position 34,083,711 of record OZ024902.1, read on the forward strand.
ACCTAGAAAAATGATCACAAAGTGATTTTACTGATGTGAATTTCGGCAGAGCAGGAGGTGGAATTCTATGCAGAATGTTATTTATTGAATTCCAAATATCTGAATGAAACGATTCATAATCAATTATGTTTATTTTTCGATACGATATTTTTTGCTCCTTTTCGTCTTACAACAGTCAATGTCTGATATGACCGCCAGATGGTCCTAGAAACCTGCTGCCGAAAAAAACTGATTTGATAGAATTAGGAATACGTTTGGTGATTAGCAGATCTAGCCAATGACCATGAACATGAGTTGGAAAATTAACATGTTGCTTGAGATCGAAACATGTGAGTATTTAATTGAATTTGTTGGTGTATTACATTTGAGTTATCTAGATGTAAATTGAAATTTCCCAATATATACAAATTGTCATGCAGTGAAATTATGTTCTCTAGTAGATCTTGAAATTCAGCAAAAAAATGACAAGTACCGTTTTGCAGCCTATACAGGCAGACAATGAAACCACTCAGTCTGAACGAATTGTTTCCGATGCGTGCAGAGATAGCATCGAACGTTTTAAATGACGGCAGAGGATGAATGTCAGTTTTTAATTGGTCAGACACTAGTATGCCTATACCTCCTCCTGCCCGCTGATCTGCGCGAGGTTCGTGAAAAAAACGAATACCCAGCTATCGTCGATGTCGTGTCATCATGTTTTAACCATGTTTCTGTCACTTCCACAATGTCCAGATTTTTAGATGCTACATAATCAGAGAAGACGGCTGTTTTAGGTTGGATAGATCGAACATTCATTGTTGCAATTTTGATTCTGTCATTTGAGGCGGAGGGACCCGGATTTAAGCTGACATCTCCTGCCAGTAGAAGAAGGATTGCCAATATAAAATATGGTCGAGAAGGTGGTAGTGGAAGTAATTTCCGATTGAAACATACATTTAAAAGAGGTAATTTTGCTTTGCCCAATTTGGAAAACATGATGTTTGAAAACCTCAGAGTCTATGATAAAGTTTTTTCTCTGTTGATTATTGTTGTATAAGGTATACTTGAACAACCTAGGGTGGGTGTGAAAGTATCATCCTTAGGCAATTTTCATAAATTCAAGATGGCCGCCCAAATGGCTTTCGCTAAAGAAATTCTACTACATAGGCCTCTAGTTATGCTGCTAGAGAAACATGCAATACATCTAAATAGAGGATTTGGAATATGCTCTATTGGAATTTATATTGAAATAGATACGATAGCTGCATAATTGTTACTTTTAGAGTTATTGATCATGTTATGATGTTTATATATATATTGTATGTATATAGATATATACGTATTTTATGTATAGACACAGTCAACTTGTCAGCACCATAGTCGATGACATTGTAGTGGACCTTCCTTTTATTTGTTTTCACATACACATTTAAAGTATTTTCAGCTTTGTTTGCGTTTTTAGAAGCTATTTGCATAATTAGCCCTAATTAGTATACACAGATGAGTCTATCTACGTTGCCAAAACTGAAGGTAGCAAGCGGGTGGGGTTTGTTATCCAGCATTTCTCGCATGAATATACTGTTTGAAAGAGCGAATCTAGAAAGTGTATTTATTTTCTTACATACGTCTTTATAATCGTAATCCTCACTATAAGGCATCCTGAACTATGCGCCAATACTTAGATAATTATAGGCCTATATGATATGTTAATGTGCAAATTCCACCATAATTAGCATATTCATCTCTTTTGAGAGCATAACATCACAGAACATATTTGCTACAGTTCATCATGTTCATTATTGAGATCGAAGTAAAACGATGTGAATATTTAAAGTTCATAATTATCTTCTCATTAATTTGCTCACATCCGGGTGACATTGAATGTGTGTACCATTGACACCAACCTGTGGTCACTAGCTTACACAGAATATATATTTTACTGCCGTGATTTTTTTTCTATTAATTAGCTACACTTTATAAAATCACATTTTCTAGTACCACTGATGTATAAGATATAATGCCCAAAATCACGTATTATCTTAATAAGTTATGAGATACCAACAGTGTTATGTGTAAAATTAAAACCAATTTCTAGCATTTTGGTAAAAAATTATATTTAAAACAGACTCGGCGCATCTAACAATTTTGTTTTACGCCACTATATGCAGCACTACCTGATATATACTAGTATTATAAACATTTAGTCATTTTGTTAAAGTACAATTATGTGTTATTTCACATGTTTAACTAACAGCCCTTGATTTTTATGGTGGGGGGGGGGATACGATTACTAAATAATGTTAGCAAATCAATTTCTAATTACACACATAGTAATAACTTTACTATAATATTATGTAAAATACAATACTCTGATTCAGAAACAAGTGAAATGAACAAGTAGTGGGTATTATTTTATGTTAATTTAGGTTAAAGTTAGTGTGATATAAACTGGTATTATAATATTGTTATTTTCTGACATTATACCTTTATAATCTAAATCTAGGCTATAGTGTCATATGATGACATTGTTGTATTATAATCTGTCATAAATGCAACGTTGTTTTTACCTATTTTTATAATACAATGTCAATATATCAACAATTAAAAATATATGCGACCTTAAAATGTCTAAAATAGCAAATAATCTTATAGAGTCGATGTATTCTACATTGTGATATGATATCATATACATCATAGTTATATTGCCATTATAATTATGGTTTAATATCCTGACCTTATGGCGTCCTATTCTGACAACTGAGTGGCATGTAGGCCTACTGGTTGACAACCTAATAGCTATCATATGGTAACATTAAAATGTCTTTTGGTGTGGTATATTCAATTTATAGTGCCATATACGACATTACAGCGACTCATTATTTTATATTAGAATGTCATACTCTAATATCCAAACATATTAATGTTGGCATAAAAGTATGTTGATAATAAATTAAAACATCATTGTAATAATATATATAAAAAGACTTACATTGTCAATAGTGTCATGCAGTGTCAATTTTAAAATTATGATGACATGACATTCCGATGGCAATATGCTTAATAAAACAGTATAGGCCTAACCTGATATCTTAATATACCTTTTGATCCTGACAAGACACTGTGATATCCTGATACTATAGTTTTGGCTTCTATCGTGGTAACTACAATTTTTCATATGACGTGTATGGAGGTGTGGAATGACGTGTGTTGACAGGCTGTTAAAGTTTTGGCCTACATTTTATAAACTGTCATTGTTATAGCAATATATTCACTTCTAGAATCTTTGTAAACTCACAAGGATTAAGAATGTATATACTTTTGAAAGTAGTCTTGCTACTCTTAAGACTGAATTGCTACAGGTTATGGATGATAAAATAGAGGCTGTAAATACGGAGATTAAAGGAAGAATAGAGCCATTGGATAAGAAATTTCTAGAGTTGGAGAAACGAGTGAAGGACGTAGAAGAATATTGTAAGACGAAAACAGAGGAAGGGGCGGCCATCATCCAAGAGGAGAGTGTACAACACCTAAGTGAAGTGACTGACAGACAAGCTCAACTTAAACGATTGGAGTATCGTACACTAGACCAGGAGGCACGTGGCCGTAGAAATAATGTGTTGATTTTCAATTTAGAGGAGGAGGATGACGAGGACCCTGCTACCAAACTACAGAAATTCATTCAAACGAAATCGAGCGTGACTGATGACGTAGCAGTACAGCGTGCACATGGTATGGGTCGTGCGAAGAGGAGAGATGGCAAGCCGCGGGCTTTAACAGCCTGCCTCTGGGACTACCCAGATGTTGATCAGCTGTTGCGGAATGCCACGAAATTGAAAGGTTCTCGTTATGGGTTAAGTCGTGACTATCCAGAAACAATTAGAAGGGCACGTGCCCGTCTTGAGCCTGAACGAAGAGCTGCTCGCAGGGACAACAAGAAAGCGACAATTGCCTACCCAGCCAAGCTTGTCGTCGACGGCACGGTCACTCGTGATGAATTTCCGGATTGGACCACAGTATTGTACTCTCGTGACTAGGGGAGGGGGAGGGCACATTCAGTGTATCGCCAAGTAGACTCATTAAAAATAGCCGTATGGAATGTGAGAGGACTGGTGAGTAAGCGTAATTATAAATTAAAAGACCCACATTTTATACAGAGGTTACAAGAAAATGATATATTTATGTTGTGTGAAACTTGGAAAAACGATAATAGTGTTATGAATATACCTGGTTATGAATATGTTGCATTACATCGAAAACGACACCCTAGAGCTCTGGTGGTATTGCCATATACTACAGAGAGTACATGGCTAAATATGTAACAATATTAAAATCAAGTGGTGATTGTTTACAATGGGTAAAAATTAACAAAGGCTTTTATTCGGGAGATAAAGATATTTTATTATGCATGTGTTATGCAGTACCTTTAAATTCTAGAGTAGGTGGGACATGTAGTATATTTGAGTGTTTATCAAATGATTTATTAGACTTTACAAACACTTTGAGAATTTGTATGTACCGTTTATCGCGGGTGATTTTATTGCACGAACTCGAGATGAAAACGAAATTGTAATACTATCTGATGATGAAAATTTCACTGAAATACCAATAAGAATTTCTTCTGACAAGAAACCTTTGAATTCTAGTGGTACCGAATTGATAGAATTTTGTAAAGAGACTGGCTTTGCACTTTTAAATGGAAGAGTTGGAATAGATAAAAATGTAGTATAATTTACATGTTTTAACTATAATGGTAGCAGTGTAGTAGACTATATGCTATGTAGTGCCAGTGATTTTTACTTAGTGAACGATTTTGTAGTTCACCCTTCAAGTGTATATTCTGATCACTCACTTATTCAATGTACCATAAATATACAGAAACCTGCTAATATTCCCAAACGTGAAGCAGTGAAAGTTAAAAAATATACATGGGATCCAAATAGTAAAGATGAGTTTATAGAGCGCTTGCAGGATGAAAGTACACTGGAGAAAATGGCCAACTTGTTCTCGGACGCGGAAGACTCACCCAGTGAGCAATCCGTGAATGATTTGATAGAAAGTTTTACAAATTTGATACAGGAACATGCTGACCCATTATTTTCTCACACTACAGTAATTACCGATTCACCTCGTTCTGATAAAACCTGTAATGTTAATTGGATGTCTGATGAATGTTTAATTTAAAGAAGGAATTTTTAAGTTGTTTAAATGGTTTTCGAAACATAAAAACTGATGAACTACGTAAAAAAATGGTGAAGGCGCGATTCAAATATTCATCTTGTGCAAGGAAATGCAGATATGATCATGATAGACATATAACACTTAGACTTCAACAAACAGAGAAGAGTAATATTAGAGAATTTTGGAAGATTTTACAACCCAAAAATAAAAATAGATCTGAAAATGCATGTTCATTAACCTTGAATGACTTTGGTAAGTACTTTAAGACACTAGGACACCCTGACGATGTTGTATATATAGCAGACGATGATGTTTATGAATATTTACGTAGCTATAATGATGGTAACGTTGAAGTGTTGTATGAAGAGTTGAATTATTCTATTACAACTGAGGAAACGATAAATGCTATAAAAGGTTTAAAATATGGTAAAAGTGCTGGACCAGACATGCTGATAAATGAATTTTATATAAACGCATGTGGAGCATTAACGGATAAGCTTACATTACTCTTCAACATTGTTCTCAATAGTGGTTATTTCCCAAACAAATGGACAGAGGTTGTTATCGTGCCAATTCACAAAAAAAGGAGTAAAACTTTAGTAGATAACTACAGAGGTGTTACGTTATTAAGTACTTTAGGTAAGCTGTTTACGAGATTACTAAACAACAGGCTTTCATTTTGGGCTGATACTTACAGTATTCTAATTGAAGAACAGTACGGGCTCAGAAGCGGTCGCTCAACTGTGGACAGCATATTTGTCTTAAATAGTTTATTGAATTTAGCCTTAAGTAAAGGTGAAAATATTTATTGTTCTTTTATTGACTTTCGTAAAGCCTTCGATTACCTAAACCGAGATTGTTTATGGTATAAAATGCTTCATAATGGTATACGTGGTAAAATAATTGATATGATACGAAGTATGTACAGTGAAGTTAAATCCAGAGTCAAATATTTAGGAAGGCCATCGGAAGATTTCCATACTTACTTGGGAGTACGACAGGGAGAAAGTTCGTCTCCATTTTTATTTTCTTTATATGTTAACGACTTAAAATAAAATTTAGTGGATAGAGGTTTAGAAGGTGTTAGCATTGACGACTTTAAATTGTGTTTGCTTTTGTATGCTAATGATTCTATTATTATATCGAGTAATAAAAAAGAGTTACAGAATAGTTTAGATATTTTACACGATTACTGTCAAGAATGACATCCATATGTAAATGTACAAAAAACGAAAATTATTGTATTTAGAAAGGGAGGGCGCTTGTCAATGAATGATTTCTGGTTTTATGGTGATTTTTTAATAGAAGTAGTGGACTCTTTTCAATATTTAGGCCTGAAATTGTCATACACTGGAAAATTCTCATGTGCACAACAAGATTTAGCCAGCAAAGGTCTGAGAGCAATATACGCCTTACGTAATAATGTCTCGCAATTAGTCGACCCAGATGTGAATATGTTGTTAAATTTGTTTGATAAAATGGTGACACCAGTGTTGTCTTATGGCTGTGAAGTGTGGGGGTTTCACACTGCATCAGCTATAGAAAAAGTTCATTTAAAATTTTGTAAGTTGGTGTTAAAGGTTTCAAAATCAACATGCAATGAAATGATATATGGCGAGCTAGAAAGATATCCTTTAATTATAGAGAGAAAAGTTAAAAAAATTTCATATTGGTTGAAAATTGTTCATAATGAATCAAGTCTACTTGTACAGAAAGTTTATTCATTAATGTATGTGGCCGTAACCCGAAATGCTATGTTGGAAAACTGGGCATCACTAGTCAGAAAACTATTATGCAGCATAGCATGTAACGAAGTGTGGTTACAGCAAAGTGTATCAAATAGACATTCATTCCTTAGGCAATGTAAACAAAGACTACGAGACATTTACATTCAAAATTGGTCGGAGTTTATAAATTTAAAATCAAGTTGTTTACTCTACAAAAATTTCCATGTTGATTTTAAACTGTCTAAATATTTGATTCTTGTAAATGCGAAGAAGCATCGACTCGCACTCACCAAATTTAGACTCAAAAACCATAAATTACCAAATATTGTTAAGGAAAGGGGCGGGCTCGTTTACCATAAAACGAAAGGTTATGTGACACATGTGATACATTAGGCGATGAATACCACTGTATATTTGAATGTATAAAGACTGAACATATTAGACACATTCTACTTGACTATTATATACAAAATCCATGCATGTACAAATTCATAAACTTTTATCAAGCGAAAATCAAATGGTCATTAGAAAATTAGCTAAATTTGTTGGCCGGGTCTATTTGCCCCGTCACGGGGCCCACAAGGCAAGACAAGTGTGTTGGATAACCCGTGACGGGGCAAATAACAGTTAAATGCTCTTCCATGTCCCGTGACGGGGCGTGGAACCGCTGATTTTGTGCCTTCCATACACCGTGGCGGCCAAAATAAAGGAAAATTAGAGTTATACAGCCCGCTGCGGTGTATGCAAGATAATTAAAGTGTCCTTGGGCACCCCGTGAATGATGTAACGAGGTTTCTTATTGGTTGTCAAAAGAAGCATTAAATTGGGTCCATTCGACTAGCACAATAAATATGTTCGCATTTCTAATTTTCAAAAGCAACTACATCGATTAGTGAGTATGTTCCATCTGGCACTCCGAGGCCGACAGGCATGTACATCGATCATGAGATCATCCACAGTTACTCATCATGCAGCCCCGTGGGGCCAATGCACAGGTCCACATCTTAGTGTAGGGAGCGTTTGATATTCAATTCGAAATAAACATATGCAGTGTGTAGCGAGCCCCGCCTGAGAGAGGAGGTTTACCCAGTGTGCAGTGAGCCCCTCATCCCTCATGAGAAAGGAGGTTTACCTAGTGTGCAGTGGGCCCTTCATCCCTCTTGAGAGAGGAGGTTTACTCAGTGTGTAGTGGGCCCTTCAGCCCTCTTGAGAGAGGCGGTTTGCCCGGTGTGCAGTGGGCCCCTCACCCCTCCTGGAAGAGGAGGTTTACCCAGTGTTTAGTGGGCCCTTCATCCCTCTTGAGAGAGGAGGCTCATACCTACTGTGCAGTGGGCCATTCATCCCTCTTGAGAGAGGAGGTTTACCCAGTGTGCAATGAGCCCTTCATTCCTCTTGAGAGAGGAGGTTTACCCAGTGTGCAGTGGGCCCATCCTACCTCTTGAGAGAAGAGGTTTATTCCTACTGTGCAATGGGCCTTCCGTCCCTCCTGAGACAGGATATTTACCCAGTGTACAGTAGGCCCCTCCTCCCTCCTGAGAGAGGATGCTTACCTAGTGTGCAGTGGGCCCCTCATCCCTCTTGAGAGAGGAGGCTCATACCTACTATGCAGTGGGCCCTTCATCCCTCTTGAGAGAGAAGGTTTACCCAGTGTGCAATGGGCCCTTCATCCCTCCTGAGAGAGAAGGTTTACCCAGTGTGCAGTGAGGCCCTCCTCACTCTTGAGAGAGGAGGTTTATACCTACTGTGCAGTGGGCCCTTTATGCCTCTTGAGAGAGGAGGTTTACCCAGTGTGCAATGGGCCCTTCATCTCTCTTTAGAGAGAAGGTTTACCCAGTGTGCAGTGGGCCCCTCCTCCCTCTTGAGAGAGGAGGTTTATACCTACTGTGCAGTGGGCCCTTCATCCCTCTTGCTAGAGGAGATTTACCCAGCGTGCAGTGGGCCCTTCGTCCCTCTTGAGAGCGGAGGTTTACCCAGTGTGTAGCGAGCCCCTCATCCCTCCTGAGAGAGGAGGTTTACCCAGTGTGCTGTGGGCCCCTCCTCCCTCCTGAGAGAGGATGCTTACCTGGTGTGCAGTGGGCCCCTCATCCCTCCTGAGAGATGAGGTATACCTAGTGTGCAGTGGGCCCCTCATCCCTCCTGAGAGAGGAGATTTACCTGGTGTGCAGTGGGCCCTTAATTCATCCCTCTTAAGAGAGGAGGTTTACCTAGTGTGCAGTGGGCCCTTCATCACTCCTGAGAGAGGAGGTTTACCCAGTGTGCAGTGGGCCCCTCATCCCTCTTGAGAGAGGAGGCTTATACCTACTATGCAGTGGGCCCTTCATCCCTCTTGAGAGAGGAGGTTTACCCAGTGTGCAATGGGCCCTTCATTCCTCTTGAGAGAGGAGGTTTACCCAGTGTGCAGTGGGCCCATCCTCCCTCGTGAGAGAGGAGGTTTATTCTTACTGTGCAATGGGCCCTCCGTCCCTCTTGAGACAGGAGATTTACCCAGTGTGCAGTAGGTCCCTCCTCCCTTCTGAGAGAGGATGCTTACCTAGTGTGCAGTGGGCCCCTCATCCCTCCTGAGAGAGGAGATTTACCTGGTGTGCAGTGGGCCCTTAATTCATCCCTCTTGAGAGAGGAGGTTTACCTAGTGTGCAGTGGGCCCTTCATCACTCCTGAGAGAGGAGGTTTACCCAGTGTGCAGTGGGCCCCTCATCCCTCTTGAGAGAGGAGGCTTATACCTACTATGCAGTGGGCCCTTCATCCCTCTTGAGAGAGGAGGTTTACCCAGTGTGCAATGGGCCCTTCATTCCTCTTGAGAGAGGAGGTTTACCCAGTGTGCAGTGGGCCCATCCTCCCTCGTGAGAGAGGAGGTTTATTCTTACTGTGCAATGGGCCCTCCGTCCCTCTTGAGACAGGAGATTTACCCAGTGTGCAGTAGGTCCCTCCTCCCTTCTGAGAGAGGATGCTTACCTAGTGTGCAGTGGGCCCCTCATCCCTCCTGAAAGAGGAGGTTTACCTAGTGTGCAGTGGGCCCCTCATCCCTCCTGAAAGAGGAGATTTACCCAGTGTGCAGTAGGTCCCTCCTCCCTCCTGAGAGAGGATGCTTACCTAGTGTGCAGTGGGCCCCTCATCCCTCCTGAGAGAGGAGGTTTACCTAGTGTGCAGTGGGCCCTTAATTCATCTCTCTTGAGAGCGGAGGTTTACCTAGTGTGCAGTGGGTCCTTCATCACTCCTGAGAGAGGAGGTTTACCCAGTGTGCAGTGGGCCCCTGATCCCTCCTGAAAGAGGAGATTTACCCAGTGTGCAGTAGGTCCCTCCTCCCTTCTGAGAGAGGATGCTTACCTAGTGTGCAGTGGGCCCCTCATCCCTCCTGAAAGAGGAGGTTTACCTAGTGTGCAGTGGGCCCCTCATCCCTCCTGAAAGAGGAGATTTACCCAGTGTGCAGTAGGTCCCTCCTCCCTCCTGAGAGAGGAGGTTTACCCAGTGTGCAGTGGGCCCCTCATCCCTCCTGAGAGAGGAGGTTTACCCAGTGTGCAGTGGGCCCTTCATCTCTCTTGAGAGAGGAGGCTTATACTTACTGTGCAGTGGGCCCTTCATCCCTCTTGAGAGAGGAGGTTTACCCAGTGTGCAGTGAGCCCCTCATCCCTCCTGAGAAAGGAGGTTTACCCAGTGTGCAGTGGGCCCTTAATTCATCTCTCTTGAGAGCGGAGGTTTGCCTAGTGTGCAGTGGGCCTTTCATCACTCCTGAGAGAGGAGGTTTACCCAGTGTGCAGTGGGCCCCTGATCCCTGACTGGCCCTGAAAGATGAGGTTTACCCAGTGTGGAACCAGCCCCTCATCCATCCTAAGGATGAGGTTTAGCCGGTGTGCATTGGGCCTCTCATTCCTCCTAATAGATGAGGTGTACCTAGCGTGTAGTGGGCCCCTCATCCCTTCTGAGAGATAAGGTTTTAGTCAGTGTGCAGCGATCCCTCATCCATCCTGAAGATGAGATTTAGCCGGCAGTGTGCAGTGAGCCCCTCATCCATAACTGGGCCTGAAAGATGAGGTTCATCCAGTGTGTAGCGAGCCTTTCACTCTCTCAGGGTGAAGTTTACACAGTGTGTAGTGAGCCCCTCATCCCCAAGAGATGAGATTCTCAGATTTCCCCTATATTAACATTCTGATGTCTAGAATATCACATATCTTATGTATTAGCACTCTCCATTCTAGAGTATCACATGTATTAACTCTCTGGATTCTAGAGTATGATATGTCTCATGTGTCAACCCTCTGTGGACTAGACTACCATATTTTCTCTACGTTAACCTTCTGATGCCTAGAGGTTCACATATCTTATTTATTAGGCCTCTGTGGACTAGAGTATCACACGTATTAACCCTCTTTGTTCTAGAGTATCACGTTTCTAATGTGTTAACCCTCTGTGGACTACACTATCATGTTTATCTTATTTTAACCTACTGATGCCTAGAGCGTCATAAATGGTATTGATTGACCTTCTATAGGCTACAGTTTGACATGTATTAACCCCCTGAGGCCCAGAGAGTAGATAGTACCACGTTTCTCTAATATTAACCCTATGTGGACTAGATTATTAAATTTCTTCAATATTAACCTTTTGATGTCTGAAGTATCACATTTCTTATTTATCAACCCTCTGTTGACTAGACTATCTCAAGTATTAACCCTCTGTGGTCTCGAGTATTACGTTTCTGATATATTCACCCTACGTGGACTACACTATCATGTTTAGCTTATTTTATATCCTACTGATGCCTAGTTCATCACATATGTTATTTATTAACCCTCTATAGGCTGGAGTATTGCGTGTAATAACCCTCTGAGATCCAAAGAGTCGATAGTATCACGTGTCTCAAATATTAAACCTCTGTAGACTAGACTATCAAATTGCTTCTATATACACCTTTTGGTGTTTGGGGTATCACATGTCTTATTTATTAACCCTCTGTTGACTTTCGCAAGTATAAACCCTCTAGAGTATCACGTTTCTTACGTCTTAACCCTCTGTGGACTACACTATCATGTTTATCTTTTTTAACCTACTCATGCCTAGAGTTTCATAGATGTTTTTTCTTAACCCTCCATAGGCTAGAGTTTGACATGTATTAACCCTCTGAGGTCCAGAGGGTCGATAGTATCACGTGTGTCTCGTGTATTACTGCGCTGTGGACTAGATTACCATATTTCTTCTATATTAACCTTGTCATACCTAGAGTATCATAATTATGTTTTATTTATTAACCCTCTCCGGACTAGAGGAACACATGTATTAATCCCCTGGGGTCTCTGGTATCACGTGTCTCAACTATTAATCTTCTGCGACTAGACTATTATATTTATCTAATGTTAACCTTCTGTTGCCTAGAGTATTACATGTCTTCTGTATTAAAGCAGACACAATCAGGCTAAAATCATCAAAAAATCAATAATTTTATTTTGGCTTCTTAATATACTTCCTTCATATGTGAACATGTCCATAGACTAGAATTACGGAAGTCTTTTAAATTTTGGGTTGCTGTGGCAACGTAGCAAGGTTGCGGAAAACCCCGTTTATCAGTTATTTCTGTATTTCTTAATTTAAACATGCATGTCTGAAATTAAATTGCGTATTTATTTCTCGCTTAACGGGTAAATGCGCAACACAAAATTTAAAAAAACATACGCAATACTAGTCTATGGACACGTCCACATATTATGGCCATATTATAAAGCCAAAAAAAAATTAGGATTTTTTATGATTTTAGCCTGATTGCGTCGCTTTAACTGTCTGGAGGCTGGACTATCAAGTGTTGTCTCATATAATAATCTTCTGGTGGCTAGAGTATGAACTTGCTCTCATATTAACCATGGTAACCATCTGGTGCCACACATGTGTATGATATATTTTCTTCTGTAGCTAGACCCGGCAAATGCTACAAATTGAAATATTTTTTATACAGATGAATTTTAAAAGCAGATATTTGCGAAACTTTGGCCTAACGCTATCTACGCTAGAAAAGCTAGGTGGATAAATGGGAGTTAGAGAGAAAATTTGCAAAATACTTTGCTGGTAAACAAAGTTTTATAGATCATTGTTTTATTATTGTGTTATTATTGCACACTGGGAAAACCTTATCTCTTAGGAGGGATGAGAGGCTGGTTGCACACTGGTGAGCTTCATCTCAGGCAGAAGTTGGGGCTGTAGGGTTGGCTGGTTGCAGATTAGGTGAACTTCATCTCTCAGGCAGAGTCAGGGATGAGGTGCCCACTGCACACTAGGTAAACCTCATCTCTCCGGAGGGATGAGGGGCCAATGTACACCAGGTAAACCTCAACACTCAAGGGGTATGAGGGGCCAACTCCACACTAGGACTTGTAAACCTTATCTCTCTGAAGGGATGAGGGGCCCACTGCACAGAAGGTAAACTTCATCTCTCAGGGGGAGGGGGGGGGGCTCATTGTACACTGGCTAAACCTAATCCTTAGAAGGGGCTGGTTGCTCACTGGTAAACTTCATCTCTCAGGGATGAGGGGCCCACTGCACACTGGGTAAACATCATCTATGATGCAGTGTCAAGAATGAGGGGCTGACTGCACACTATGTAGACCTCATATATTAGAAGGGGTGAGGTGTCCATTCCACACTGACTAAACCTCATTCTTACTGTATCCCCGCGCATAAACGTGCATGCACTTATAAGTGAAATTCGAATGTCATTTCTCCAAAAATATTCTTGTTCGCTTATAAATGCATGCACTTATACTCGAATACCAAGTGCACTCACTTATATTCGAAAATTACTACGCGTACCACGATGTAACTCAAGACATATAATTCAGGTGAGAATAATAATAATATGACTATATTGACTTATAGACTATTACTAGTTAATGCCCATAATAATTTAAAAAAAATGTTGATCGTAAATACAAACTACCATATTATTTTTTATTATTTATCAACGGGTAGATATTAGGAGAGAATTGCCCCATAATACAGATATGCGCCAACAGTTCAAGGCGTCAAAGCGATAGGGTATGGGTATGATAGCTGAAAAGTGGGGACAAATGAGGTGTGATATAACAGTTCATGTAGTGTCAACAGCTATTTCCTGGAGTCACTACTGCAAGGTAACTTCAAAGTAACTATCCCAATGATTACTAAACTAGCTCAGTTTACTTTGGATTGGAATAAATCAAATAATTACGATTTTAACGAATTGGAATAAATTTAAAATTATCTTTATGTTCGAATAAAAGTGCATGCACTTATTTTCAAAAACTAAGTGCATTTTCGAATATAAGTGCACGCGCGGGGATACGATAATTAGGATGGATGACGAGCTGGTTGTAAACCTCATAGTTTAGGCCCAGCTTGGGACGAGGGGCCCACTCCACACTGGGTAAACCTCATCTCTCAGGGATGAGAAGACGGGGCTTGTTACACACTGAATATGTTTATTTCGAATTAAATATTAAATGCTTCTGCACTAAGACGTGGGCCTGTGCATGGGCCCCGAGGGTCCGTATGACGAGCGACTGTGGATGATCTCTCGATTGATGTACATGCCTGTCCACTCTTCTGATAATAACCAGGAATATAATAATTAAGTGTTTTTCATGTGGATATTACATAATATTATCAAAACTTACCAATACTAAGCGAGGTCAAGTATGTGTGTAGGCCTATTAAATAATCTATCCTATCCGATTATTATTCAGTCTATACATGTCAGTTATGATTTAAAGTTGGTGGGTCGTTATACTTCACTGAATTAAAATATTTACGTTGCGATAGACCCACTCCTGTCGAAGTTGACCTTATTGCGCATGCCTGCCTTTATAATTAGGCGCCCTAAATGTTTACTCGGCGAATCACAACGACCCACCTACATTATTCCCTCCATCCGTCTCCTCCCAGCGAACACGACCAGTAGGCCTTTATGCATCTGCAACGCCGACCACCCGATATTAAAGTAGGCGAGTCGTCACTATTTACTGAACACATGTCGTAGGACCACCCGCATGCGCAGTATGGTTCTAAGGTTGGGGTCGTCAAGGTAAATATTATTGATAAGTGAGCGAAACTTCTCAGCTGGGTTAGTCTATAGCCTACTAGCTTTGACATACTGTCTTCTAATTTTGGCCACTATACCGCTATGGTGGGGACGCTCGCAGCTTATATTTTACCGTGATATTTTCCCTAAATTATTCTGAACCCTTTCAGTGCGGGGACCGTCTATAGACGTAAACGACCCCCGCACTGAAGAAATTAGCAAATTGTAATGACCATAGACCCATAACATAGATATTCAAATGAAGCAGAAAGAGCTAACTAAGCTATTTGTGAAGATTTCAAATTGGAACAACTCTTTGGTCTCCATGGTTCATACGCAAATATTTCAGCATTGTAAGTGTTAAACCATCTAGACATTAATGAATTCATATTTATTTTGCCAACGCTCTAAGGTATGTGGATAAAAGTGAATAACGTCTGACCTGTTTTAACTAGGCAATGTTGATGGGTTGACTCAGATTTTAGTCCTAAAGTATATTTTTTTTATACCACTCCATGGCGATGACTTCACAGAGTGAGCGCACGATATTACTGCAATACATGTTTCAAATTATCGTTATCATTATCACATTTAGTTATAAACAAAAAAAAATACATATTTGTGAATTAATTTATACTATTCGCCTTCTGTTTTATGAGTAGGCCCATGGTTTATCCTCCTCCAGTCTGTGACGACTATTAGTTTCTGGGAGTAGCAACAATTTGTTCAATTTGTCCTTGTATAGAAACCGATTAGGGCAAAGTGAACACTATTATCATCGCTTGATTAAATTAAGTTATTATCGCCTTTATCCAAGGTACCATTTATGATTTACCAAAAAGTTTTAAAATAGCATTATGTTTATACTTATTTATAATAATATTTGAGGAACTATAAAATGTATGGTGAATTTGTTTTTTTTCCAAAAAGTCAAAAATACATTGTGAACGCTCAATCCCAAGTACCGTTAGTCCATATTCCTCATACTTTTGTATGTAGGCACTTACCTGCCTGAGTACGAAATGAAAAGGTTTTGGTCATAGCGCAATGATTTGTAGTGATTGTCAATTAAAATACTTGGCAGAGATGCATTCATTTTCGCCTCATAGCGAAAACACATCTTATTTTCCTATCAACAAGGGCTCAGGGGCACATATTTTCTGTATTTTACATCTGTGTACATATACTAGTATTCTATTGGGTGGCAAAAAAGTGTAGGGGGTAGGTCTACTATCCTGTTTAATTAATACAAATGGAAGTATTATAATTTAGTGCTTTGTTTACAATTGTCCCGGAACGATATTATGGTAGTTTGCATAGCTACTAGAGAATTTGATAATGTACAGACAAGAAGTAGGTAATCCTTTTGTGGATAACTTTTGTGTTACTCTGCGACCATGTGAACACATTCAATTTTAAAGTTAATGATGAGATAATAATAATTACAAATGTTGCAATTGCATTTATTAGTTTTTAAACATGAAGAAAATCATATCACACATAAAATAATGTAGATCTTGTTTATGTTTCTTATACAGATAAAACAAAAAATAGCCAGTGACTATTCAACACAGAGTGTTCATATAGAGTGTCCATATATATTCTTCTAAGACCACTGGCGTCTCGCTGAAAATAAAATAATGAGTGGATCAATGAAACATTTTTTTTTTTTTTAATATGTTCTATTCGTGGTGATTAAATTCGAAATTTGCATTTGACATGTTGATAAAAAATTTTACAATATAATAACTACAAGAACCTAAATATTTGTTGGGTAACACATAAATTAGGTAGATAGTCATACCTACATTTATCTCTCATACAGTACTGTATCATCTGTACACGGGGAATCGTGTCTCCAGGAGAATGATCTAAAAATTGTATCGCTGTACCTTTATCCTGTACAAAGAAAACAAAAACAAATATCACTATAGCACAATTTGATCATTACGAGAACGAGATTCCGCTACGTAGGTGTACTGTGTAGCAACAACGATTTATGCTCTAGCGCTCATAGCGAGCATTTTACACCAGATATACTGTAGATTACCTTGCTCAAACATGTTGAAATAACCCTGCTGCTTTTCTGTGGTTTAAATAAGAAAGGTTGGAATAGTTATTTAACCCAATGAATTTGGTGTGGATTAAATACGAAAATATTCCTACAACCAGCTGTTTCTCCTGTAGGTTAAATAAGATTTAAATAGTTTAATAGCCCAGGTGATTTTCTGTGGGTTAAATAAGAAGGTTGGGATAGTTATCTAGCCTGGTGTATTTGTTGTGGATTAAATATGAAGATTGGAAAATCGTTCTGAAACCCAGCTGTTTTTCTGTGTGTTAAATAAGAAGGTTTTAATATTATAAAACCTAGGTGCATTGTAGTGGTCTAAATAAGGTTAAACTATGTCTGGATGCTTTATTATGTGTAGGCATAAAGAAGAGTGGAATTGTTGTTTAGCCCGGGTTGTTTTATGTGGGCTAAATAAATTAGTCGGTTGAAAAGCTATAAAACCTAGTTGTATTGTTTGGGTTAAATAGATATTTTCTGTGGTCTGGAAGCTACAAAGGTTGATATAAGTATATACAATGTAGTCTGGGTTATTAATTGCAGGTTAAATAAGAAGGTTGGAATTGTTATTTAGCCTGGGTTGTTTGATGTGGAAATAGTTATTTAGCCTGGATGCTTTGTTGTGGGTTGAATAAGGACATAGGTTGACATTATTCACGGTGATTTGATGTGGGTTGAAGACGAAGATTGAAATAGTTCTATAACCCACTTGTTTTATATGGGTTATATAAGAAGGTTTGTATTGTTATTCAGCCCGGGATGTTTTCTGTGGGTTAAATATGTCGGTTGAAAAGTTATAAAACCTACTTGCTTTTATTTGGGGTGAATAGAAGGTTCAAATAGGTAAATAGCCCAGTAGGTGATTTTCTGTGGGCTAAATAAGAAGGTTGGGATAGTTATCTAACCCGGTGGATTTGGTGTGGATAAAATATCAAGGTTGAGATAGTTCCATATTACCCAGCTGCTTTTCTGTGGGTTAAATGGGAATGTTGTAAATGTTTATAACCCAGATGCTTTGTTGTGGGCTAAATAAGAAGGTTGAAATAGGCATATAATCCGGGTTATTGATTGCGGGTTAAATAAGAAGGTTGAAATTGTTATTTAGCCCTGCTTGTTTGGTGTGGAAATAGTTATTTAGCCTGTATGTTTTGTTGTGTATTAAGTAAGTACATAGGTTGACATAGTTATTTATTCACGGTGATTTGATGTGGGTTGAAGACGAAGATTAAAATAGCTCTATAACCCACTTGTTTTATGTTGGTTATATAAGAAGGTTTGTATTGTTACTTAGCCCGGGATGTTTCTGTGGGTTAAATATGTCGGTTGAAAAGATGTAAAACCTACTACCTTTTATTCGGGTTAAATAGAAGGTTCAAATAGTTAAATAGCCCAGTAGGTAATTTTCTGTGGGCTAAATAAAAAGTTTGGCATAATTATCTAGCCCGGTGGATTTTGTGTGGATGAAATATGAAGGTTGAGATAGTTCTATATTACCCAGCTGCTTTTCTGTGGGCTAAATAAGAAGGCTGTAAATGTTTAAACCCAGATGCTTTGTTGTGGGCTAAATACGAAAGTTGAAATAGGTATATAGTGTGGATTCTTAATTGCGGGTTAAATAAGAAGGTTGGAATCGTTATTTAGCCCGGGTTGTTTGATGTGGAAATAGTTATTTAGCCTGGATGCTTTGTTGTGGGTTAAATAAGTAGGCCACATATTATTCCGGGTGATTTGATGTGGGTTGAAGATGAAGATTAAAATAGCTCTATAACCAACTTGTTTTATGTGGGTTATATAAGAAGGTTTGTATTGTTACTTAGCCCGGGATATTTCTGTGGGTTAAATATGTCGGTTGAAAAGATATATAACCTACTACCTTTTATTTGGGTTAAATAGAAGGTTCAAATAGTTAAATAGCCCAGTATGTGATTTCCTGTGGGCTAAATAAAAAGTTTGGCATAATTATCTAGCCCGGTGGATTTTGTGTGGATGAAATATGAAGGTTGAGATAGTTCTATATTACCCAGCTGCTTTTCTGTGGGCTAAATAAGAAGGCTGTAAATGTTTAAACCCAGATGCTTTGTTGTGGGCTAAATACGAAAGTTGAAATAGGTATATAGTGTGGATTCTTAATTGCGGGTTAAATAAGAAGGTTGGAATCGTTATTTAGCCCGGGTTGTTTGATGTGGAAATAGTTATTTAGCCTGGATGCTTTGTTGTGGGTTAAATAAGTAGGCCACATATTATTCCGGGTGATTTGATGTGGGTTGAAGATGAAGATTAAAATAGCTCTATAACCAACTTGTTTTATGTGGGTTATATAAGAAGGTTTGTATTGTTACTTAGCCCGGGATATTTCTGTGGGTTAAATATGTCGGTTGAAAAGATATATAACCTACTACCTTTTATTTGGGTTAAATAGAAGGTTCAAATAGTTAAATAGCCCAGTATGTGATTTTCTGTGGGCTAAATAAAAAGTTTGGCATAATTATCTAGCCCGGTGGATTTTGTGTGGATGAAATATGAAGGTTGAGATAGTTCTATATTACCCAGCTGCTTTTCTGTGGGCTAAATAAGAAGGCTGTAAATGTTTAAACCCAGATGCTTTGTTGTGGGCTAAATACGAAAGTTGAAATAGGTATATAGTGTGGATTCTTAATTGCGGGTTAAATAAGAAGGTTGGAATCGTTATTTAGCCCGGGTTGTTTGATGTGGAAATAGTTATTTAGCCTGGATGCTTTGTTGTGGGTTAAATAAGTAGGCCACATATTATTCCGGGTGATTTGATGTGGGTTGAAGATGAAGATTAAAATAGCTCTATAACCAACTTGTTTTGTGTGGGTTATATAAGAAGGTTTGTATTGTTACTTAGCCCGGGATATTTTTGTGGGTTAAATATGTCGGTTGAAAAGATATATAACCTACTACCTTTTATTTGGGTTAAATAGAAGGTTCAAATAGTTAAATAGCCCAGTATGTGATTTTCTGTGGGCTAAATAAGAAGTTTGGCATAATTATCTAGCCCGGTAGATTTTGTGTGGATGAAACATGAAGGTTGAGATAGTTCTATATTACCCAGCTGCTTTTCTGTGGGCTAAATAAGAAGGCTGTAAATGTTTAAACCCAGATGCTTTGTTGTGGGCTAAATACGAAAGTTGAAATAGGTATATAGTGTGGATTCTTAATTGCGGGTTAAATAAGAAGGTTGGAATCGTTATTTAGCCCGGGTTGTTTGATGTGGAAATAGTTATTTAGCCTGGATGCTTTGTTGTGGGTTAAATAAGTAGGCCACATATTATTCCGGGTGATTTTATGTGGGTTGAAGACAAAGAATGAAATAGCTTTATGACCCACTTGTTTTTATGTGGGTTATATAAGAAAGTTTTTACTGTTAGTCTATTTAGCCCAGGTTGTTTTTCAGGATTTGAAAAAAACGTGGGGGGGGGGAGGGCTTGGTGCCGGCCCTCAAGTTTTTTGTTGGTATGCTAATGCTAATTTAGGTCGCTTTTTAAAATAATGTACCGAAAAAAACGGGGCCGTCCCCCCTCCCCCGCCTGAACCTGCGGCCGACATTCCCCGTCATTAAGTTGACTATAGATTTACCCAATGTTGGCTTAATGTTGGCCCAGTGTCGTAGACGGTGGACCAACAATAAAGTAACCTTGGGTAAATGTCTCAGATACTAAGCAATGTAAAATGCACAGCGGGCGTCGTAATCAAACCTGTTGCCGACTACTGTTTGTATGGGAATTTAGCATTAATCAAATGTGGCCACGGACGATAATACGTGTAGTTGCCAATTCACATATATTTGGTAGTAATCTAGCTTTCATATCTTTTGTAAATGTTGCAAGCGATAATAGTTGTCAGGAGTCAGGGATATATTTACATTTGTACAAGTTTATTTTTACGCGGCATAACTTACCTGTTCATTTTGATAAGGTCTTGTTGTAGGCTATTCAGTTCCGTGAATGAGCGCCAAAAACAAACATTGACATTAGGACATTGAAAGAACGATTTTGATTGGTTGTCATTGTCGGGTTAAATAAGGATTTTAGTCTTCTTGCACACCCCGTGACGGGCTAAATAGACACTTCCAAATTTGTTTACCTGATGAATATATAAATGTGGCGATATGTATGTACATGTATTGTAACAATATTGTGATACCATGCCCTCAACTCATGTTCATTCACTATACTTTGCTTTTTGTTTTGTATGCACACAGGCTGTCTAGCCTATTGCTAATAAACTATTAGTATTATTATTAATTTTTTTGATACGATCAAGCCATTCTGACACTATCTCAGTCTTCTGACATATACTGTATTTTTAGTATTATATCCTAAAATTATAGTGTTATACCCATAACTGATAATGTGATTTTCTGACACTATAATGTAATACACGCCTCATGATTTTCAGCTCTCATATATTCTGAAACAATAGTGTTTTATTTTGTAAACATGTTGACACAATCATGATTTCCGAAATTAAATTTATATTATTATTGCGTTTGCAATTCCAGCCTAATTTGACTAAGAATATAGCCAAACACAATTCAGCAGGCCAATGGTCAAATATTTGGACTATGGTCATATAAATCTAATGATTTCAAACCCTACATATCTGTTCAAACGTGCTCAGAAGTATTTCATATCAGATTGAATGACTACTAGCTTATGAAAAAAAGTCAAATGTCTGCATTTTTCTTTATTAACGCAAAATAATTAGATGATACGATTATCGTTCTCTGAACTTATTAAACTGGTACTCAAGTCACTGTTTTTTTCATTTGTGAAATAAATGACTACGTGTACATAAATGTGTGTTTCTCGCATTTTAAAACCCTTATTTTGAAGTACTACATGCCACTCTTGCATAATTAAAGACACTAGGGCCAACAGTAGAATTATAAATTATGCAAATTAGCGTGTAGTTTTGTTTTCCAAAGTTAAAGCGTAATTATCTAAGTTAGTATGACGGACGACTGGATTCAATATAAACACATCACACACAATATAATGATCCGATGTTGGAATAATGTTGTGACAGCGTCGTAGACAGTGGTCCAACATCAAAACAGCATTGAGTCAACGTCTCGTGTTTGAGTGTCCTCAGAGAGTTAGTAAACCTGAGATTACAGATAAACCACCTGTCATGAAATTATAAATTTATATGCGCTGCAATAACGGTAAATATCAATATATAAATATTTGTATTATTTTTCTTGGTGGGCAAACAATGCTCATAATACGTGTGTGTTGCTTGTACGGTGTGATATATCTTACGCTATAATAATAATAAAAATAATAATTATGTTAAATAGGAAGCACTTCTATATATCTATATTCGTTAGCTGGTTTTAATATTGTTAATGTTTCCATGACAATCCTATTGAGCAAAAGTGATAAAATATCAAGGTATTTATATCCTGATTTATTTGTTCTTACGTATGATTGGGATTATTCAGAGTATGCTTGCATCTTAGAACAGTTTATCAGTCGGCCTACCGCATACTTGCAAATATTAGTGGATGTAATAAGCTCGACATTTCGACCTGATAGTTTAAAAAGAACACATACACGTACATGTATCTATTCCTTCTAATCTGTTAATGTAAACATAATAAATGTAAGCTTTAAATTAACCAAATAATATGGTTAAAGTGTTTCATTATCAACTAAAAATATTACCTAAAATTAAAAATGTGTGCGTATATGTAGGCTATGAAACTACGTCTTAGACATGGTGGGATATAATATCTGTGATGTCGTCTATGCATAGCTATGTGTATCTTGGATTAAATAAAAGTTTTATCATGTGTAATATATGTAATATGAATTGGTCTCATTTTTGTAACAATAGGCTTTTGATTTGTTAATCAAAGTTGAGAACATGCTGGAAGCCTTTAGTTTATGTACCGTTCAGTTTCGAAAACCACCCAACTAAACTAAAGCTTGTACAAAGCGGAATAAATATTTTTCTTTTTGCACTAAAATTGGCTCGGTACGGTTGCACATGCAGACAAAATCTGTTTTAAATGTTACCATTGATTTTAAATATTAATCTTGATGTGGTATGACTGTTAGTCAATAATTATTAAAATATGTGTTACTCTATTGACACGAAATGACACAACTTTCGTTGACTGCTAGTTATTTGGAAAGTAATATAAAATAAATATTAAAACAAAACCACGAATAAAATGTCACTCTATATCTCTAATTGGGTTTTAAAAATCATTGATATCAGCTTACAGTGTGTGTGATAATGATGATAACTTGAATACTCTGCATCCACAAAGAGACATACATATCCAGTACGCGCTGCTGAACATGTCAAGTATGAATACTTTATACTTGACATGATGATACATGGAGATTGATTATTGCAATTT
The DNA here is from genome assembly GCA_964017125.1 of Flabesymbios commensalis. NCBI lineage: Eukaryota > Metazoa > Annelida > Polychaeta > Terebellida > Flabelligeridae > Flabesymbios > Flabesymbios commensalis. The sequence continues at coordinate 34,107,098 of OZ024902.1, forward strand.
ATACTATATTTGATTTTTAGAATAATTTAAAGGTCAAATGTTTTGTGTTTACTGGGTGTCAATACAAGCTTGGGGTCAAGCAGTTTCCACATCCCCGCAGTAATACAGTCAGTTTGTTTGCAAGCCAGCGACCAAGTAGGGGCAAGGGCAAAGGGCTTTGAATCATTACGTCATAGATGTCGCTCAAGTATATATGAACTTGCTGTGATTTGAGAACTTGCTCTTAATGAGGCTTTGGGTATGAAACGCATATTTAGTATTATTATGGAATAGGCCTTGGCCTACCCACGGGCACTATAGCCTTCTGGGGACCCTTGTCCCGCGAATTTTGACAGTTGACCACACCATTACCATTAGAGTTCAACATGTGTATTTATTGAGCTTATCATGTTTAAAAAATATTGTGTGTTTTTTAAACAATAAAATCGACATATTGTCAATAACTGGCTCACTGTAAACCGTGACAATAATGAAGTACTGAAGAGGCATTGTCAAACCATTTTCACATCAGTACGCATCTTCTCTTTGAGAATTAGAATCATTAACATAGGCATTTGGCATAGTTTTGTTGCTTTAGATAGGCATATACACATAGCGAGATTTGACAAACCATCATGCTCATAGAATGGACTGAAAATATAATAAGTGAGTATTTTATCATTTCTTAAATTTTCCTTTTGCTATGAAAAATATATTGGCCATATAAAATATAATTTAAATGTGTCACACTTCGAACAATTTTTCAGCTCACTAATCCCACTTCGACCAGATTTTGATCATAATTGGACAAGAACAGAAGATAGTTTATTCTATGATTTAAATTGGTATTTGATATTGTTTGATTATTGTGTCCGTATATATCAATACCACTACAAACGTTTAATCTGTGATACATTAAAAAGCAAAGGCGGTTCCAGGACGGTCAAGGATGCGAAGGCTGATTTTGACTGAATAAAGAGAACTGTCAACATGGCTCTAATTTGGTCCAGATATTTTATTTTTACACATAAAAAAAACACGTACATGTATTTGTTCCTTCTAATCTTTTAATGTAAACATAATAAATGTAGGCCTCAAATTAACCAAATAATATGGTTGAAGCGTTTCATTATCAACGTCAATTTTGTCATTGCATCACAATTCTTTGAACTGTATTATATTTATTTTTGCTGATAATATCATTTTCGCGCACATTGTGTAAATAAAAATGAAGAAAAAAAGTTTATTTGTCACAATATTTTATTTTCTCATGCAAGTTTTGTCCACATTTAGAATTTGCAAGGCAAGTGACATAGCTGTAATTTTAAGTGAAAAGGGAGAGGTGTGGACATTTTTTTAAATTGTAATAAGGATTATTTTAATTTTAATTCCGGAACGCAATAAATTGATTTCCTCCTAATAAGCCCGATATTGCGATATATTTTATTTTTGTTACAATTCACAATTAAAGGCGAATGTGGTACTTTTTCTAAATTAAAAAAAACATCAAACAGGAAATTTAAAAATCGCAAAACTAATATAACATCATCATACCTATACTGTGTCAAAATTTCAGAACTTTATCACAATTCGAAACTATTTTTAGGTTATTACACCTACTATAATGCATGCTCAGAGCCAAGCTTCTCGGCAATATTGTGCAGTGACAATTTTATGTAATTTGTTGTTGTACTAAATTCACCAAATCGTTGATCAAGTCCCAATTTTTATGGAATAACGCCACATCAATCACCAACACAGAATCAGAATCTACAATCGAAACATTTTTGTGACAAACTGAGCTGCCATGCTTGACGTGTAGAAATATAATGTGTCAGCTTCTCCTAGATGACAAATGCTGATATAATTTACTTCGTTCAATGTGGTCCTTATAAACAATACAGTCATGAAATTCTTGGACTGACAAAATAACAAACTATAAAGTGCGAATTGTCGCTCGATGTGCGTGCGTCGACATGTAGGGCGAGGGCCCTGGTGCAGTGGTTAAAGCTACCTGCTTGGAAAATCGTAGATCACGGGTTCGAAACCCGCTCTGGCATTCAAATTGCCATTTTTTTTCTTTGAAACTTGAATGCCAGAGCGGGGTTCAAACCCGCAATCACCTACTCTCAAAGCAGGCAGCTTTAACCACTGCACCAGGGCCCTCGCTCTAATAGGACGTCAAAACACATCATGCCGACAATCGCATATTCTGTTAATAAAAGGCTGTCTATCTAGTCTGTATTGTTAACGAAGCCGATGAGGTTAAAAATGACTAAACCTTGATTGAATTCACTTCGGATATATAGCTTTGTCCTCTTTCGATCCTCGTTTTTTTAACGCGATCAACTCGACATGGTTGATAAACTCATGTGTGTATTTCACTGACAGTTCATATAAGAAAATTCAGGCAAAATTAGATTACGGCAGTCATTTTTATTGCCTCACCTATTGAAGAAAAAAAGAACACTTTCTTTAAAGTTGCCATCTTTTGTAACATTTTGGGACAATTTTATTTTTCTCTCGTAATAACATAGCAGTAGGCCTAATTATAAATGCAGCTCCTGGGATAACGACCTCCATTTCGTGTTGGCATTTTGTGTAAAAAGATCATTATCGGCTGAGGCTTTTTTCTGTCGCCGACGGGCCTAGTATCTCATTATCATCACATATCAAGTCATGCAGTATATAAATATGAATGTCATAGGCATCATACTAATAACATTCTACTGTAATGATTTTTCTTTATGCTAATAAAATATGTCTGTCTGTATGTACATGTGTGTATTTTGTCAAAAGAAAAACAGCTGATATAAATCTTGACAAATCTACATTATTTTTACTATGCTGTAAAATTCCTTGATTATTATTGAAGTCCAAATATGTTTAAATAATATAAATTTTTAACATACTTTGTAATATCAAAGTCAACTGTTCTTACAATAAAGTCTGTTAATATTGCATACAATGTCACCATCGTTCATCCTGGGTTATTCTCAAATCACAAATACGAAAACGATTATTATATAGTTTGAATGTATTACACATACATATTTAATGTCTTGGATATTAAAGAGATAATCTAAGGAGCGCAGAGAGTAATTACGATTAATGTTAGAACATGTTCAATGTTTACGGGAAAGGTAATTATGTGCTGGTCTATTAAAAGTAGAGTTCGCTCGGTGAAGCGCGGAGCAAATTATCCATAAGACAAGTCAGATGTAAAACCAATTCTTATTGGTAGACTTTAGCATCAAACATAATAAAAGGAGCGTAACGGAGTGGAAAGGTCAGAATGATCAGTTTTTCTATGCCGTGATTCGTATACAACAATAAATTCCGTAATATATTTAAAAACGCTGACATAATGGGCTCATTTGGGAATGAACGTAGTCGCTATGTCACATTTGCACAGATGTATCTCCACCACTCCATCATGATAGCATAATCATATTACCATGACTTCAAGCATGTATGTTCACATTTTGTTATTTTGTTATTTTTCCAAACTTCGATATAATTATGTTCTTGGATATATATTCCATTACACATGTTCTACATTTTAGGTTTGCCGTTGAATTGAACAACAACTATTATATTTGTGTGAGATGGAACATACAAGTCAAATTAACTCTTTATACTTGATAATATTCGGTCCTGATACTATGTCGTTTCTTAGATTCCCAACAATGCGATTCTGTTCCTAATAGTGACTTTTCTGTCTCTGGGCACATGAAAATCCGACCCTCATCCCCTTGAACAATGACAATAGTTTATACCGGACGATGCATCCAATTTAATAGGAGATGTCATTGATTTGAATCACTTGTGTTGAGTATTCTCAGATTATCCAACGGCAACACGAGCTGCAATGTAATGAATTCATGAATTCATGATGTGTAGTAGTCTATATATTAACGTTTATATCTCTGTTTGACATTATTACACCTGTCTGACTCATGTAGGAGTTTGTACATTGGCGTAAATCTCTGTGTTTGACATCACACTTTGTTCAGTAGAAAAATGAGACTCTACATTGGCGTACGTCTGATGTTGCTCCATGTAATGCAGACATAATCTGTGTAAGAAGTCATATTGCTCCTGCAAAAATAATGTTATTAGTTGATAAGTAGTTGATTGGAGTGCGGTACGGGACAAGATAGCGCTCGTCCAATAAAGAAGGTGTGAGCATTTTTTAGGCGGACACTTTATTCATTTGGCGTGTGCTGTATATCGCACTGAAAATGAAGAACGTTTGTATTTTCTCTCTCGATAGGCTGATAGAATTACCATTGATTGCCATTCGAACGTAGAACAAGTGGGAAGTCCAATAATGAAACCAACGCACGAGTGTGAACATACGAAATAGATTTATATTTTAACACCTAAAGGTAGTGTTATTAATAAAATACATCATCAATTTTGTTTACACGTACATTCTGCCCACAGTGTAAATGTTCGTACAACATGTAAAAATATCTGTAATGAAACGGCATACGCCTTACAATGTTTAGGCTATTACCGTGGGATTATTCACCATTTATATGACAAAATAAAATTAATAAAGTACAGATTCTATTGAATACATAATGCATTACACATGCATTATAGTTTCATTTGTTGTACAGTGAAAAGTACATGCATTGTGTTAATACAAAAATACAAAATTATAAGCCATTAGTCTTACCATTGTCTCTATAAATTGTCGCCTGAACAATCGTATGTATCTGACAGTATAGAAAATGTCCACCTGTTGAGTTGCACGTAACATATCCAGCAGGTTCCACGCAGCAGACATTACACCACATGCTGACGCCCCGTCTCTGTTATAAACATATAAAATCGTATCTGGAGTTTAGAATATCATTTGAATTAGTTTGCTGTAAGCTATCAAGGGCTGAATATTTAATGAATCGTTCATACAGTAGTGATACGACCTCAATTCAATGAAAAGTAGTCAACTATTGAGGTACTCTGCTGACCTTAATTTTAATGGTGAGAGAAACATTCCTGAATGTGGTTAGTTTTCTGGAATGAAGAAGACAGTGGCAGTTACGGTAACATTCATCTACAGCCAGGTGAATAGAAAAGTAAAAAGTAAACAATTCAGCAATATAGCAATAAGCGTAATATTTGCTTGATTATGGGTGGGCAAAGATGATGGCATATGCCACCTTTCATACAAGTACACCATTCGCAACAGTTTCACCTAAGAATATATGAGAAAAGTTTGATATCTAAGACTATGTGATTCAATGCACATAAAAAAATAGAACGTCGCATTATTCACAAATATAAAATGATGAGACTCATTGAGACTATGAGTAATTTATATGAAATACACAAAAATAATGCGTCTTACAGACAATGCACGACAACAGGCCCACTATTGCTGATTTTTCTTTTACATTCTTCTGACATTGTGATGGCGGTAATAAAATCTTGTATCAGGTTTTCATCCAGAGATTTTCCTTTCCTCCAACTGTTCACCTGAACCTGGTGCACATTGACTGTGTCTCTTTTCGGGTTCTGACAAAATAAAATAAGCACATAGGCTACTTAAACATAATAAACCATGATAGCACAACCATTAATTAATCAAAACTGTATGTGGAAATAGTTAAACAATACAAACAACTGGACAACCGAACAAACAAAACGAGTTATGAACTAAAAAATAATGATTGACAATAGTAATATAATGTATGACACTGGAACTATGCCATCTCCATACTATCGTTTATTTCCAAGTTCAAAATATTGACTGGCAATAACTATAAATATATTTGACAACCATACTGTACCTTGGGTTGGGAAAGTTTGAATTGTCTGATAATCACATTAGGATTAGTGATATCCTCCTCGCCGACACGCTCAATCCCAAGTGGACCAGCAATCACTGGTATCTCATCCGGCCAAAAGATTGGAGAATCCTATAAATCACATTTATTTGATTGACAGTGATCAAACTATTATTCTTTCAACATGACCAATTACGGTATTGGCTAAAGGCGTATACCTCTGTCATTACTGTTTATATTAATAGCTATACCCCAAGTAGTTTTTTCATGTAAGCCATGTCATGTATTCTGGGCCTTCACTGACTGTTTGGCCACAGCGAACGACTTACATAAAGTGCCTCCAAAATAACTTTGAAAGCTGGAGAAGATACTCTTTAAAATGTTTAGAAATGCCCTCTTTGCCACTCATCAATAACATTGATTTTTTTAAATATGATGTATTAATTCATTGATTCATTTATTGATTGATTCATTGATTTATTGATTCATTAATTCATTGAGTCATTAATTAATTAATTAATTAATTAAATAACTAAATAATTAATTTATTTATTTATTCTTTCATTCATCCCTTCATTCATTCATTCATTCATTCATTCATTCATTCATTCATTCATTCATTCATTCATTCATTCATTCATTCATTCATTCATTCATTCATTCATTCATTCACCCATTCATTCATTCATTCATTCATTCATTCATTCATTCAATCCTTCATTCATTCATTCGTTCGTTCGTTCGATCGTTCGTTTGTTCGTGCGTTCGTTAGTTCGTTCATTCATTCATTCATTCATTCATTCATTCATTCATTCATTCATTCATTCATTCATTCATTCATTCATTCATTCATTCATTCATTCATTCATTCATTCAATTGTAATTACTTGTCGACTAGTAGTAATTTAGGAGTGCAACTTACACCATCCATATCCTGTGAGTCAACCAGAGAGATGATCAGACTGGCATTCCCTTCATACACCATCCTCCAGAAATCTGTGATCGTGTTTGACAACGGATTCTGAGTCACGCAGTATTCTCTTTTTTTTTCTGTAGCCCTGATAATATGTCGTTGTCATATAATATTAGCAGATACTATTTTATTCGGTTGTCGTCTTTAACCAAATCATTACATGGGCAGAAACAAAAATATTATGATATGTATTAATAGCGGTACAGTATGATATTCAAAATCATGTATAGGTGAATAAGCATGTGCTGATTGGTTATATGTACACTTCCTCACATGGGCTGGTGTGTTTATTCATTACTGACACAAACTTGATATCATACTTCATGTTTCAACATGACTAAAATAGCACAATGGGATTATCATGACTAAGATATGAGTATAAATGCGATGTTAATCTTATGCTAACTATATTAGATAACTATTTCAGTAAATGCAACTATATTATACACAATTCATGGTTTTGCAAAACATTCACATTTTACAAGTTAACACATCAAACTAGGTTTACATTAAGTTAACCCACCAATACTTACATCGACATAGACAGCATTGATATAGTTGGATCCACCCTGCCATCCTGAGATATACGGACGCATGTTATCAGCTGAAAAATATAAATGAAATAATGACGAAATCAACTTTCCTGATGATAACTTTCTTTTAAATACATTTGCATGTGATATGAAGTGAATAACAATTACAGTCTCAGTCATCAAGGGTGATCCCAGAAAGCACAAAACATTTGTATAACATTTGTACAACGTCGGCCCAATGTCTTCGACGTTGGTCCAACGTTATACAAATGTTATACAAATGCTTTGTGTTTACTGGGATAGGAGCCTTTATGAATAGCGCCTGAAACATCACGTGACCAGATTGCGTTATTATTACACATAATGCTTTGTAGTCAAGTTTATATATCAATTATGCGTTGAATCATTACCCGGAATGACGTTTCCGTATCTGTTTTTGTCTTTGTTCTCAGGCTTCAGTCCATCAGCATTACTAGTATTGACATCAACCCTCAACGTGTTCAGTTTCTGGAATAATAATTTTAGTTAGCGTTCACGTCCAAGTTGCTGTTCAGGTGTGCTTATATGTGTGTTACTTCAAACTATTACAGCATAAGTTAATTAATATGATTTCATGGTTATCTTATATTAGGTACTTAAATATAACAGTCACAGTTTTGGCAACAATTGTGATTAAATCATCAATATCACTACACACATAATAAGCGACGTTTCTAGAAAAATAAATTCTGGTATTATATTTTAGTAATTAAATGTAAAGTACATCTATGGGTACAGTTATTATTAATCTAGTACACATTCCTCAGTAGTTACAGCTCGTGTTTTGAGATTAACATCAGGGAGTTACGTTATTGCAATTTATTTTATATTCTTGAATTTTCTTGAATGTACTTTTGACTACCTCAAATTGTGCATCCATAAGTGTTGTGTTGGCATATAGACCAGCGTCTCCTTGTAAATCATTGTAGATAGTGATAAAAGTATTGCAGGATATACTTGTATCTCCTATGTCAACATGCTCAAGTAAAGCATCATAAATAAATGCATATTGACCCTGAAAAAATATACCAACGTTGAAAATAATAATAGTTTACCGCCAACCGAGAATTTATTTAACTAAATCCTTTAGCGAGTTTCTATATTGTAAAGAATTATCCACCCTTTTAGAATTGGGGACATGTATTTATAATTATCGATACCCTATAAATTACAAAGGATGGTATCAATTGATAGGTATCTGAATATCTAAAGGTTTGCTCACCAGGGTCTGAACCATGTTCATTCTGTGATCACGAAGTGTTTTAACACAATGATAAACGTCCACAGCTTTTTCCTTGTCTGCCATCTGTGTTAAGATGTCTATCGCGATGTAGGTACCAGTTCTACCCACACCGGCACTGGAAGAAAGTTCGATGTTATTAATTTGTATATTATTTTTTAGTCTCACAAATTATATTGCTTCAAAAGGTTTAGCTATCAAATCAAATGTTTCACAAATAATTCTTTTTAAACAACCTTGCGGAATAATTAGTAATGACATAGTATATAATGTTTTTGCAGATATGTTTCTGTTCCAATTGAATGTCGCACTAACAAAAATGTCGTATGAAAATCGTAGAAACGGCGTTCGTACGGGTCATTGCGAGGGGGTGTTACCTGCGATGTACGCATAAAATTGTCTCTGATATATATATTTTTTGAATACTTGAACCATTCATAATAGCAATTACAGGGCCTAACATTTGATATGATATTTTATTTGAAAAAATATCACAGATATGCGATTCAGTTGCAAGCGAAAAAAAACCAGGGACGTAAATATCTGCATAACCACATTGTGTGCTCGAATTCAGGTAGTAATTCGTTATATTTATACCTGCAGTGGACGAGTAAATAGGCTGACTCGGTGGATCTGTGACGGAGAGAACGTAACATCCGACAGAAGTGTAGCAGCGGGAATGTATGATCAGGTACACTGCGGTCTGGCCACGATGTGAAATGATAATGACAAATAGTTCTGGTGGTATTCTGAAGCAGAATCAATAAAAAGAATATCTGATAAATACAGTCACAGGAATCACAATATTATAAAATGAAGTAATCCACTATACCTGAAATAGGATGCATACGTTCGAAAGGGAAAAAACAACCAACATAAAATAAAGTCCAGGTTAATCTGAGAGTGAGTATGGTGAAGTCAACGCAAGCATAGCTCTGTTTAATCTTCGACCATTTATTTATCTTGGCTGTAGTAAAACACATTATCCTGTTGATGGAAGAGGTCAATTTATTCTCATAATTTGAATGTAATTATGCAATGAAATTAAAGTTCTATACTTGGAACATCATAATCATTTCACCACAACACGATGATTAGTATTACATGTCAGCATCTGATGACATTTCATTATCACTATTTTTCATAAAATATACTTGCACTTAGTACCATATGTCCCTGTTAATATATGACGGTTAACATATAGTCATATAATCAATATAATCTCCGTGAATGTTTTCTCCTGTACTAAACTACTTACACCTTTCTTGACCTTGAATACACGGATCACATAATCGTTGTAGATTTCCACTGCTGTGATTTTCACAGTGACATCACCATAAGTCTCCTGATCACCCTCTGTATCATGTTCAGGCCAGTATGGTGTACATTTCCTCTGTTAACAAGGAGAAAAAACATCTAACAGTTTCTTTTAAAAAAATCCATTCATTTGCATTGTTCACAGATACACTATTTTGTAGTGTCATTATGCTTTAGACCGAATAAAATAAGACCAACAACTGAGGTCGGATAAGCCCGCAGCTCGCTTTTCATGAAAAAACACATCTGAAGTTGTATCTAAAAAGTATACATAATCATGATAATAAATATTAAAGGGGACAAAGGGGACGATGGTAGGTTTCTAAAACTTAAGAATTTTTTTCAGAGCGTACGACCCAGCACATGACAAAATAGGTTGATCATGGTAATTATCGAGCTATGTATTCATATTAGTACAAAACTCGTATCCTACCTTTATGTTTTCCACTAGATTAGTAAACATTGCGATTCTACTGATATTCAGCTGCCAGATCATTCTCCACATGTCAGCTAATGTCTCTGTTTTTGGACCTTTAACACACAAAGCAGAGTTTGAAAAAAACAGGGACTTAAACAACTGGAATCAATATGTCAATAATTGAGTTCTAGCAATACATATGGAATCTGTCGCAACATAGGGTAATCATGATATCGATATTATACTTACATTGACCATGTCTGGTGATATGTATAAGCTTTATTTCATTTTTATTAAAGCAAACCCACCTTGAGAAGCCACATATACGTTCTCTTCTCCATCATAACCCTGAAATATAACAACATGTATTCTAATGATTGGTATTTCTGCTTAAATCATGCTTATAACATCATACAATTATTCCTTGTAAATACATGCGCCCAAAACATAAAATTATAAAGAACTGTATACTGTCAGCAGAGGCTTGCCTTCATTGTCTCTGTTTTAGATGTGACAAATATAGGAAGGGCTTATAAAAACATTTAAGAAAGAAAACATTAGACAAATTTTCGGAAAAGTTAACGAGGAAGACGAAATTAACAAAATATTTTAGATTATTTCCAAAAACATTAATGAGGGGTATGATAAAGACATGCAGAACAAAAACGTAACTGTATCAATGTATTTTTTATTTCCGAAAATCAACTGTTTTTTTTGGTAATCGGTAACAAACAAATGCGCGCTATGCTGAAAAAACACATTTTGTTTGTGGTAATGCGCGGCCTTTATCTTACGCGCGCGTTCATCCAAAACAAAAGAAACATAGTGCCCTATTGAAGTGTTATTGCCATGACTGAATTAGCGCATGGGAAACATATCTTCCATGAATTGGGTAAACAAATTATAGAGTACATGTATGCCCACTGGGGTGAAGTAGTGCGGTTTTGATTGAGTGATTAATTAATTAAATACGCGTTTGCTATAGTACAAGGCGATGATCAGACTTTACATGACGTAGGCTATCTATAGAAATTATAGATACGTCATATAGAGTCCGATCACTGCCTTGTACTCTAGCAAACGTGTATTAATTAATCAAGCTATCATAACCACACTACTTCACTCAAGTGTGTATGCCACTACGAAGCTAACATAGCATGCATAAGATCAAGAATATATAATAGCCATTTATATTCTTGATAAGATTCATAATACTTCTGCAAAAAAGTAGCACCCATCATGTTCTATGGTTATATATTCTATGGTTATATATTCTATGATTATACGTGTATGCCGACAAACTATTTCGTTGAGAAATACCTCGTTTTTCTAATAGACGAATACCCCAATTAAAATGTTACAACAAAATAATAACACGAAGAGCGTCTGTTTCGTGACTCACCGGGATATAGGAGGCATTCACATAGCTTGTATTAGGATCATCATCGATCATATCCAGCTGAACTCGTGATAAATCATCTTTAAATAGCATAACATAAAACAATGAAATAATCAGAGGTTATGAAGTAAATAATCTAAATACACAGATACACCATTTATCAGATGCTTTATTCCGGTGCATACACAAAACACAACTATCAGGTTTACACTTTCATCCAGTGCAAAATTATATTTAATTCATCAAAATGAACCTGGGGCGGATTTTTCAAATATCAAACATTTAATTTCGATTAAATAATTAAAAGGTAAAACGTATATTGCTTAGGCCTAAATTTATTCACAGCTTCATTCATATTTCATAGAAGCCTAATCACCAAGCAATTAATCCAAATATTTTATTAATTCAACACAGTGATAATTGAAGCAATTTCGATTTAGAACAATTGTGTTAGCCTTTGATGCACCAATTCGTTATATAACGTAGTCGCCGGTAATACTACACACTTAGTTATGACATGTTTTAAGTATTATATCAAATACAAATGATCTTTATTTCGATGTAGTAGAGGTTAAGAAAATGTGTTTTTTCCCCAAAAAATATCATCTGTAAAGAGATAAGTGATTAAATACACAGTCCTGGAAGGCATATATCATATTGATCCTTCGTAGTCCAGAGGTGAAAATCTAGTTTTTAATAATATGGTATTCATATCCACGGTCATTGTGCTATATCAGAACCATACTCTTAATACTCTTAAACACTCACATGCCACAATATTTTTGTATCTATTCTTTAAGCGGTTGATGTCGTTGAGTCCAGAAATTGCTGGTTTCTGTTGATAATCAGGTAAACCCTGTATCCATGGTAACAGAAGAAAAAATAGTTAGTGATGCAACGACAAATGTGAAATAATGTGTTCTTATGTTTACGTAATAAGTACTAATAAGTACCAGAAATTCTGTCTTGAATCCATTATTTTCTTTTCGTTTATTTTGTATGTAGAAGGAAAGATTTCCAATTGGTATTCTTGTCTCGCCGATGTCAGCGCTCATGTCATCATCAGATTTGTTCCCCTCTGCATCAGTATCGTTTTCTGTGGGCATTAATCATTGCGACATTATTTGTAGCTCATCATTCGTTCCCATGATCCCCTATCATTCCCACGATACTTACTGACAGTGTATCTATAAACTTCAACTATTCTACCAGCTGACAGCTGGCTATCAGCGCATATATAAAAAACGTTTTATGTAAGTATATACACTGATATACATATATATTTAGGATGCACGCAATTAAACATATATTCTGCTTTCATGAGTAGGCTATCTGTAAGTACAAATATGACACTGATACCCCACAGGAATATAACAATACAAGCACTACATTTATACATGTCCATTAAATGTAAAAAGGGGTGTTTACATTTTTTTCAGTTTCCGTGAAGCCGGACATTATGAGATTGTTTAACGTACCACTGACATGACCAGATGGGGTTTCAGGCTCCACAACAGGTAGGTTTGTGACAGGCGCCGGTACTTCAGTCTTCTTTACTTCTAAATACACATGTGGTGCATCTGATGGCATGACATAAAAATAAGGCCAATATTAAAACAAAAACATTAGAATAACCTCGGTTTGTATAAATTTGTTCTCATGAGATTCTCCTGGCCCAGTTTAGCCTATATGTGCACAAAAGTGACCTCAAACCCCATTCATTCATTTCATTGTAGAAATATGTTACCTTTGTTTTTTATAATAAATTTACAGCATACACCACCCTCTAAAAATATGAATCCACCTCGACAATGAAATTGATGTACTGTGCTTCTAATACTTTTGGACATAAATTTGTTTTCAAAAATGGTCACTCAATTTAAAAAAAATATCAAGTGTCCTGTATTGCTGATCTATTACGCTTTCCAAAAGCATATATTTTGACATTTTGTGCAAAATTATCAAAATTTGAATCCATACATGTTTAGCCTATGGTGAAAATAAGTAATTAGACACATGTGTTGGGAGAATCGAAAATACGTCTCGATAATCAACGCTGAGCACTCGAATAAAAACAATATAAATCATATCAGGGCACATTGTATCATGTGTTCATCCCGTTTTTTCCTATTGCACGATGTGTAGTGTGTCCACAGCCCCACAAACTCTTAGTCACAAACACGTCAGAGGCCATGGGGATTGGACATAAATTGTCCAGTGAGAAAATCGCACAAGCTGTAGCCTTAGCTAATTTCAATTACTGCCAAATACATATATCAGAAGAGTCCTCGGTTGCAGCAAGGGTGCTCTAAAAAATGAGAAAACATATACAGACAAACGGGATATTTTAACGATAAGCCTGGTAGTAGAGATTCTGTGTCACAATTGCTCACAGAGACGCAGCTATCACAAAGTGATTTGCAGACCAGAGGATCCAGGTTAGTCACCAGCCTCCAAGTAATCCAGATATGAATCTTATACAGTGTTATATAACCTATTTTGGCTCATGTAAGAACCCTCCAACAACTTTACGAATGGGGGTCCACCAGATCTAGAATGAAATACCCAAGGATTTCCTGTCCAGCGACTATATGACGGAATAACCCGTCGCGTCGATGCCTTAATGAAAACAAGACGATATTCAACCAAATAATAAATGTTCAGTAAATTATCTTATTCACAGACAAATTTAAGAATAATTAAGACATACACCTACATACATACACCTGCATACATAGACCCCTGTAGACCCTATATCAATTTATTGGAGCTTGCCCGAATGTAGTTAATTTAGCCTTACAATTTGTGTAGCATTTCAAGGAAAAAAACCGTGTTTTTTTGGTAATGCTGCCAAAATCTAATGCGCGCGCTCATCTAAAACCAGCATTGCAGACGGTATATATAGTCCAACATCAACCCTTACAACGCAGAAATATTTTTGTATGAACAACGGATACCAATTTGAAATTTCGACATTTTCAGTTCCTACACCTACATCCATACACCTACATACATACACCTCCATACATACACCTTTTAGTCACTTAGAAATTCACACTCCACTCCCCAATCATCTTCATCTATCCAGTTGTCTGCTACCGGCAGACTCCTTGATATCACGTATATGTGCTATGTGTTTAGAACCCCCCTCTTCCCTGCCCAACTCCTGTTGGCCAGACAATTTGACCTGAGTGTGACCTCCATACCGCAGTCAGTCAGCCGGTGACGTCATAATGAATATTCATGATGCTCGCACCCCCTCCATTTCGTACAGGCCTTACACACACCTGTTGTCAAGGTCAGACTGGTAGTCTGACGGTCTGACCTGACTGGGCAGGGTGCTCCCCAATATACTCGGAATATGAATCTCTCAGTCAAATCTACACCCAAATATATCCGGTTTAAAACATAAGAAAAAAGGAAACTTTGTAGTTTCTCACACAAATAACCTGGAATGCGGTGGACTATCATGGCATTAACATTGGTTTAATGTTCAGTATTTGATGTGGTGCGCATACCCCATGTCTTGATAACGTAATCCTGCAAAGGATGGATAGACACATGACGGGAAGGCTAAATGAATAAGGCATCAGCTAGACACAGCCACCTCAACTTATTATTAGTATTCCCATGTAAAGTTTCAGGCAGATTAAAAAAACATTTTAGTCATTTTTCTTAGTTTATCTGCAAACGAGAAAACCCCTGGCAACATTTATTTATGCACAACACGTCATAATTATTTGAAGCCGAAGTATCAAGCTATTCACCACAGTCATGTGGCAGATAGGACCTTTCAGCTACTATAGAGCGGAATTAAATTTCCACTAGCCTGTTTTAGCTGGTGCTGTAGATGGGGCAGTAGTGACGGGATGTGTCCTGCGTATAGATTCACTGGTCATATCATACCCTGCATTCTCATGTCCTGTCTTAATGTCCGGATCCGGGCTGTACATTCCGTTGTGTTGTCCTGTATTTTTCTTATGCCGACGTCTGAAATTAAGTTACCCACTTCAGCATTCACTTATTTATTCATAGCGTAGAAACATTTAGTAACAGTGTAAAATCGTGCGCTCAGTCTCACGACTCTATCAACGCATCTGACTGTATCTATAAGTACAAACTCAAACAAGTGGTAATACAAACTTAATATATCATGGCTGGTGACGGTGCTACTCTTAGCATGCTTCTAGTTACTGCTCTGGTTCTGATCTTGTACTAATCTGCCCCCGTAATCAGACTTGTCTCTTTTATTCAACTTCACATAGTAGCCTATAACATTCACATAGCATACATGTCGCCGCCTATCGGCGGACCCCGGGCGAGGGAGGTGATTCCCGGCGCCCTCTCCCTGACGGCGGGTTGTAGGCGGTGCAATCAGCGGTGTTTACCCAGGTCTTTGTACCCCAGCTTGTGTACAGAAGGCTTAGTCCTTGCCGTCTTGGCGGCGGTCGATTGCTCAGACCAGCAATCGGCAAGTCTGGTTGCATCATTAGCTTTGCCAGGCTCGTGACGATCTCTGGCAGCCATAGATCGGTTTTATTAGGCCCGTTATAAATGTAGCAAACAACCCGATAAGGCCTTCTTGCCTTACGCAAGTCGTTTATTTTTCGCGCTACAGCGGTCCCTAATAAATTAGAAATAATTAGAATAATATAACATTCTTATCTATGTGAATCCTTGGATGCACATCCTAGATTCTACAATCAGACATAGCATTTAAAGTAAAATACATGCCACAGCTTAACAAAAGTCGTATAAGCACAAAGCGCCTGTACATATAACTGACCTACGGTAGAAGAGAACACCGATGACAACTATCACGATGACGACTATGACAAGGCTAACCATTCCACCCACCAGGCCGACATTAAAACCGCTCTCACCTTCACTGATATTTGGTGCTACAACACAGAAAACAATGTGTTCTTATAATTGGGCAAACGTTTCACAACGTCCATCGTTTATCCAGGGTTAGTGTACACTTGAAGAGGTCATTACCTTGGTTTTTGTAACAGTTATAGAGAGTGTTCAGTTTTCTAATATTTTGTCATGCTGTTAGGTAATATTTGCAGATCGATAAGGGTTTCTGCTAAAATCACAGTGTCATTATCAGCGTACAATAAAAGGCGGAGTTTAAAAAACACTACAACTTCTGCATCATCAACGAGCTCCGTTGCCATGTTCTCTATTTAATCTAAACCGAGATTGATTATATAGATCATTCGAACTTCTAAACTTTGGCAGTTTATCCATGGCTTACCTGTTGAAGATGTCCCAGTTGTAAATGTCCTGATATTTGAGCTGCTAGGAGTATCAAGCAGGTCTGTTTTTCCATTGAGTGTCCTGATTCCTAGAACTCTGACTTGATACTCTGTACTGGCTATCAGTCCATCTATCGTGGCTTGTGGTGGATCATCATCAGGTTTATATTGTACAATACGTCCTGTTGTCCAGTCTGAGTCTACAGTTTGCTTGTATTGTACATAATAACTATAATACTGGTAAATATTTGCCGACGGATTATTTTCCATATGTTTCCATTTTACAAAAACAGATGATTCAGTGAAATCCGATTCCGATATAGATTGAAGATTACCATTGTGGCTCATAACAACTTCATCTGGAAAAAACGAAATTGTTTATCAACTCTCGCTACATAATTTGAGAATACATGAATATGTTTTAAATCTTTGAAACAAACAACTCAAGTTGAATTTACCTTGCGGCAGCGTATTCTACAGCCGCAAAAAATACAAAGAAAATACTCAACATCGACATGTACCTACCATGTTTTAAACATATACCTACACAGCCTTTTGGAATAATAAATTATCATGTGAATTATCCATTTTACATCGACAAAATACATACAGTATTATTTAACCTTCAAAATTGAAAATAATTATATCATGATGCCTCCAATGTATTTGCAAAGTGCAATATCATGAATAAAGATAGGGAATAGACATCAATTATTTAACCATTCAGTATAACACAATATAGTTCAACACCAGTCGATTAGTAAAGCTACGACTCCACATACGCGTGAAACGTGATGCATGAAGCGTGATGCGTATTGCAGTCTTCTTCACAGTTACATAAGTTAATTGAACAGCTTATCTCATTTTAATTTTGCAACTCTCGTTCTTCTTTAATGACATACGTTTTAATTGACGCATTAGTAATGTTGCGTACCTAATCTTAATCGACACACTTGTGGACTTCTTCAGTTACATAAGTTAATTGAGCCGTAATATCATTTAATTGACATGCCTGTAGTCTGCTTTACGGCTATACAAGGTAATTGAACGCGTCCCGTTCTTCTTGACTGTCTAACGTTCAACTGTGATTGGCATTGCTGTTGACGGGGAATCATGTTAGTTGAGTAATCTGTGTTTTAGCCGACTAAGAACGAACGCGCATCCAATGAAGCGCAGTGCTTACAGCTCTACATAAATCACGTGGAGATAACTTGGCCTTAATGTGATCTGTCCCAAGGTCACATTCTGGCCAATAATAATTGTGGGGTTCGACACGTGGTTTACACTTGTTCCTCGCCGGCAACAGCGCCATCTGTGGAGGAGAATTATTGTCTGTCAACATGGTAAATAATGCTCAACAACAAAATGATGTATAATAATGTTTATTTATTGATGCCATTCTTCAGTTATTACATACATTGATCACTGTTTTTAATATTGTTGTAAAATAGGCAATCTCATGGATTATACCCACCCTCACCGTCATTTCGTCCCATTTTCACTGAATGACGTGCTTTCAATAGACTTTTAACATTTAAAATCCCCTATTATCGACAGTCGGGTATAAACCAGGAGATATCACTAAATCAGATAGCCGTAAAATATATGTTATGGTTAATATAAATGACATAAATAACATTAATAATTATTATTCGTAATATATTAAACGTGGACTAAACAGATATAGTAGTAGTGCATCTCTCAAGCTTAATTAGACTAATATATATTTTCGCCCACCACCACAACCTGCATCACAGTATCTTTTTTTCGTTATTTTATACTATAAAGTTTACCTCCGAAAATTCTCTGCTAGATTATGTGTGTACACTACTCTGGGTAGCTTAAAGCTGAGTACAATAAAAACTATAGGGCCCACCGGTAGATCTACTCAGCTACTGGAACCACATTATTTAGCCTTTTTTGTAGTCTAGCGGTGTAGAGCATTACCTGGTGATCTTCTAATTCAGCAATTAGCTATCTATAGGCTATAATGGGCCAATTTTTATATAATTTTGTTTGTGGTGTTGGTATCAACTCATACAAGAAACAGGTCAACACTTTTTAGAGCATGTGAAATAAAATATATGACGTCTCTATAAAGTCATGTTTTTTTCTCACTTTTTCAGAAAAACTTGAAAAATTCAAAATTGTAGGGCCTACATCTTTTTATCCATTATAGATACTATACAAATTATATAAAGCTAGAAAATTGGTCGGGTAATCAAATCAAATCAAATCACAGTTGAACGTCAGACAGTCAAGAAGAACGGGACGCGTTCAATTAACTTGCATAGCCGAAAAGAAGACTGCAGGCATGTCAATTAAAATGAGATTACGGCTCAATTAACTTATGCAACTAAAGAAGACCACAATCGTGTCGGTTAAGATGAGTATGTCATTAAATCAGAACGAGAGTTTGCGTCGAATGACTTCCTGACAGTTTTGACCCGAATACAGCTCCATATTTTTCACACACAGGGGAATGATACCTTTATCTATATACAACTGTATAAACGTTTCATGAGCGAAATTTAGGATGACAATTAAACTTAACAGACTGTGTGCATGGCCTACCTATACATGAAAAGTAGACGTTTAACGCACATGTGGTGGATACATGAGACAATGAAACAAATAAAAATACAGGGGTTTATTATCATCTAGTGAAAGAATTGAAATTGGATTCAGAACGTTTCCATTAATATTTTCGAATGACCAGGAAACAAACAGTTCGGAGATATCCTGTTTCAGATTGAGCCATTACTAGCTAAAGTCAATCGTGCAAGAGAAACGATAAATGCAAAGGCAACGTTTTGCTGTAGGGCTTATGTTTGAGGTGGTTGTCCCTGGATAACATGCAAGGATCTTGAGGGGTACCCGGGAGAATCCATAAAATGACGTTATGGTAGGCTCGCGTGATGTGTGTTGACCGCTCCCAGAGCGGTGAATACGCGAGCCCAAAACGAGTACGCATCACGCATGACGTGCATGTGGAGTCGCTTTTCTATTTTCAATGATTTTGGTGAACACGCATCACGCTTCACGCATCACGCTTCACGCATCACGGGTATGTGGAGTCGTGGCTTAATGCAGTACAGTGGTGCATAAAAAACTTCCCCTACGAAAATGCGTAGATAATTAATTGAAAGAAAACGAAAATTAGTTTTCTTTTCTTTAGTTTTGAAGAAGATAATTTTCGTTTTAGATAACGAAAAGAAAAATAATTCTGTAATATTATTTTCTAAGAAAATAATTTTCTTTGTTGATAAGGAAAAGAAAAATAATTCTTTAATATTCGTTTTCGTTGTTGACAACAGGAAGATAACTAATGAGAACACAACCGGAACATACTAATATGCAGCAACTGCTAAGGGAACGTGCCGGTCACTTGGTCACACATATACCCCCCCATCTTATTTATGTAGGTGATAGGGGTCCAGAATACTGTCTATCTTGCCCGAGAAGTGAAATCATTCATGATCATCATCACGTTAGTTTGTTTTAGGCCGAGAAAGGTGACATCTGTGTAAATGATAAATCGACCCTTTTGAAATTAATAACACGCTGTCGCGCAAACAGACTTAGTCTGACAATTTTTTTAGAGTGATTGACGAGAAAACGAAAATTCGTCAGAACAAAAATTGACGAAAATGAAAATTCGTGAAAAGGAGCATTCGTGCAACTAAGGATTCTCAAAAACGAAAATTCGTGATCAAGAATTATAAAGAAAAGGCTGGGACGAAAATTATTTTGGAAAAAAAAAACATTTTTTATTTATTTAATTTTTCACGAAAAAGACGCTTTGCATACCTATCATATGATCACATGTTTTACCAGTCGCCCACTCCACACAGTCACACACACCATCCTGATTATGACAGATGGCTGGATCAGCACAATAAGGACTGCATGTTTCCAAGCAATTCACGCCATATTTACCAGAACCACATGCTGTAATAATGACAAAACACACAATACAAACTGTAATATAAAATAAAAAATGCATCTGAATAACAAAACACACTCGATTTCCGATAGGGCCTATAATGAATTAATAGTGTTTCCATTGTTTCACTGATACATCAAATAAGTTCAAAATAAGTTCATAATATGAATACATATTCCCTTAAAGTCGATACAATACACAAAGACAATCTGCAACATTAGATAGAAAATATGTAATAATAACATAATTCAAAACAGGCATCAACGACATTTTCCAAACGTTAGTTAACTGAGACATAGACATGCACAGATAAACACATTTCCCTCATCATTGTATCACTGTCGCCTTACCGATTTCACTAATTGAATATTGCTCATCATTCTGTCAGTAATACATAACTACACTTATATTGTAAAATGTAATACACATTATTTCATTACCTTGTTTACACGCAGGGGGGAAGTAACCAACACACAGAGCACACCCGGTGACGTTGTTACAGTTAATCTTTTTCTGACAGTGGCCACACGTTACCTCTGGAAAGGAAATTATTCATAGCAATATAAAACAGTAATTTATTGCATATTTTGTTTTAATACTGTCCAGGGCTATTATCAATTTATTAGAACAGTTTGGGTCAATAATATCCGAATGATTGAAATATAAACATAAATTTAACCCATTTGTGTAACGATGTCATTACCACCGAGCAGTGACAAGGCCTTGAAAAAGGGGTAAATACTGTTTGGACACTGTGATGATGAACCCCAGCCCCCCCCCCGTCGTGACTGCTGAGATCTCTCAGAATGCATAGGGTCTACCATTTTTGCTGTACGTGTGTATGGCCTTCCATATATTCATACCTTAAAGAGGTATAGTAAACTGTCAAAATTCGCAGGACATGGGCCCCCAGAATGCAATAGTGCCCGTAGGTGGGCCCAGGCCCTATTCCATAACAATACTAAATATGCGTTTCATACCCAAAGCCGCATTAAGAGCAGGTTCTCAAATCACAGCAAGTTCATATATACTCGAGCGATATCTATGAGCTATTTAATAATTCCACCAATGCTCACCTTGTAAACACAAAACATTTATATGCAATCCTGGACCACCGTCGAAGTAGTTGGGCCGACGTTGTATAAATGTTATACAAAATTAATGTTGCTAGACAGGAGGACTTTCCCTCGAACATTGTACATTTCTCCAATGTTGGTTCAATGTTGGGCCAGCGTCGCATACATTGGCCTAACATTTAAACAGCGTTGGGTGAGACTGTCTCATTGGAGTAGTATTCATAGTCTTGTAATCAGGTTATATCTACCAGTACTCAGCTGAATGTTATCAGCCTGTGGGCCTACTGTATATATACATAAGGCCCATACACGTGACCTACGCATGCCCATTCTGAAGATGACCGTTTAAGGATATGGAAGGAGCCTGAACATAACGCCAACTTGTTGAATTCAGAGGGGATATTGATAATGATTTCTGTGGCAATATGATACACATCATCATGACATGTAACCAGGTAACATGACATATTTGAAGTTCTTTAGGTAAATGACTATTCTGTCACAGGGAGAATGGATGGACATACTATGATTTTTTTGTTAGTAATAAAATATTTTTTTTAATGAAGGCATTGTTTGCTCACTGTTTGTTCCCTTTATCATCTGTTACATACATATCCCTTGTTACGTCTTTTTGTAAAAATATAATCAGATTAAAGCAATTGAAGAATACAAGTTATAATTCACTATCCGTTTACACACCTGACAAAGTTTGAATTTAACACAACCATCACTGAAACTAAGTCATCTAAATCCCATAGACATGCCCAGAACCCCTGGTCGACCGAGTGAAGGAAAACTCTCTTAATCACCCCCCATATGCTGATCAAATGAATGCAATAAACACTTTCAATACTTATATTTCTAAGGATGTGTTTGTAAGTGTTTCAACTTTGCCATTTTATTTAAGTACTTACTTAATTCATTCAAAACATTGATAGGACACCAAAGTAATATATGTTCTGTAATATTAAATTTTGTGTGAGAAAAACACATCAAGGGAAGCAATATGCAATAGTGCCGGCTCCCTGAATAACTTTAGCAAGGCAGTTCTGAACGTGTTATAATCAATATCGTTCTCTGGTATGTTGTTAAAGAGTGAGTTTAATTTGCTACTGACCAGTGCCACAGCAACTTGTCTGGCAAGAGCTAAAGTTAAACTATTTTTCGAATTTGATAGAAGCACAACCTAAATGTTTCGCATAAGTGTTCTCGGAAATTCAGGCTACTGTCAAATACTACACCAAGGTTTTTGGCTGATGCAGGTGGACTTGCGTATTGGCCTAGAATTAAGCATGGGAAAATATAGGATTTTTTCGACCCAAGTTTGCAGGATTAAACTTCAGTTTAGACATTCTCATCCAGGCCGTCACACCCAATAAACAGTGTTGCAATTTCTGAAGAGATTTCTTAGCGTTTGAAAGTGATATGGACATTAGAAACCATGCAACCTGAAATTCATTACGTTATCACAACACTTCTCTCACCTACTAAAGTTAATGTGGTGAATGTCCTCGATTTTGTACTTTCTGGATTTTCAAATTCATCACTGTTTCCATTAAGTGTCCTGATCCCTAGAACTCTGACTTGATACTCTGTACTGGCTGTCAGTCCATTCAATGTGGCTTGTAGTGGATCTTCATCAGGATTATACTGTACAATACGTCCTGTTGTCCAGTCTGAGTCTATAGTTTGCTTGTATTGTACATAATAACTATAATAGTGGTGACGTGCTAATGGTATTTCATTTCTCATGTGATCCCATTCCACAATAACAGATGACTGGGATATATTTCCTACTGATACATCCTGGAGTCCTCCCATTGAGCTCATATCAGCTTTTACTGCAAAACATATTAACATTGTTGCAACATATAATATATACAACTGTCTATGAGAATGATAGGCCTACTGTGATGATATTGTGATATCACCCAATAAATTGCTTGTAGTGGACAATTTAATAAACACAAATATATAAGGAAGTATTGTGGGATAATAACAGTACACTTGCCATAAGAAAATATACAGTATAAATACCCTTTTTTCTACAATTGTATCTCCACAGAATTGTTATGCCCCGTGTACGTGCCCCTTTAATTGGTTAGTATATGTTTATTAGTAATACACACTCTTTAAATTATGTTTTCTAAATGCATCAGTATGTAAATATATACCCTAATCCCCCATCAGTACAATATCGTTTGAAGCAAATTAAAATTGTGTCCGCTGTCTAAAAACCAACTATAGCTGTGAAGGCAAAAACGTGATATTGACAATTAATTTGTTGAATAATATTAACATGGTCAATGTTGGTGGTCTCCATTAAACCAATATTGGGTAACGCTATTCTAATCGGTTCCTCACCTAATTCCAGTTCACATTTATTTCCTACAACCCATCCAGCACAAGGACTGCACGTTCCATGCTGATGGTCACAGTCTCCAGAATCAGGACAATAAGGACTACAATCCATCTGACAGTTAGCACCGTATTTACCAGCATCACATTCTGAAACAAATTGACAACAGGGTATTATACTACGCAACTCTGCTCAATATAATATTTTTATGTTATGTTTTGTTATAATGTTTATGTTACTAGATAGTGACTGTGAATAATACGTTAATTTAGGCATCAAACGAAGGGGGTGTAAATAGTGCATCGATCGTGTATTACTCTTGTCATTGATAAACATAGTAGATATATAGCTTTCACAGATAAATCAAATTAATACTTGACCATATGTATGTTATTTATATACATGTGTCATAGCATATCACATTAGCATATCACCTTGATGACATTCTGGTGGAAGATAACCTATGCACAGCGAACACCCGTGTAGGCTATTACAGCTGACGCCTTCTTTACAATTACCACACATAGGATCTGTAATTAAAAAAAAACTTGTATACTTCATATACTCGCATGTGTTCAAAATACTAGTTTTTCCCTTTCTCTTTTTACGTTATGTTAGGGCCACACATTCCAACATTGTATTTCATACTATACTGTTTATGTACGAAAACGTAATTAAGCTGATCGATAGTGCATAAAAAATGCATGACGTGTCAGCCATCGTGAACATCAATCAAGCATACAACACAAAAACCTAGAAACAATCCGAAACAATTTCGACACAATAATACCCAAATATGATGTAGGTATAAGGGACACAACAAATATTAGCAATCACATGAATTACAATAAGACGAACTAATTAAATTAAATATGGGTAACAAGGCCTGTCAGCGACAGAATTAGGGTTCAGTGTCTAATCGTCGTTTAAATGTGAATATGATCTGAAAAAAAGAGAAGAAGAACAAACTAAACTAATTTTTTTAATTACAGCTTTTGTGAAGCCGCAAATGAAGCCGCACGTTTTGTTTTATAGTAATGGTCTAGCTATCTAGGTGACACTGTTTTCCAGATATTACGCATATTAAAGTCAATAATGGTCACAATACGGACTTTTTTAATTTGATCTAGTTTGATTTTTTTCTATAGTGATGATCTGGTTATTTGGCACTGTTTTCCAGACGTATATTGAAAAAATAATTGCCGATAGTCGACCATTTTGCCCGATGTAAGCCCATTTTCAAACTCATTCGAGTGCTTGGTGAAATGGATATATGGTATGAATAATTTTAGAACGATACATAGAAATTTTTTGAGTGAATCGAGTTAAAGATAAATTTACCGAACGGAAAGAAATCAAGGCCATAGAGGTCACAGAAAAGTCAGATATAAGCTCAGTCAAATTTGAGCCATAGTTGACCTGTATGTGAAGTACAATGTGCATTCCAGTAACGTGAAATAAGTTATAGTGCTAAAAGTGGCGGACAGACGAACGGGCAAACGGACGCGCCGCATGGCGACAAAAGGTATCCGGTAAAAAATTTCTGAGACGTAAAAACTGTAACTGTATAAACTGTATGTACCAAATAAGGTGGTGAATGTTTTGGTGTTTGTTTTCTCGGCAGTTTCTTCATCCGTTTGATCCCCTTTAGTTCTGACTCCTAATATCCTGACCACGTATTCTGTACCTGAAATCAGTCCGTCTATCGTGGCTTGTGGTGGATCAACATCAGGATTATATGGTATTATGAGTCCACTGATCCAGTTTGATGATACCTTTTCTCTGTACTTTACATAATAGCTGTAATATCGGTAGAGGCCTTCATCATCAGGTGGATTTTTCATGTGGATCCACTTAACAACTAGAGATGTGGTGTATCTGTTCAATGTGGTAAGTCCGCCAGATGGCAAAGCAACTGCCACTGAAATATAATCACAGTTCTATATCAGTTGCATAATAGATAAATAACTGTGTTCATAACCCGCTGATTATCAATAATGCACTCACTAATAGCACGCTTCGGATTATCTAGAATAAATGATAAGATACAACTTAATTGCATACGGCGACACGAATATTGCATTGAAACGATAGATACTTTGCCTTGTTCAAGACTTCATAAACGCGCAAGCAATGGGCAATAAGTAAGCGAATAAGTCAGACGTGTATTTGTGTAATTACGATCAAATGTTCATTAAACGAGTTTTACTTACAAAATAATACACATACCTAATTCCAGATCACATGTATATCCTAGTCTCCACTCCACACAAGGACTACATGCTCCATCCTGATTATCACATGTTTCTGGATCAGCACAATAAGGACTACAATCCTCCTCACAGTTCTCACCGTATTTGCCAGCATCACATTCTGTTCAGATAATATTATGATGTTATATTATCATGGAACCATCTTAAAAACGTATTGCTGGATGCATTTTGAGTCGATATCGGATAATATTTATGAAAGAAAAGAAGATACTGGGTTATCAAACAGTATATATTCATGTAACAAGAAGGAGTTTTTTCAAACCATAGGTTCCGTTTAACACACCAAAAGTGATTCAGTGCTACCCGACTACACACAATTACTTCAGAAGTGAAACAACTATTTTGTGGAAAAACTTGCAGCCATCAGGATGAAGCTAGACCTAAGTAACCAGGATACGAGGATTTTTTTATGACTAAAGCATCACACCACCGCCAGTGAATTGACATCGTTTACTCCAGCTACTGTACAGTCGACGAGGTTGTCAAGCTGATGAAGCAATTTGCCACAAAGTCATGCCAGCTTGACCCCATACCAGCCTCTAAAAGAGGCAGTGGCTCAGATTATTCGTGCCATTGTCAATAATCTATCATTAAGTTTATTAAGTTTATCAGTTTATAGTGCACTGCAGCTGTTTTTAATAGAAATTCCAAATTGCTGTATGTTAAGTTTGTAATGGTTCTATCAATCAAAGAACGTTCTTAACATTGTAATGTATACTGATATGTTTAAAAATAGCTATGGCATAATGTGCATTCGTTATTCTGGCTAAATCGGTAGGCCTACTAGTACTGATTGTATAATCTGTGACCCCAACTTGCTTATTTGGCTAAAATTAAATTATTGAAATCGCATTAAGGTCCACGTACCACAATTGGGACTTTCAGACGCCTATTAGACTAGTCTATATGATTGGAAATTAAATCGAAATTTAGATAATTTTAGTCAGATTCACATTCATCAACCAGGATTATTGAATTTCGCGGATTTCTCAGTCAATTCTCAACCAATTTTCATGAAATTTTACACACACTATTTTCCATTCATGTCGTGACTACCCTGAAACTTTCTAACTTCTTTAATACTTATCTAAACTTCGCGAAATTTTAAGGGTAGTCACGACATGAATGGGAAATAGTGTGTGTAAAATTTCATGCATATTGGTTGAGAATTGACCGAGAAATCGGCGAAATTCATTCACCATGGTCAATATGAATATAAGGACCAGACAGAAGACAGGCAAATGCAAAAATATACAGGACCCCGATAATCCCACTAATTGCTGTTTATTTTTCACCAGATGAACTTTGTGAACCTTTTTAAAGACACTTAGAAATTATCAGTCTAACAATTTTGCCGTGCCACGGAACTCTTTGAGCTGTCACAACCCTCAATCAGCTATAGTCACTGCTTCACAGAGCTGACACCACAAGTCGATTCGATGTTGGTTTAGTGCTGGGCGAACGTCAGCAGTGAAACATTGTGTCGCTCCGTTTCCCGATCAATCCCTCACGGTTTTCCAGCGACAACGCAAAGGCCGGTCGGGTGTCCATTGAAAATGTACGTTAAGTGCATTATCTCGCTCGTCTGAGGCCAAAATAACAATAACTGAGTTATACAGCACTAAACCAACATCGAGTCATTGTTACGAATATACTATTGTCTATTTGAATCGTTACGAGTGGACGGTTATGAATTATATGTTTAAGTAAAATAAGCGTCGCCTACGGCATATTAAATGTGATTTTTTAAATCGGGTATTTACTTTCCATTTCATCAAGATACACATTAGGTTATGTTCGGCAATATAGTGTATACGGATAATTATTAAAAAGTATATTTTGGGTTTCATTCATCAACCGAAATGATATAACTAATGCATACACACTTTACGATTATAAATGTAATTCGTTTTTATTTTATTTTCAATAAAGAATTAGTAACTGCTACGTAGTATTCCTCATTCGTGTTTGAATAAGTAAGTTGCATTTATATGTAAAATATCATTGAAAATAACAAACCTCAAAATAATCTCAAACTCGACAAAATATGTTCATATACTTGTAATCAAAAGTAGCTGTTTAAAATTATGACATATCTCCATTTTTAAGATATGTAATATTTTGTGTGGTTGAACATATTTGGGCCTCTTGCAGTCATTTCACTGATATTTTACCATAGACTTGCTACGTTCAAACTTAAGAAATAAGTAGCCTAACCAGCTACTTATTCCTTTTTTAATACTGATTAACTTTCTTCGGCTGTGATATTTTGATCAGGTCAGTAAGGCATATATAACTTATAGTTATGCTATATTTATTATGATTTTCTTTTACCTGCTTAGAGGTGATGGACTACTACATTATGTTTATTGATTTAAATAAATGTACAAAATGTAAAACGGTCTAAAAATAATCATTTTTTAAATTTTAATTTACGTTTTAGCATGGATAAATACCAGAATTTTAAAAGAATAAAAAACAGTTTTTCTATTTTTTCCTATAAGGAATAAGGGGCTGTTGTTTTTCCTTACCTAAATATGGAATCGAGGACCAGTAAACAAGAATAAGTAAATGTTATAGCCGTTTAATGTATATACATCACTATTAGAGTGAATACGAATAATACATATAAAATGTTCTGCTTAGAAGGAGAAATCTTATTAATACGTCAGCATGTGTATGTTATGATATAAAAGTGTGTAATAATATATCACCTTGACGACACTCTGGTGGATGATAACCTATACACAGCGAGCACCCGTGTATTTTATTGCAGCTGATGCCCCCTTTACAATTGCTACATCTTGTATCTGCAACAAAAATATACACTCACTGTTTATATCCGCTCTACTATTTGTGTCACTCTACAACGTATCATACTAGCGTATGACAACGTGGGAAAATATCACCCTTACGCTGGTATAATACGCTGACAAACGCTTAAGTTGAGCATAGCTACTGCTGTACCGTACTATTTTATGTAATAAATGACCAGTCTATAAGGCCCAACACATACATGCCGCTGTAGTTTACAAATGAAATAAAATTAATGGGGTTTAGGCCACCCTTGTGCACATGTAGGCAATACCGGGAAAGGAGAACCTCCTGAGGATGGTGGGATGAATGACATGAGACTCTCTTCCAGACACAGGATTCGAAATTCGAGTCCTGCCAGTCTGAGGCCGAGCACGCTACCTGCGGGTACACACTTGCATGCGCTGGCATATGCTGGCATACACATGACACATGACGGCCCAAAATTATTTTTAAACATGTTTTAAAAATGTTTGCTGATGGATTATACGTTAAGTAGACGCTATGCATACGCTTGACATGCTAGAGGAATGCAAGATGTACGTTACTCATAGGTTAATACGCTGGTCAGACATATTTTATTTATTCAGCGAACCGTACATGGAACATATCATATATGGTTATTATATTTTCATAAAAATAATTAAAAAAACGGCAGCCACCATGCCTTGTCACAAGGGATATTTATTATACACTGGAAAGTTTCCTGGTGAGGTGTACTTATTTTCACAGCAGTCCCTATGACAGTGATCCAGGAGGGAGATAGGAAAGTATGATAGAGTATCTGTGAAAACTCTGATGAGGAGGCTTAGCCTACTATTAAAAATACATAAAAATGCTAAACAATTAAAGCGGCTCCCTGGGATGATATCACTTTGGTTTTCAATTCTGTAATGAAGGAGTGTATCCGACAAATCATGATTTTATTTATTCCAGAGTTATTATTTTTTTCAAATATTTGTTATCAACTTTATAACAGTCTAGGAATAACCCAAACATTCAGTCTATTAACCTACAGGATGTTTTTTGTATTTTATTCAGGATCAGTAGGCTATTATAGCTTCATGTGAAGTATTTTTGTCAAAATTGACGAAATTGAAAGTTCTCATCCCAACTTGGGACTCATTGGGACCAAGGAGTTCCTAACATTTACCGACGATCTGAATGTACGATATGTAGGTTGAACCATCCGACTTGATCTACTCATAATGCCTGGGAAACGTGAGTCGCACAAAAAATATACGGCTCGGACCTCCCACCCAATCAAAGGCAGGTCAGTCGGTGTTAAAGTCTAAGTGATATAATATTATATTATCTCAAGCTAGCCATAAATGAAGATGTCCTTTTCCCTTCTGCCCATTTCCATTCGAATATTTTTCAACCCATGCTTAAAGGCTGTACCAATAGAAGCTGATATAAGGTGGGCTGGAAGAACATTCCACACTTTTCTGGACGAAAAGAGAAATATTTTGGCCCCTGATGATTTTTCTTATGAGGTAAGACAAGGGACTGCACATTGTGTCTGGTAGAAATTGAATGCCGCTCACTAGCCAAGGAAAATCCCATTTCAGGATACTTAGATGCCGACCCATGTACCACACTGTATACTTTACAAAGTTTAATTTGTTTAAACCCGCTCCGAAACAGGAATACTATTTAGCACTTTAAATTCGGCAATCCCAACGTGCGATCTAGGAGGCCGATCGAGGAGAAATCTATTTTTTTTATTTTGTAAAATTTGTATTTTTCCTGGTAATGTTTCTGAATACCTCCATACCATACAAAGCGGGAATAATCAAATGACATTGATTGAAGGATAAAGCCAAAATTCTCCTCGAACATTTTTTAGAAATTAAGCTTGTCTCCAAAGAAATTTTAAGCGAGAATGGCTTCAGCAATAAGCTTACCATCTAGAGAATGGGCCAGATCAAACCCCAGTGGACAAAGGAATGGTCCCAGAATGGATCCCTGCGGTCCTCCGCAAGTGACCACTCCGGATCAGAAAAAGTAACGTTGATTATAGTCTTGTGATTTCTATTCTTCTGGTAAACTTTTAGCCATGACCCTGATATATCATGGAATCCAAGTTTATGAAGCAGGATTTCATGATCCACACTGTCAAAAGTTTTTTGTAAATCTATCATTACCGGTGTAACTGCCCAGATCACCCCCCCCCCCACTGAACTATACGCGGGTATATTCTGGACTATACCCGGGTATAATCTGGAAAATACCCAGGGCTATAGTCTGTCAGCTTCCAGATTATACCCCAGTGTATATTCTGGGAGCTCCCAGAGTATACCCCACATACCCCATCAGATTCAGAGTGGGGTATTGTCTGGGAGATAGGGGTATATTCTAGGAGATTATATATGATCACAATCAATTACATATGTATAAATTTAATGTTTTCTCGCACAATAATTAAAAAGTACTCCAATTAATTATTGGGTGGCGCCAAATCATTTGCTAACGCCAATTAATTATATGAGAGTGGTGGGTTACATCTAAGTCCGACCTTTCTGGGGGCTAGACCATTATTTCATATATTAACCTTCTGATGGCCAGAGCATTATATGTCCCTTGTTTTAACCCTTCAGAGTATCGTATATTTCATCGTGCCCTAACTTTCTAGGGGTTAGAGTACCACATGTCTCATATGTTAACCTTCATGGCTAGACTTTCACTTCCTTTATGCATCAATCTTCTGTAGGCTGGATTATCATACGTTGCCTATATTAACCTTCTGATAGCTAGAGTATTATATGTTTCTTTTGTTAACTATCTGAGGGCTAGCAAATCAATTGTCTCGCGTATTACCTATCATTATATTAACCTTCTGGTGGTTGGAGTATCACATGTAGAAAGGCCTAATCCTCTGGGGGCTAGACTAGAGTATCACATATCTCATTTATCAAATGTTGGGGGTTTAGCGACTAGACTATGATATGTCTCTGATTTTAACCTTCGCATGGCTAGAGTATTACATATCCCATGCAATAACCTTCCGGGGGGATGCAATATTAACATGTCACTTGTCTTTTGTGATAACCTTCTGGTGGCTAGAGTATCACATGCCTCGTGTATTAGGACTACCCTATTGGGACTAGAATATCTTAAAATTATGTCTCCAATCTAAACCTTTGATGGCTAGAATAGCACTTGTCTCAAGTACATGTATTAACTTATTTGGTGTGCAGCAATTAAATAGCTAGAGTAGCATAATTATGTCCCAATTTTGAATCCCCTGGGGTTGAAATATCCAATGCCTTGTGTATTAACCCTCTGGGGGCTACACTATCATATGTCTTATGTGTCTAACCACTAAGGTTAATATACATGTTTGAGACAAATAACTGTCTAGCCCCCACAGACATGTAATACTGTGGTCTCAGAGATAAGAACTCTGAATGGTTATGTAGGAGGCAAATAATAGTCCAGCCCCGGAGTGTTAATAATTGAAACACGTGGTACTTTATCCACCAAGGGGTTTATATATGATAAATCATTTTGATACCCTGACTGAGACTCAAGACTCGTTTATTTGTTTCTACATATTAATACTATTAACAAAATAAATCTTTTTATAAACAAAAGTAGAGAACGGGAGATTCCCACTAAGACTGAAATGTTACTGGCGTGGAAGCCACCCAGGGGAAGCCATCCCAGCCTCTAGAGGATTAAACATGTGATACGTCATACTCTAGCATTCAGCTTAAATGTTAACACATGATACCTGCGATAGTCTAGCCGACATATAAGATTTGTAAGACATGTGATACTGTAGCCTCCAGGGGGGGAGGGGGGGGGGGCGGCTAATAAATAAGACCTGTGATACTCTAGCTTTCGGAAGGTTAATATAGGAGACAAATGAAAGTCTAGCCCTCAGAAGGTTAATCAATACGGCATGTGATGATCTAGCCACCAGAAGGTTAATACATGACACATGTATGTTATACTCTAGCCATCAGTCTAACATTGGCAGGTTATACGCAGGTCACATTACAAAGAATCCTAAATTTGATCCTAACTTAACTTTCTCTCATGTCCATAAAAAAAGTTTTTATATGGAAATGAGAGAAAGTTGAGATAGGATCAGAGTTAGGATTCTTTGTAATATGCGCCCAAGCTGGCAGGTACTGATCAGATTCATACGATAAAGTACATGGACAATTCTGTTTTTTTTTTAATCATTTCCAAACACAACTCATGCATTTCTCAAATACATCATAGTGTGACACCACCCTTAGTTCAATTTCCAGATCGGAGCCAGCTACCTTTTCAAAAATTTCCTTTTATATTGTTGATGTATGAAAACAAAAATAAAACAATAAAGGATGTATAGCTTGTGGGCCATCTTAAACATAAAGTAGTCAATTACGCATGTTATTATTTTTGCTATATAATAGGATAATATTTGTAAAAACGATAATAATTTCACAATATAACATCTTAATTCAATATAATGTTGATATGAAGGACAAAACAGGATGATATGAGGAGCTAAGTAAGAACAAAGATGCAACTACACACAATACACTCAGGGGCCTACCAAATAAGGTGGTGAATGTTTTGGTGTTTGTTTTCTCGGCAGTTTCTTCATCCGTTCGGCTCCCTTTACTTCTGACTCCTAATATCCTGACCTGGTATTCTGTATGTGAAGCCAGTCCGTCTATCGTGGCTTGTGGTGGATCATCATCAGGATTATATGGCAGTATATCTCTGATCCAGTCTGATGATCCCTTCTCTCTGTACTCTACATAATAGCTGTAATACTGGTAGAGGTCTTCATCATCAGGCTGATTACGAATGTGGCTCCACATAACAACTAGAGATGCTCTGTCTGGGGTAACTATTTGAAGGCTTGTAGATATCATATCAGTTTTATCTGAAATATACATAAATATATATTATATTGGGGGGTCTAATTCAGAAAAAGGCTGACTCAGGGTATAATGTGTATATTTAAGCAATTATACATAACACGATTTCACCTATTTTACGATCGCACACTTCTCCTATTCCCCACGTTGTACAAGAACATTTTCCATCTTCGTGATCACAGCTGTTGTCCTTACAGAATGCACCACATGACTCCTCACAGTTCACTCCATATTTTCCGGCCTCACACTCTATGTCATACATTATACAAAATTATTTTTATGTGAATTTGATTAATATGCATACATTTGATTAATTTGTTGTTACGGATACACGGGTGTCTGGTATTATGAACACAATGAGTACATGCCTTTGGTGGAAATAGATATTACTTTTCAACCGATGCAATTAAATACCACAGGCTGATTGAAGTCTTATGAATATATAACTGATTTAAAAATATTTCAAGCATTTGAGACTAATTTCAAATTATATGACAACTATTTCATTAAATCTGCGAATTATTAATTGCATTTGTCATGTTTATGCCGCCAAGAACAAATGGTTTATCGGAGTTTCATATACATGTGGCTGCGGGGGGATCCAAACAAGCTTTAAAGGTCAATTGTCGCCACTTGAAATTGATTATTACATTTATCTAAAAGGATGTCTTACCATGAGTACAGTGAGGTGGTTGATATCCAAGACGACAATTATTGCAACCAATAATATCATCACATCTCGCACCAGACACACAATTGTCACAATCAGCCACTGCAACATTATTGTTTCTTTTTCAACTTCAACGATGGAATAAAATGTAATGGACAGTAATCGTACATAAGCTTAACAAATATTCTGGTAATGTGTCTCTGAACTGACATTTTTGACTGGTGAAGTGCATTGGTCAGATGGGTTGAATACATAATTATTATGTACAATAATAATGGTAATGTACATAATATCATTATTGAAATGTGTATAATGCCTGTCCAAGTCCGTCCATCATTTTCCACGATGGTCGAGATTAGGTACACCAGTATGCCTTTTACAATTAAATAATGTATTTCGCTAAGTATTTTCAGAACTAGAATCTAGAGTAACTGAATGTGGTTATGTATGCAATTTTATGTCTACACTTAAACTCTTCAGAAATCAGTCAATTGGGAGCCATTTAACAATGTTTGGTAACGCAATTGACATGTGAGGTCATGTGATCCCTCAAAATTCGCGCAATGACCACATTATAGGGGGCTGCTAATACATATATATATAGCCTATATATTACACTAACATCGATGTTAACAACCTATTTGTCTAAAACTAATTCAACATACTAAAAACAGTATAACATATCCCTACACACAAAAAAAATGATCATAATGTCAATATAACTTATAATGATATCTCCCCATACACCACTGTATGGTGTCCGGATGCCCTTTCGCCGTTTCGTTGTTTTGCACTTTCGATGTTTCGCACTTTCGTTGTTTCGCATCGCCTTTTCGTTGTTTCGCATTGCCCTTTCGCTGTTGCGCATCGCTCTTTCGCAGTTTCGCTGTATCGCAGTTTCGTTGTTTCGCATCCCCTTTCGTTGTTTCGCATCGCTCTTTCGCAGTTTCGTTGTTTCGCAGTTTTGTTGTTTCGCATCGCACTGTCGTTATTTCGCACTTTCGTTGTTTCGCAGTCTTGCACTTTCGTTGTTTCGCTCTTTCGTTGTTTCGCGGTTTTGCACTATCGTTGTTGCGTTCTCTTGCAGTTTCGTACCTCGTTGTTTCGCACTCTTGTTGTTTCGCACTATCGTTGTTTCGCAGTTTCGCACTTTCGCACTTTCGTTGATGCGCAGTTTCGCTCTTTCGTTGTTTCGCACTCTCGCTCTTTCGTTGTTTCTCGGTCTCGCAGTTCTGTTGTTTCGTACTTTCACACTTTCGTTTTTTTGCTCTTTCGTTGTTTCGCGATTTCGTTGTTTCGCTGTTTCGTTGTCTCTCACTTTCGCAGTTTCGTTGTTTTGTATTTTCGCTTTTTCTCACTTTTGTTGTTTCGCTTATTCGTTGTGTCGTTGTTTCGTACTTTTGCACTTTCGTTGTTTCGCTCTTTCGTTGTTTCGCACTTTCGTTGTTTCGCTCTTTCGATCGTTGTTTCGCTCTTTTCGAAACAATGAAAGTACGAGACAACGAAAGTGCCAAACTGCGAAAGTGCGAAAGTACGAAACAACAAAACTGCGAGACCGCGAGACAATGAAAGTGCGAAACAACGAAAGAGCGAAAAGGCGAAACAACGAAAGTGTGAAACAACGAAAGAGCGAAACAACAAAAGCGCAAAAGTGCGAAAAAACGAAAGTAAAAAAACTGCGAAAGAGCTATGCGAAACAACAAAAGAGCGATGCGAAACAACGACGCTGGAAACAACGAAAAAGCGAAACATCGAAAGGTCGATGCGAAACTGCGGGACTACGAAACAACGAAGGTGCGAAACTGCGGAAGGGCGATGCGAAAGAGCGAGATTTTAGAGAGATTTTACTTTTTGAAACAGCGAAACAACGAAAGGGCGAGATGGCCCTTTCCGGACACCATGGAGACCAACTGACTGTCATCAAGTTATGATATTAAGTTGGTCAAGTAGCCAACAAGGGCAGTTGACACAATGTATATTGGATCTTACTCCAGTAGTAGACCAAAAGACTGTGGAGCAATATTAAACCAATATGGGACCTAGGTGGGTGGCTGCCCAGGGAATACGAGATGTCGCCCAATGCTGGTTGAAGATTAGCTGTATAAAATAAATTGAAACTTTTCAATTTTTCAATAGACTCGCATACCCTGAAAACGTATGTTCAGCAGGTTTTAAGGCACTATTGTGAGGTCTGAACAAAAAAAGTCGAAAAAGAATAGTCGCCAGCTTGCGGCCATTTTGATTATGGGTGGAAAGCTGAAAAGTTAATTTGGTAATCTCTATACTCACTGGCAACATGGTAACATCAGATAGAAAATTGGAGGGATTATCGCGTTAACAATAATCTGTTTTGAATCTCTGACATTTGAACTTGACCTTGTTAACATACAAATTGCCGGGGGAGTTGAATGGTCATAATAAATAATGAATTCAATCTGCTAACCATGTTGGAGCAGCAGCAAAAAAAACTGGCGCACGAAGGGGATAACATTTTTTTGATTTTATATTAATTATACAGCAATTTATTTTGAATACGCAAAATTCCAAACTTTTGCTTTTTGCAAACGTTCAAAAAAATGGCAGAGCAGTTTCCCAAAAAGCCAACATACATTATCTCGTTGTTTGTGATAAACAGCACAATATTGAAATAGATGGCCTAATTTCATTTTTAAAATCGCACGGAATTTGGGATGCTGTTGGGATGTGATTTATTTGCATTACACATACATCAAGTAGGCCTATGTTAGTTGATTTACTAACATTCACAACGCGTACGTATGCATTTAACTGTTGTTTTAATTTGCCAGATGCATATATATATACATGATATAAGGCTATCGGTAATTTGTATATTTTACCACCCCTTTTGTTCCTAAACATCAGTGACCTAGGCCTACCTTTGTCATTTTGGTGGGAGTGGGGGAACATTATTTCAAATGCGCGATTTAGACGAGGCAGTGTTTTGGCGTTATATAAATCAATACTCTCTCTCGTTGTATAGATCTATTATATTCACCTCACAATAATACAACAGGCCCCCTACTGCTACTTTGCAGACAAAGTGAGCAGTAGAAATCGACTTCGGCCTATCCCTGGA